>OX384033.1:35228443-35595943 GCA_947534325.1 Agonum fuliginosum | reverse complement strand
AAAACAAATTTTGGTTTTACTTAAAATGATTAAAAATTTCTCAATTATATTTTAACGATTTTCTCGAGAACTATACCTACATCTTAAAAACAAATATTTTCTATTGAAAATGTTGGAAAAATCTCTAGTTTAATTTGGTGTTATAATTTTTTCAAAAAGTTTAAGGATACACATTATGTAAGAAAACATAAAAATAATTTTAAGAAATAATCTTTAAAAAATTCAAAATTTTCAATATTTTTACCTCTCGCCTCATATTCTATAAGAGAGGTATTGTAATGGGTCAAAATTTTCGAGTATGAGTTTTTGGTGGATAAGCACGTTTCAGGGTCTCTAGAATACGAATTTACTATTTTCACGATGATGTCTGTGTGTGTGTGTGTTTGTGTGTTTGTATGAATCGACGATTTTTCGTCCACGATAACTTAAAAAGTATCAAACCGTATATAACCAAATTTCATATTTAAGGTTTTAATAAGTATCTTAACACCGAATAAGATTTTGGTAGAAATCCGCAAACCGGAAGTAGTACTTTTAGAAGTTTGGAAAAGTTTTCCTTAAATATATTGGTACATTATTTATTTATGACAATTTTTGCAATTAAAAATAAAAGAAATTGTGATTATCTATGTGTACAGTTATTTATAAATACAAATTGCTGAATCTGGAAGTATTTAACAATAAAAAGTACAATTAATATTATATTTTTTTGAAATTCCAGTATCTTGTTGTCCATGATATGAAATTTGTTTCTACATAAAATTTGAATTATTATGACAGTGACAGTACAGTTGACATCTTTTGCTTGCATATTGGTTTACATTATCGTTTATATATTACTTGAACATGAAACTATTAAAATGTAAGTAAAACTATTTATTAGATTAGTAGAATAAGCAGAATTAGGCGAGAGGTCGTGTGGTGGCCACAGCAGATTTTTTTCTATAATTTGATAAATAAATGCTTGATTACAGCGTTCTCAAACGCAGAATGAAATTAAAAATAATTTTAGCCCAGTATAAGCAACTGAGAGTTTCTACATCCTTAAAAACTGTAATAAATAATGATAATGATTTCTTTAGATACCTATACTAATTGTTTGTAAATTATACTAACCTCTACAGTGTAAAATTTAGGTGACTTGGGAGGAGCAATTTCGCCATCAGATGTCACTTCCGGTTTTTCATAGTCGAATTCCAGTAGACTGGCAATACCCTTCTTCAGGTTCTTAGACCATAGTGGTTCATTAGGTTTGAAGACTATATTCAATTTCACTGAGCTATTCACAACCCATTTCAAAGCAAATTCTTGTTCAAGAATTTTTGCTTCTTCGGGTATATCCTTTTCATGGGCGTTATGTAAGTCGCTTCTATTTCCATTAAATATACTAGTCTTGATGTTTTCCAACTAAAATTTAAAAAATATATTGATGAATGTTAAAAGGCAAAACATACTTAACAAAAATGTACTCTTTTGATAAATTGTTGCAGAAACGAATGATTCGTAATAGTAATAGTACCAATATTCCAATTGAGAAGAATGAAAGAGGGTGTTTGAAAATAATTTTACCATATCACTTATGATTAGAGTGCGGATTATATACTAAACAAATATGCAATATTTTACAAATATATGCAAATATGCAACATAATTTTATTAATTTTTGCTAATAATTTATTTATTTAAATCAGAAAAAAACTACATTTTGTCAACAATGCACAAGAATATCATAAAATAAACAAAACAACGTAAGTACCGGGAGTTTTTTTTATTAGTAAACATAGGGCATGTCATTACCATAGTTACAGTGTTACAGAATGACAGCAATGTATTGGAGCGTCTTTTTTATCAGTAAACATAGGGATAATTATACATACTAAAATAAATTAAAGAAATGATAAATTATTTATTTATATTTTCTACACTTAAGAACAATAATAGGTAGATACCTACATTAAACTATTGAGAATTTTTTTAAACGAATTAAATGCTCAAAATTGGAACCATTAACTTCAAAACAATATCCTAAACGATTATAAAAATAATTTATAGCATTTGCTGGGGAGTAATATTTTTGGAAACAGCACTAATTCGATTTTTTAATTGTTCAACATTCATTCTGTCACCATTGTACACATTATTTTTTAACAGTCTACCTAGTTCTTAAATTCTCATTAGTTTAATGTTACCTAGTTCTTAAGTGTAGAAAACATAAATAAATAATTTATCATTTCTTTAATTTATAGTTCATATTTATTTTCGTATGTATAATTATCCCTATGTTTACTGATAAAAAAAACGCTTTAATGCATTGCTGTCATTCTGTAACACTGTAACTATGGTAATGACATGCCCTATGTTTACTTATAAAAAAAACTCTCTGTATAACTCCTGGAATACGACGTGTGTACCTACCTACTTTTATAAATGTAAAAATTACTGTAGGTGGTACCAAATTTGAGCAAATATGAATTTTATACATTTCAAATTTTAAAAAATAAAATTTGGGTTAAAAGGTACAAGTTATATGCATTTATAATAAATATATGTAAAAAAATTGAAAATATGTAAAAAGTATTGAAATATGCAAAATATGTAAGAAAAATTATAACCTATTTTTGTATGAAATACGAACATTTGTAAAAAAAAAAAAAAAATACCAATATGTACAATAATACAATACGAGTATATGCAAATGCATATAATCCACACTATGCATAATGCATAAAGTAAAGACAAAGTTATCCAAGAACTGAAAATTTTTATTTCTATCTTCAATTCCTTTACGGCTTAAAAACATTAAATTGAAACTAAAAAAAATATTGTTTAAAATAAGCAACAAAATGAATGAGTAAGATAAACATAAATCATAAATCGTCGTTATCGAGTTATTCTAAAATTAAATATTTTTTCAAAATCGGCATGAAAATCTTCATTTCCTGACCAATTTGAGTCTTGAAAGTAAGATTTCCATGACTAGGCATGAAAATAAATAAGTAAAAATGACTAGGCATGAAAATAAAATTTTCATGCCTAGTCATTTTTACTTTCCACTGTCTGTAGGTACAAACACTTGTCATGACAACGTTTTCTAAAATTTGTCACAGCTCTGATGATTTATGCAAACCTAATTTTTTCTATAATTTTAAAAATGTCTTTGCTAGACTCGGAGGCTTTGAAGAAACGCTCGGACGCTGCGCATCCTCGCATTCTTCAAACAAGCCTCCTCGTCTGCAATGAAACATTTTCATGACTTGTAATGTAATATACTATTTTAATTTATAGACATTTATTACATTTTTAATCTTATTTTGAAGTGATACTTAATTGCTGCAGCCTTGAACTTACAGAATGTAGAGAAGATTTAGGCACAGTTTTTACGTAATACTTAACTTAGTACATCTATCACGCATCTTAATAGAGGTGGGAAAACTATCGATATTTAAAAAAAATTACTGTCGATATATCGAAAGTTCGTTTTTGCCACTATAGTTTCTTGTACGATATTTTTCCCAGCTCTTCCTCTTAGATGTAGTAGCTTCGTCACAAGTCAAAGTCATCGCTATAAAGGTGGATATACGGAGTATACGGAGTTATTTACGCATTCATCTAACATTAAAACTAATAAACTAAACTAGAAAGATGACCAACTTCCAACATTCTGAAGTTAATGTTAGTTTGTTTCACTATTGCGCAAACGCTACAAACGTCACTTATAAAATTGTCACTTTTCACGCGTCTGTTAATTAATTAATGATATCTGCAATTTTATTTCACATATCTCAAATTAAATTAAGGATATCAAAAATATAATTACAGATATCAATAATTGAATTTAATAAGATATCTTTTATTCAAGAAATTTCAGATATCTAAAATTAAATTTTTGATAAGATCTATAATTTTATTTTTGATATCTTAAATAAAATTTGAGATATCTTAAATTAAATTGCCGATATCATTAATTTAATTCTGTTTAGTTCAATTTTCCATACATTTTACGTATCCATAATTTATTTAGTGATAACTTTAATATGCATAATTCGTTTAGTGATATCCTTCATTCATTTAGTGATATCACTAAGTCGTTTAGTGATATCCATAAATCTTTTAGTGATATCTTTAATTCACTTAGTGATATCCACAATTGGTCTAGTAATATTCTAAAATAATAAATTGAATTCCAGATATCACAAATTGAATTTAAGATATCTTAAATAGAAATATTGATATCTGAAAATGAATTATTGATATCACTAAATGAAATTTTGATATCACTAAATAAATTATTTAAATCACTAACTGAAATATTGACATCATGTATTCGACAAATTTAAGATATCTATAATTTATTTTAAGATATCAAAAATTCAATTTTTGATATCTGAAATTGAATTTCTGATATCACATTAAAAAGTAAAATGGCTTTCCATACTCATGTTTCTTGCTCTCCCGAAGATGCTACCATAATTTTATGCGAGTCACAGTAAGCATTAAGGCACAATGGAACAAAATCTACAGCTGTTAATAATCGGAAAATGGTACTTTGAATCAATTGCAACAGTACAGTAAAGTAAACATATTCAATGTTATCCCTACCTTCAGGATTATGAAATCACGGTCTTCTTCCTGATACATTCGATGCAAGTCTGCTGAAATTGTCCATCTGGCTAAACTTTCGTCGGAAGCAGAAGTTGTTGTGTCTATGTGACCAGTGTACTTGTGAATCTGAACTTCATTTGACTTTTCCGGTACTGGATTACTAAGTGATCCAGTACAGAAGCAAATGAGAAGTAACACTAAAAAGATAATATAAAACTCATTATTTTATGACTTCGTTAAAAACTTACCAATACAGGGTGTTTCTATATGCCTCTGCACGCAACTTAAATAGGTTATATAATTTGATATACTGATTTTTTCAAAATTCGCAAAAATAAGGGTAGTGAATAAGTTCCATTGGTTTGAACGTCCATTTATATGTTTATTTATTTATTATTACATAAGAAGTGACTATTTGTATAGTATAGTATCAGACTATAGTCTGATACTATTTATAATTTTATTTTATAAATAAATTTTTTTTTCCTGTAATCACTATATCAAATTATATAACCCATTAAAGTTGCGTGCAGAGATATAGAAACATCCTGTATACAAATTGTTTATAATTTAATAATTCATAATTATAAATCTAAGTTTTGCATTACAGGGCAATTTTCAACTTCAACTAGCCTCTTTGATTTCTAGGTATCCTTGCGAAAACTACCCTTAAATTTAGTAATTAAAAAAATACAATACAACAGATTCCATACAGTTACCTAGTTACGAAAATAAACAATATCATACACCCGTTCGTTAATTTACTATGAAACCTAAAGTATGTACTGTTATCAAAATCGACTAAAACTATATTTTATAATACATTTTTTATGAAATCGTACAATAATGAATTACTTTAGCTCCGCTAAATCGTAATGAAAAGTACAACTTTAGCTCCACCGTTTTCGACTAAAGATGTAACGCATAGTAAATGTGCCGAATACCGAATAACGAATATTATGCAGGACTGTCTGCTGAATAACCGAATATTCGGCGAATATTCTGCACTCTTTGTTGCCAAATGATAAACTTACAAGGATTGGCGAGACCTCTTTGAATGGAGAGAATCTTATTTTTACTCCATAATTTGACGCTTTTAAATTTTAATAACGAATAGTTCATTTTTATTTTTATCAAAATGAAAAAAATGCAGATTCTGACATTATTTTTCTTATTTTAGTAATAATGATATTAATAAAAACTCAAGAATAAACATCAATTTTTTTGTCTGTCAATAAAATATCTAAATAAAGCACTGTTATAGACAATCGCTGTTCAAGTATTGTATGTTATACATGTGACGTCAAATTATTCGGTGTTCGGCCGAATAATGAAAAACGTTCCGAATAGGCAGAATACCGAATAGTTGCCTAATATTCGTTGCAACTAGTGATGCGTCGAGACGAGACGAGACGAGATTTTTCACTTCTCGTCTCGTCTCGTCTCGAATTAGAAAATTTTGATCTCGTCTCGATTATTTCTCGTCTCGATTATTGTTATCTCGTCTCGATCTCGATCTCGTCTCGATTTCTCGACCATTTTTACTAAAAAAAATTTTCGCCGATTGACATTAAAAGTGCTATTTTTGACAGCTGACAGTCTATGAAATGTCATTTTTAGTGCCTAGGTAATTAAATTATTTTTTTCAATACCTCCACCGAAAACGCCACCTTTCTTCTCTATTACTAGAGACGAAATGGAGGTATTTCTGACCGATCAGTACCTTGTCCACCTAGAAGGAAAAGTACTTTTCCTCCCGATTTATGCGGGATTTCAATTAACTTTTCCTCCCTAGGTAGTAAAAGTACTAACCGGTCGGAAATATTTCACTTTCATCCCTAATAATAAAATATTTAATCTAATAATTTTACATGGTCAATCCCAGTAAAATGATAGATCTATGTTGACAGGTTGACTTGAAAATTTAATTGAGTTTGACTATGACAACAACAACAACAACAACAACAACAAAAAGGCGAATTGGTGGAAAAACATTAAAAATTGTTGAATAAAGTAAATAATTTTAAAAATTCGAGAAATCTCGACGAAAATGTCGAGATTCGAGAATCTCGACATTGTAATCTCGTCTCGAATTTTTTTTACAAAAATCAGTCTCGTCTCGACGAGACGAGAAATTTCGAGACGAGACGAGACGAGATTCGAGAAATTCTCGTCTCGTCTGCATCAGTAGTTGCAACTCTATTTTCGACAAATCAGAGCGCTGACGAAAATTGGCCAGGACATTATGGCTATTATTTATTTATTTATTTGAAAATTTGGCTCCTCAACAGGACATAGTCCCAATTATAGAGAAGCACTAAATACATAATAAAAATAGAGTACAATAACTATAACTATAATAACAAATATTTTAAATATATATTTGTTTTTTTGCGAAGAAGAATAACAAGGAAATAAATGAAAAAATTTACTGAAGATACACGTTTAAAAGTGAAAATTGATGAACAAAATATATCTGGTAAATTACAGTAGTTATTGATATCGTTATTTAAATTACTTTATCTACAACAATAGAATAATGTATTCATTATATACGTGAAAGCAGTATAATAAACCCCTACATAAGGACACATTATGAAATAATGAATCACTGTTAAATAATGAGTACTTTATTCTTCTGAACTGTCAAAATTATTCGGATGAATTGTCAATTTTTTGAGGTTAGGTTAATATGAATACAAATTTGTAAATAAGAAATGTTGCTTTATTTAAAAAGTCGTAGATAAAACGTCGTATTTGACTCGCAAATAATGGCTATAATTCACTCGGATGATTTATTAACTCGCCTTCGGCTCGTGAATAAACTTGCATCCTCTTGAATTATAGCCTACATTATTTGCTCGTTAAATAATATACTATTATAATTATTATGTTGTTCCAGACTGTGATCACCATGTTCAAAATTTAAAAATCTGGGTTGTAAAAATATATTTTATTAATCAGGTGATTATTAATCTTGTCTAGCGACTCGAAAAATAATATTTCACAGCCGTAATTAAAAAATCCTTCTGTACAGTCTATATAAATAACTAAGTATTTCAAGAATTTGAAGCATATTAGTTCACATATTTAACAAACACCGATAGGTTGATAGTTTAAAATAAAAGTAACTATAAATAGGTACCTATATCGATAATGATTACATATTATTCTTTAACGATAAGTACTAACGATACTATATTTTATCGATAGTTCAACGAATATTTAGCAAAAATTGATTCAGTAATGAAAGAAAAATTTATTTTTGGTTTACAGAATTTGATCGCATAATAAAATTCAAAGCTTTTGTTTAAAATAAATCAAAATTTTGTCTCAAATTGTTTTTTATTTCACAGTAAAATTTAATATAAGAAGAGTAATTGCCAAAAAATCAAAAGTATAAATAGTAATGTTTCAAAAACACAAAGTTTTGACATGGTTTTTACTTACCTAGGTTCAATTTGCCACGTTTCATGTCTGCTTACAAAGTTAAGACTACTAACAATTTCACAAATTGCTTGATAATTTCTATTCTTACTAAAGGTCACGGCACATTTTTGTTTTTTTCATTACTGACAAATATGATAATGATATCACAAATAATAATTAGTACTATTAGGCCAAATAAAATGTTTTTCTGGACCTACTTATTGAAGATAATGTACTTATCGTTAACTTAATTAGAAGATGATTTAAAAAATTTCACCCAAAAAGATAAATCAAATTCTGCTTAATTATTTGTAAAATATTTATACATTTTGACAAAAAGTAACGCCGACTTCGTAATGATAATAGTATATTATTTAACGAGTAAATAATGTAGGCTTTAGGCTATAATTAATGAGGATGAAAGTTTGTTCACGAGCCGAAGGCGAGTGTATAAATCATCCGAGTTAATTATAGCCATTATTTTCGAGTCAAATACGACGTTTTATCTACAACTTTTTAAATAAAGCAACATTTTCTTACTACAAATTTGTATTGATATTAACCTAACCTCAAACTTTGTTGTGATGACAATTTATCCGAGTAATTTAGAACTATTATAGGCTAGTCATATACAGCGTTTTACAAATTTTTATTATTTTTACTGTTTCTGCTTACAAAGTCATAAAATGATAACTTGATGTAACACTAATATTAAAACAGATGTGATGGCAGTTTGACAGTTCGAGAGAATAAAGTACTCATTATTTAACAGTGTGAAATAATGAATTCATTATTTCATAATGTGTCCTTACGGAGGGGTTTATTATACTACTTTCACGTATATAATGAATACATTATTCTATTGTTGTAGATAAAATTGATTATGGATTAATCGGCAAGAAAGGGCATGAGATATTAAGAAATACTCATATATTAGTTGTTATTTATATTTTATTCCAATATTTCGCTACCAATTTTGGTGCTTCATCAGCGAAAAAAACTTAAAATTTCTACCTAACTAAAACTTACAATCATTTAAAACTCATATCATCTTTTGGAAAATTTTATAGAGAATCGTTATGCAGAAATCCCGATGTCAAAAACTTTTGTAAGAATATTCTTAAATTGTGACTAAACCCGTGCATCAGAAAATTTTAAAATAATTTTACTCATAGAAAAGTATTCAGGAAATTGGATTCTGCAAAACCGGAAATCAATATTTTTATTCATAAAAAAATTACAGCCGGTTTTGTATGATGAGACATAAACAACTACTTGATCAAAATTTATAGTTTTTTTTCAAAATACATTTTCACGATTTTCTCGAAAACTGTACCACTTTCATAAAAAAATATGTATACCATTTTATAGCAAATTTTGTGCTCTACAATATGTTATTAACTGTTTTTTCGTAATATTGATCATTTAAAAATTAAAAACAATAGACGGCGACCATTTTTCAAAATGGCGGAGGAAGCTCCAGTCCAATCGATTGAGACTTTTATTATATTGTTGATAAAGATACTGGAAAGGTGTACACCGAGTGTACACCAAAATCCAGCTTTCTACTAATTTTTTCCACTAAAAAATCTAATTTCCTTGCACCCAGTAAAGATTAGATTTGAACCTTGTTTCTTGTTTGTGATTCTCACGCTCTATGGAACTTCTGTAGTAGGTACCTACGCTCACATTTTACCGCACCTTTTTACCAGATATTTATGTGACACGAACATTAACAAAACAAATCGAAAGATAAACGATAACTATCGTTAAAAATAATTTTACTAACATATTCATACTAATGATATACATATATTTTTTAAGTTGATTATTTTACACACGTCATTTCTGCCCAATAAGAATGCATAACTTTTTCGAAGAGGGCAGTTTTTCAGCGATAAAATTTGATAAAACCACAGTAGGGTAACCATGGTTACATTTTGTTTATTAAATCACTCCAGCTTCGCTGTCGTGATTTAAATATGTCAATTTTGACACTCGTTTGTCCGTTTCTACGCAACAACTATTCGTAAATTTTACCGATAAATTTATGGCTCTTATTATATTACTTATGATAATTTTTATTTATTAAAGCAAATATTAAATTATTATTTTTGACTTACTACTATAATGTTCTGAGAGTGCGATTTGTGTATAGTAAACAGAGTATGACGGGAGGTCTTGTGCAGGCCACATCAGATTTGTAATTACGTAACTATGATAAATGTGTATATTTTGTAATTTAAAAAAATATTTTCAAAAAACTTATCAGAATTTCAAAAGAATTAGGTCTATGAACATAATTTATGTAGTTATTGGTGAGTGCAACTCATAATTAACTTAGTATTCGTGCTACTTTTTTGCAACCGTGCAGTAATCAAATTATCGATAAAATTAATTTTACTTTTGAGTAGTTTTTTTCCTAATATAAATAATTAAACTTATAATCGTCGAACCTAATTACTTCCGCTTAGCTTATGTAAAACTTGTACAAATGGACAGATGGTGAATTCACGTAGATTTGTAAAAGAGTTAAATTAAATGTTTCGCTTTTAATTAAATACGTAATTGAAGTAGTAGTAGTAAGTGTAGATACACTAATTATATCGATACTGAGTATACGATTTTGTAGAAATATTTTAAGTAAAATGAAACCTTATATTAAAATAAATAAACATAATCAATTCTACCTGGTTTGGTCTATTGGTAAATAATTTTTATCTTGAGTAGATAAGTTGTCCAAGACCTCAAAAATCGTAATTAGTAAGTACTTAGTAGTAGCTGCATGTTTATTTCATTTGAAAAATAAATAATTTATATAAACTCAGTAGAAATTTGAGAATTTCTAGCACATTTTCACAAAGATTCTATGCGGTCCAAATTTTTACATTGATGCTATCTAACAATAGTAATTGTCTAGTATCTTATATTTTTTATTCTAATGCTAGATTAGGTAAAAGCGTATTTAATTTATATATCCAAAATATGAACGTAAAATGTCCATTTTAATTCATTTTTCATTTATATATTTAATCGTATCATCAACTTGTTATTTAATATGCAACATTTATTGATAGAGACGATTTAAATCCATATAGGAGTGACGTCATATCAGATAAATTCTATCCACCACTTTCACTAAATAAGCTATCTCTTTCTTACACATTTTACTCGTATAAATCTATACGCATATCGTATGTCATAAGGGGCGAGGCTTAACAATTTGTGTCTTAACGGCAGTGCAGAACAATTATTCATATAATATAGTATTCATTACATGAAATATATTTTCTTACATATTATTGTTTTCTTTTAGATTCCCAAAAGTTCGTTATATACCATTTATTGTTTATTGCTGACAACTTGTCAATTTTCTCCTTCTTGTTGTGTCAAGTGTCAAGTGTCAACATAAAATTTTGAGGTTAACGTGTTTTGTTATTTAGTTTTGTTCTATTTTATTAATCTTTGATTATTTCCTACAGAATCATGCGATGTATTAAAACTGTAAAATAATGATTAATTTTAAAAACAGAAATAAAAACTATTGCTTTTAAATTTCGCGTATAGAGAAAGACTGCCAGCACCATCTACCAAACTCATGCTGTACTAAAAAGTAAACTCTTGATTCATACGAATAATTTGCTCCTATATGGATTGAAATCGTCTCTAATTATAAAAAACATAATGCGTTAATTACTTACAATACCTTAAGATACTTATAATTTTTAGTTACGAACTTAATAGGTACGTTAGATACAACCAAAATAACATCAATCAACTAATTGACAGATAAAATAGTTGATTTGTTTTAACATGGCTGTCGTTGATGATACGATTAAGCTTTGAATATAACGCGAATATAATATTTATGTTGAAAGACACTCGGTTCCACCTCGTCGCTTAGCAACATTCTCGGTATTATAAATCGCATAATATTATTGTTATATTAATAGCTATAATACGTTAACCATAATAACATCAAAATCTTCCATAATATGCAAAAACTGTCAACTAATTGACAGATAAAAATGTTGATGTTTTAACATCGCTGTCGTTGATTATACGATTTAGGTATAATTTTAGTATAGATGCAATACTGCAACTGAATGAGAAATATTATCACTTAATTTCTTATTACGGTAACAAATTTAGCGTTACTTTTACTTCTAAGGTAATTTATGTTATTTCTAAACTCAAATCTACATGTAATATCAACCAATTAATTTATTTTGGTTTGGCATATTTTAGATTTCTGCCATTTCTACCAAATACAGTATACTTTGAGGCCAGCTAATCGCTAATGTATCTAATTAGCGAACTATTCTAAATATTGACCGCCTTATATGTTTTACACCTCCCATAGAATTAATTAACCTATCCAAGAGCATTGTTTTAGAGCGCCGGCAAATTTTCTTACTGCTCGCTTTCCCTTTGCTTCATTTACACCAAGTACATGGCAAATAAACCAATGAAACTTTACGATCATTAGGATTAAGTTACTGGCTCAGACCACGATTAAATACATAAAATTTACATTTTACTGCAATGTTAGTTAAACGTAAATGGAGCAACTTGCGACTTGAATTGGAATTTGTAAATTTGTACAATTTTTGCATTTTATTAGTAAATAATTCTCTTAAAATTTCAATTTTGGAATTTATTGCTATCAAGGTGGCCGACAGAATGAATGTGCCACCGTACAGACTTGATCACACATTAAAATGTGTTTTCTACTCCCTACTGGATATTGGCAACATTATGTTTACACTATCATGTGTGGATAGGGATGTCATGTCCATACCAGGTTTGGATATGAAAGGTCAAATACGTAAAAAAATTATTAATGCGTGCAAATTATGTTTTTGTGATGACAAATAATTACTTATTTAATAATTAATTATGTTTAAAAACATGATTTTATTGCAAAAATAGCAAATAAAATTAAGAGTTCTTAAGTTGGCAACAATTATTTAAATGTCATATGTCAAAAATTAAATACAGAATTAATATACATATTTTTCCTATATTTTTCAAAATTGTTCACTTTCCTACTTGTATTTAACTTCAGAAGCCTATTATATCTCAAACGAAGCATTTGCGAGAAAATCTCCAAATGAATTTTTTTTTGAGGTCCTACATCCATATTTTAAGTTAGGATACTTTATCCTGAAACACCCTGTATATTATTGGAGGACAATTAAATTGCTGAAGATGGCAGCTTCGACTGCCGAAACGTCAATAAAAAAGTTATTATTTCATTGATCCTGAAAGCCATATTGCAATTAATTCCAAAATTAACTGTCCTGGATCTTAAATTTGACTTAATGTGGGTTTATGCTCACAAAATTTAAGAATAAGAGCTAAGAATAAGAATAGTCGTAAAGTTAAAACGGTTATAAACATATGGGACGGTTTATGCTACTGGAATAAGAATAAGGTTTAAGAATTGGGAGTAAGCAAAAGTTAGTTAACTTTTATTTTTACGCCTTATTCTTAGTTCTATTTGTTAAATGCGCATGCGTGACAAACATTTAAAACGTCAAAGTCAAACGTAATATAACCTCAAAATATATTTTTCATTGCTACTTTGTAATTGTCAACATGGAGAACCAGAATATTATTTTGTGTGTTGCTGGATATCTTGTTTTATCAAGTGCGGTTAGTGCTTTGTGTTTTTTTATTAATTATAATTTAATTATATTAATTATAAACGTGTATACCAACACCAGAATAATAAATATAACAACTTTTCACTAACCTAAAAATATAATATAACTACTTTTATTCTTACTCTTATTCCTTAAAACTGGCAGCATAAACGCCTCTATCGTTATGCTTAAAATTATTCTTAACACTACGCTTATTCTTACTTCTTATTCTTAAATTTTTGAGCATAAACCCACCTTTAAAATAAACTTAAAATTTTAACTTTTATATCATCAAAATGTGGGCGGTTTGAAAGCTTAAGAAGTGTTGGATTACATAATATTTGTTTACACAAATTTCATTTTAGATAGAATTTATTCAACTTCAATTAACTTATTGAATATTCAAGACTTACTTTCACAAGAATTTAAACAAATCGTTCGCTATGTCTAATTAATGTAGATCTTTAAAATGTATGCTTGTTTTCTCATTTATTCTAAATTTTATTAAACAGTCAGCATGGACTATATCTTTTCCCTTTTTACCTTCCGCTTACCTGTAAAGGAAGGTATTGGAATCATGCAAAAAATCGGGTAGTGAGTTTTAAGTGGATGAGCACGGGTCCTTACAACTCATTTTTGATAGTTTCCCGATGATGTCTGTATGTATGTGTGTGGTCCGGGCCGATGCCGTATGTCGCATAACTCAAATAAGAATTACCCAAAAATTTTGATATTTGGTATTTTACAATTGTATACGAATAGGAAGAGCTCATTAGATTTTGGTACAAATATCTTCACCGGAAGTGATATTTTTTGAAGATTTAAAAGATTAGGCGGTACATCAAATTTTTCCGCATTCGAAACCTATACCATATGTTCTACGCAGTGACGTGCAGTTCACTACAAAATTTCTTATCCTGGGTAATCGGAGTAGAAGGAAAGTAGTATGTCTTGTATTGATCAACAGATGCAGATTTTCGTCAAAATATATGTGTCATTTATTCGTTATTATGAAATATTGGCTAATTTTATTAATAAGTTTTAGTTTTAGTTAAGGAATTGTTCTAAAGCAGTCGTAAATTTATAAATCGAACAAAATAATACAAATATTCAAATTTGATGGTTGAAAATAGGCCATTTTCAACAAACTGTACATATACCGGGTGTATATTGAAAAGTGAAACATAGGCGTTTAACATGGTAAATAAGTTTTTCCGTTCGCATTGCTTCCCTAATTATTTTGGACTAAAATGTTTCAAATAAATGTTGTTGAGCATAAAATTCTACATCCTGATCAGTAAACAAAATTTATTTTGGTTGCTATATAACTGCAGAAATCAAATTTGAAAATACACGGAATAGCGAATTAATAGTAACAGCCATGGAATTAAAAACAGGAGATGAACAAATGCGTAACCCTTTAAACGTCAATGTCAGAATAATAGATTGTCAAAATCATTTATACGTAGGTACTAATAATTTGACGTTTAAAACGTTACGCATTTGTTCATCTCCTGTTTTTACCTCTCGCCTAGAGAGGTATAGGGATCGTGAAAAAATTCGATGTCGAGATTTTTGTCAATTAGCACGTTTTAGCACCTTTAGAACCTATTTTGACTATTTTCACGATGATGTCTGTGTGTGTGTCTGTGTGTGTGTCTGTGTGTGTGTATGAAAGTCTGTATGTACGCCTACTATAGCCTTTCGTCCCGGTTCATTATCTCAAATTCTACTGAACATAAAATTCTAATATTTTGCATTATACAATTATATATGTTAATGAAGAGCTGAAAGGATTTTGGTAAAAATCCACCAACCGGAAATGGTACTTTTCTTGTAGCTCTATAACATTTTTTGCAAAAATTGTATAAAATAATGCGATTGTTACAATTTGACATACCACACATGAAAGAAGAAATTACATTGTACAATATTTAATCTTACTTGTTTCTATATCTTTAACCAATAAAGAAATATAATTTTTTTAAATATATAATTTTACCTACCACGATTTGTGAATCCCGAAATAGAAATAAAATTTAAAACAAAAATAAAATTGTCAATGTGACAGATAAACAGATGTCTGTGGCAAGGAGGTTTCTCTGTGGTGTAGAATTTTGAAATGTTGGATATAATATAGATATTAAATGGACATAGTATTATGTAAATATGGTATTTATAAAATAAAATTATATATTAAACTAAGAGCTGATTAGATTTGTGAAATATATAATTTATTACCTAATTAAAGCTTAATATTTGGTTAAATACGAGGTTAAATAATAATACTTCAATGTCAAGGCGAGAGGTATTGTAACGGCCACGTCAGATTTTTAATTCAGGTTTTCGCAGAAAAAAATAAGGCCTGATACTTTTCGGACAGCCCTCTATGTGTATGTTATGGGGGAAAATTACACTCTTTATTATCATGAATTTCGCTTGTGACGCGTAACTATTTATAAATTTCTAAAATTTGGTACGGCTCTCACTTCTATTTCATATTTGAAACTTAGCCTACCAACGAAATTTGGTTGATTTTTGTAATTTTGATGGAAGGATTGTATAAATACATGTGCAAGAAAAAAAAACTAATTCCAGTATAAAATCTGTATAATATAAAAACAAGTAAAAGGAAGCAGTCAAAAAATCAAGGAATAATTTCTTTTCAAAACGAAAATATTTTTGCACAACCTCTTTTCCCCAAACAAGTATTAGTTTTGTGTTATTTTAATAAAATCTATAAACTAATATTTTCAATCTAAGTGGCAATAATGTATCAAATTATTCATTACTTTATCATTAATTCATGTTCAATTTTTCATTTCAGTGAAACAATGCACTCAATGTACGTATCATTAGCTATACATTCGATTCGATTCTAAAGAAGACATGGTTAATAAAATACAGCAATTTTTTCAATTTTATGAAATAAATATTTTGCCAAAAATAGCAAAAATATTTAATCGTAGTGCAGAAGTGGCCACCCCGTACGATGTTTGTGATTGGTTCTTTATTTTGGGAGATTTGGTTAATTTTTGTACCATCGACAGAAGGATAATAAATGGACATGTCACATTCTGCAAGAAAAAGAAATATAGTTTACTAAAATTACAAGGTATGAGGCGAGGTAGAGTAGTCAAACAGAATGCTTTTTTAAACGTATCTACATCATTACCAAATAAAACTTTTCGGCGCTTTTCGCTTTCTCCATTTATAATATAAATTAATTATTAATATAGTCGTAGATACAGTAGTATTCTATTTGAGTAAAATTCGAAAAATTCTACAATTTCTCAAAAATGTTTCTTTATTCTTTGAGGTAAATGGACTTAATGATAGTAAAACTATTTGTAAAAAAAATATTTAATATTGTCATCTTTAACAAACAGATAATATCTTTACATGAAAAAGAAAAAATATCACAATTATTATTAAATTTATTTTGTTTCTCAATCTCAGTTTTAAATATAAAGCTGGATTTATAATAATTTAGCACAACATAGCACAGCACAGCGCATAGCATTTTCGTTACGGGGGTTTTATAAGCCGCACACAAACACAGATTGCTATACGAAGTAAAAGAAGAAGTCCTTGTCTTACAGTGTTGTCTTATGACGTTATGACAGCTGTTTTGTTGGTTATGCTACATTTGATTTGGTATTATTTGACTTTGTGATTTTGTTATTATGTTTTGACTATTTTATAAAAATTAATAATATATAATGAACAACGAATGCGCGTGCGTGTAAGAAGTAAACGAAAACGAACTGTCACGAATGCAACGAATAAACCCGAAGCACAGAACTGCACAGCACAGCGCATAGGAAAATGAACATACTAATTTCCATATGTTCATTTCATATGCTATGCTGTGCTAAATTATTTTCTATGCGCTGTGCGTGTTATAAATCCAGCTTAAAGGTGGAACTCTTGCTAGAAAAAGTCGCCTTCCCTAACTTATGTTTTAATATACTATTATCACAGCACACGAATTATTTATTTACCATTTATTCATTTATTATTTATGTCAAAGTATCCTGTCAAGATTATTTTTTTGTCAAACACGGTTTTATATTATTTTGTTGTCCATTATTTTAAAGAAATATTTGTAAAACACAATAAAAATACACAAAGCCTCCAAATTAAATGTCAAAACAGCTGTGATAATAACCCGTCAATAAATCTGTGTTTCTGTGTGATTTATAAAACCCCCGTGAAGAAAATGCTGTGCGCTGTGCTGTGCTGTGTTGTGCTAAATTATGTTCATTTTTATAAAAAAATTTGACAAATCAATAATTGATTCGCACTGTGGTTTGCAGTAATTTTTTTCAATATTCTCTATATAACAAAATATTTTTATAGAATTTTATGAAATTCACACAAGTGATCGGCGTACTAATCATATGATTTGGCATTTTGGAGAATAATAATTGTTTTATAAAAGTACTTGATTTTATTGTAAAGAGTAAGTAAAAAATCTGACGTGGACACCACATGACTTCCTTGTACGCCTTGTGTGTTCATACTTTTCTTAATAACTAAAATGTAGAATAATATAAAAAATTCTTTTAACTTATTATACTAGTATACTCACAAATATATTTTAGTCATTTTATTTAAACTGCAGAAGAAGATATAAAGCATATTTTACTATTGTCACTGTCATGTCATAATCATTTAAATTTTACGTAGTAACAAATGTTAATCGATCATGGACTACAAGATAAAGAAATACTAAATTAAAAATCTGACGTGGACACCACATGACTTCCTTGTACGCCTTGTTTGTTCATAATTTTCTTAATAACTAAAATGTAGAATAATATAAAAAATTCTTTAACTTATTATACTAGTATACTCACAAATATATTTTAGTCATTTTATTTAAACTGCAGAAGAAGATATAAACGATATTTTACTATTGTCACTGCTACTGTCACTGTCATGTCATAATCATTTAAATTTTACCTAGTAACAAATGTTAATCGATCATGGACTACAAGATACCGAAATATTAAATTATAAGTAGGTATATACTTTAATTATTCTTAAATGATAGAAGATACAGAAAAATTTATAAAATACCGATTGTAGATAATAATCACATAATCTTTCATTTAAAATAAAAAAAATTGCCTAAAATTAATTATTTATCAATTTTTTTTTTAAATTTACTACTTCCGGTTTGTAGATTGAAACCAAAAATAGGAGGTGCACAACTAGATGCTATAACAGTCCTAAATACAAAATTTCAGCTTTCTACGTCTAACCGTATTTGAGTTATGCGACACACATACGTCCGTACGCACGTACGTACGCACGTACGCACGTACGCACGTACGCACGTACGCACGTACGTACAGACGTCACGACGAAACTAGTCATAATGGATTCAGAAAAGGTCAAAACGGATATTTCCGTCAAAATCTGAGAACCGAAATTTTTCGCGATTACAATACTTCCTTACTTCGTACAAGGAAGTAAAAATATATACTTTAATTATTCCTAAATGATACCAGATACAAAAATATTTATAAAATACCGATTTTAGGTAATAATCACATAATCTTTCATTTAAAATAAAAAAATTTGTGTTAAATTAAATATTTATCGAAATATTTTTAAAAAGTACTACTTCCGGTTTATAGATTGAAACCAAAAATAGGAGGTGCACAACTAGATGCTATAACAGTCCTAAATACAAAATTTCAACTTTCTACGTCTAACCGTATTTGAGTTATGCGACACACATACGTCCGTACGTACGTACGTACGTACAGACGTCACGTCGAAACTAGTCATAATGGATTCAGAAAAGGTCAAAACGGATATTTCCGTCAAAATCTGAGAACCGAAATTTTTCGCGATTACAATACTTCCTTACTTCGTACAAGGAAGTAAAAAGAACAAATAAGGTCACAATTTAGGCAGAAATAATAAAATACTCGACATTTTATAAAAATCTAAAAAAGGTATGTTAGGCAACATAAGTGGACAATAATTTTAAAAAATCTGACGTGGACACCACATGACTTCCTTGTACGCCTATTAAACTGTTCATACTTTTCTTAATAACTAAAATGTAGAATAATATAAAAAATTATTTTAACTTATTATACAAATATATTAATATATAAGTAGGTACTACTACTACTGCTACTATACTCACAAATATATTTTAGTCATTTTATTTAAACTGCAGAAGAAGATATAAAGCATATTTTACTATTGTCACTGTCATGTCATAATTATTTAAATTTTACTTAGTAACAAATATTAATCGATCATGGACTACAAGATACCGAAATACTAAATTATAAATATATACTTTAATTATTCTTAAATGATACCAGATACAAAAATATTTATAAAATACCGATTGTAGGTAATAATCACATAATCTTTCATTTAAAATAAAAAAAATTGTCTCAAATTAAATATTTATCAAAATATTTGAATAAAGTACTACTTCCGGTTTATAGATTGAAACAAAAAATAGGAGGTGCACAACAAGATGCTATAACAGTCATAAATACAAAATTTCAACTTTCTACGTCTAACCGTATTTGAGTTATGCGACATACATACGTCCGTACGTACGTACGTACAGACGTCACGACGAAACTAGTCATAATGGATTCAGAAAAGGTCAAAACGGATATTTCCATCAAAATCTGAAAACCGAAATTTTTCGCGATTACAATTCTTCCTTATTACTCCGTACAAGGAAGTAAAAACTGCGAAAATAATTTTGATATTAATTGTCCCAGTTACCTATAAAACTAGCGAATAGGCATTTGCATAAGAATCTGAGCCCTAGAAATTACCTTTTGCAATTTCAATTGATAGTTTATTTTTTTCAGCAATCACCATACTGTTACTTCTGTCTATAGGATGCATTATCTACTTCAAATTTCTGCAACCAAATTTACCCATGAAGGAAATTATTATTCACCCTTCTTTAGTAACTTTATGTATTGGTGTATCTGCAGTATATCTAACTTGGACAACAGAGTCAAATAACAATAATTATTTGCATATATTACACCTTTATAATGAAACTGACAATATTTTGAGGAAGTTGCATATTAATGTTAATTATGTATATTTCAGTGCATTGGCTATGTTCACAAGTTTTGGTACTTGCTGTTTACTAATTTTAACAAACACATATCTGTTACTTACATATGATAATTTGTTGGTATCTATTTCCGCGTGCCTCTGCACTAATGTTGGACTTATATTATATCATATTGCATTTTTCATAATAATAGCTGCAGCATGGACTAGCGTATATAAATTGTACAAACTGAATTCACAATTAAAGAAAGAAATTTCGAATTCTTCGTTTGAAAATGATACAGATATAGACGAAATTTTGTTTTCTACCGATGGCGTATTCAACAGTGACACAGAAGTTATAAATATACAAC
The DNA here is from genome assembly GCA_947534325.1 of Agonum fuliginosum. NCBI lineage: Eukaryota > Metazoa > Arthropoda > Insecta > Coleoptera > Carabidae > Agonum > Agonum fuliginosum. Next base: position 35,574,831 of record OX384033.1, on the reverse strand, counting down.
TAATAATGGACGTTTATTATATTATTTGTGAATTGGCAACTGTGTCAATGCGCGCTTCATCTTCAGCAGTATTACTAATACTTCACCTATTGGCCTATTGTACCGCAGTAGCTATTTTTGTTTACATTAAGACAGGGTACTTTTTATTCGAATTGATTTTCATGACAACCTTTGGATCATTTTTTGTCGTTATGGCTGCTGTATTTAATGAAGTTACAAAGAGACAAGTAAGTATTTATATTTTACCTCTATGGTTTTTGGTCAAAATAATTTTCTGTTTGTGATCCTTTCTGTGGTATGTTAAGCTGGAATAACCCCATTAGCAGAACCGGCCAAAACCAATAGTGATAATTAGTACTCGATTATTACTAATTACTTACCGTAATCCCTAATTTATTACTGTGGTTTTTTTAAAAATTAACGACGGTTTTACGAACCCGAGTTTGTGGGCTCTAGTACAGTTTTGTTAGCTTTGTTAATGTAGTAAAAACAAAAACCGAGTTTGTGGGGCTCTAGTACGGTTTTGTTAGCTTTGTTAGTGTAGTAAAAACAAAAACCGAGTTTGTGGGGCTCTAGTACGGTTTTGTTAGCTTTAAAAAAAATCTGACGTGGACACCACATGACTTCCTTGTACGCCTTGTGTGTTCATACTTTTCTTAATAACTAAAATGTAGAATAATATAAAAAATTCTTTTAACTTATTATACTAGTATACTCACAAATATATTTTAGTCATTTTATTTAAACTGCAGAAGAAGATATAAAGCATATTTTACTATTGTCACTGTCATGTCATAATCATTTAAATTTTACGTAGTAACAAATGTTAATCGATCATGGACTACAAGATAAAGAAATACTAAATTAAAAATATATACTTTAATTATTCCTAAATGATACCAGATACAAAAATATTTATAAAATACCGATGTTAGGTAATAATCACATAATCTTTCATTTAAAATAAAAAAAATTGTCTTAAATTAAATATTTATCGAAATATTTTAAAAAAGTACTACTTCCGGTTTGTAGACTGAAACCAAAAATAGGAGGTGCACAACTAGATGCTATAACAGTCCTAAATACAAAATTTCAACTTTCTACGTCTAACCGTATTTGAGTTATGCGACACACATACGTCCGTACGTACGTACGTACAGACGTCACGTCGAAACTAGTCATAATGGATTCAGAAAAGGTCAAAACGGATATTTCCGTCAAAATCTGAGAACCGAAATTTTTCGCGATTACAATACTTCCTTACTTCGTACAAGGAAGTAAAAACCACAGTAATAAATTAGGGATTAGGGTAATTAATTAGTAATAATCGAGTACTAATTAGTCTTATTGGTTTTGGCCGGTTCTGCTAATGGGGTTATTCCAGCTTAACATACCTTCTTTTCTGTATCCGAACAATATAGTTAGTTGCTTGCTGCTAACGTATATAAATTGTCATTTCAAATTTACATTCTACACGAGTTTAACATGGCAACTAATTATTACCTTCGTTAAACCCTCATTCTCATTGAATACTAATATGTTATCAATACTATGTGTTTATTACAGTTAAATACAACTATATCACTGGTTTGTGATTGGACTGTTTGCTACTTTGACCGAAAAATAGTGAACGCGGTACGCATGATATAATATTAATTATAATGTATGTAACTTAAAATAATTTTTATTAGAGAAACGCAATGCTGATACAAGCTCTACAACAAAAACCAGATTTTAGAGCAGGACAACTGATTCCAGTAGACATGACTGTAGTTATTTTCGTAAGTTGATAAGTTTACTGTCTTTTTAATACTACCTAAAATCATATTTTTTGTTATTTCAGCTTGTACAATTTGCTATTAGCGCTATAGTTTTTATTTCACAAACTATAAGTGGTTAAAAGTTAAAGCATTATGATTTTTAATCCATTTTACTGAGAATTGAACAATGGAAATTACTCACGAAGACTTATATCCCAACAGCAGTCATTGTTGTGAATACAAGCCAGCACCTTAGATCATATAGCTTACATACTAGATGAAAGGTTTTGAACCCAGCCATGGCCTCCTTTAGTTAGAGTAATCGCAAAATAAGATGAAACCCCACGTGACCTGCGCGAAAGACGTGTTTTGGTTTAGACGAGTCCATTCGTAAACATTAGGGGTGTATTATGATCGTGTAAAAAATGAGATTTCTGCTGTGATCACATGTTCTGTCATTCTTGGTGTAAAGTGCCTTAAGAGGAACGGATACTGGTGCAATTTACAAGTCAAAACAAGGTTTCGTTTTCACCATCATATCTAATCTAAATATTAACATTTTAAAATATTTTTTTTTTAATTTGTAGAGGAAGGTTGATTGTATGACATTTGTGTATTACAATTTTAAATTTTTGCTTGATTTGTTATTATAGGCGTTATAAACATTGGCAATTTTGAAATTCATTTTAAAGTGTATTATGTTTTGAATTTTAAAATTTCAATACAGAAATGTCACAGAACCAACTTTCTTCTACAAATTGAAAAAAAAATTGTTAATTTTTTTAAATATTTAGACTAAATTTTACGGTGAAACCTAAACCCCTTTTTGACACAAAAATAAGGTCAGGCAGTGTAAATATTCGAATAAATATTCAAATTTCAATTTAGTTCCACCTTCAAACTAGAGTCGTATTGGGTACACTTATTAAAATTCTAAGAAATTGACTCTTTTGATAAAAAGCGACCCGCACCGATAAATTTTGGTAGTGCAGTAACCGTTCCTCTTAACAATTTTCCTGTGTAATATTATAATTTATAATACTTAATAATAATTTATAATTTGCAACTTATAAAACTTTTTCGCAGTATATCGTACTAATGTTTTTGACTCAGACAATACAAAAATACAAGTGAATATTTTCAGGTCGGGTAATATAGATCAGCTGAGTACAGTTCGCGCATATCCGGTTCCATCTTATTTTGCGACTACTCTACAGACCGGAGCATGTATTAAATGGCAACAGAGCGATCGGGCCGTCTGCGCGCAGATTGTCTGCTGGCACTACTGCTCGTATATGTATTCCGCCCTTCGTTGCTTTAGTTTTATTGCTAATATTTATTTAATTAATAAATATGCCTGCAAAGTGTTGTGTTCTCGCTTGCACAAGTAATTATAAGAGTTTAAATGCTGAATCGCATAAGCTGTCAGTAGGCCGGTCGGCCCTCTAACGTCACTAGAATTAGCGGCAACACTGTCTATGCTCCGGCCTGTAACTAAAGGAGGTCATTAGTTTTGTTTACCTAAATTAGTTCTGATTTGCTGTATGTCATTTTGACATTCCAGACATTTGAATAACATTGACGCATCTAACTACTGACTTTGGTAGATAGAGACAATTTAAATCCATATAGGAGTGACGTCATAAATAACAAGCAAATTATTCGTATGAATCAAGATTTTTCTTTTTAGTACAGTATGAGTTTGGTAGATGGTATGTTGGCAGTCTTTCTCTATACGCGAAATTTAAAAGCAATAGTTTTTAATTATATTTTTAAACTTAATCATTATTTTACCATTTTAATACATCGCATGATTCTGTAGGAAATAATCAAAGATTAATAAAATAGAACAAATCTAAATAACAAAACACGTAACCTCAAAATTTTATGTTGACACTTGACACAACAATAAGCAGAAAATTGACAAGTTGTCAGCAATAAACAATAAATGATATATAACGAACTTTTGTGACTCTAAAAGATAACAATAATATGTAAGAAAATATATTTCATGTAATGAATACTATATTATATAAATAATTGTTCTGCTACTGCCGTTAAGACACAAATTGATAAGCCCCGCCCCTTATGGCATACGATATGCGAATAGATTTATACGAGTAAAATGTGTAAGAAGAGATAGCTTATTTAGTGAACGTGGTGGATATAATCAGAGGCGGACTGGTAACATGTCGGCCCAGTGGGAAATACATTTCGCCGGCCCAGCCCGAAGCTCTTTAAAAAGTGTTGAGGTGTTCTTTTCCGAAAAGGAAAAAGCGCCGCAGGCGAAATTTTTTTGGGTTCAAGGTCAATGGCCTGTTTCATTAAAAGTTTAGTTTTTCCATAGAGAGGAAATTACACACAATTTACCCTCATTTACGTAGTGATACCGTGAGACGAGAAATTTAAGTATTCTCGTATTGGCCATTTCTCGGCTGTTCAATTCTCGTCTCAAAGAACTCAATTCTCGTCTCGGCCCAATTTCTCGAATAAAATTCGTTTCCATCTATTTCAAAAGCTAGATATGACATTAAGAATTTTTTGTACATTTCTGTTAAATTTGCACACAATTCTTAATTTTAAAAAAAATATTTATATCAAAACAATAAAATGCAATACGAACAAAGTATATAATATAATATATTTTGACATCTTCGAAGAGAATAATATCAGATATTTTTCAAAGTTTTAATTTCGAGAATTCTCGATTTCTCCAGAACTATTTCTCATCTCGACTCGTTATATTGAATTCTCTTCTCGTCTCGGCAGCATCACTGCTTTTATGAGTAGAAGTTAAAGTAAATAACAAATTAAAAATAAATGTAATGAAAATTTGGAAATTTATTAATATGTAATATTAGTCTAGCGATTTCTTAAACTTTTAAAGAACAAAACCGAGTCGAACAGCCGATTCTAAATAACTGATTAATACAAAATTTAGTTTTGTTTGTTTATTTATGTACAATGTTGCAAATAATTGTGAATTTTAATAAAGAAAAACTCCGAATTGGATTGTTTACGATATTTATAAAAAATAATAATCGGCCCTATCGTGTCGGCAGTCGGCCCAAATTCATCGCGGCCCAGTGGGAAATATCCCACCATCCCACCGGCCCAGTCCGCCTCTGGATATAATTTATCTGATATGACGTCACTCCTATATGGATTTAAATCGTCTCTATCAGTCAACCAACCAAGAACGGTTATCCTTGTTTAATCACATTGCTTACTATTTCTTTCTACTTCACTTGTATTACTGGATAACGTACACACATGTTATTAGAGTTTCGTTCATCTAGTACGTAAGCAGCACTACCTACTTGAGGTGTATGACCAAAGTTGATATAATTCGGATTTTATTTTTCTGCTTTGACAAGTGACAGTTCTTGGCATCATTGTTGATATTCACAAAAACACAATCAAAAGTCACAAGATTATTTTCAAAAAATAGGTGCTACCTATACAATGACAAGTAACGATACCTACCAAGAATAAAATAATTAAAAAATTACCACCGTGCGTCAAACATACCAACAATACCAACTACCATAACAACTGTGACAACTTGGGGGCAATAAATGTCACTTAAAAAGTGTTCCTACAGTAGGTATGCTACTTGCATTGCACCAACTTTGGTCTCCCCTATCCCCTCTCACTTCCCACTATCAAGCTAAAATAAATGATGTTTTCAAGACCTACTACTGTACATAGGCGTTACGTCTCTAGAACATAATGGTCTATGTCTATACTTGAATACCAAAAATCATATCTTGTTATTATTATAGCTTGCAGAATTTGCAATGGGCTACTTGCATGCATTTTTTAAATTAAATATATTTGAAGAAGAGATCAAAACTTGGGACCCGTATTTTTTATTTTGACAAAAAATGTATTTACAAGCCCAAAAAAAATTATTTAAATTTAAATATTCAATATGTGACGCAAAAACTAACCTAACCAATGAATGGTCGTTAAGCCACAGCAACGGCTGTACTAGTGAACGCCCCTAACTACGGCAAGCTGAGGCCGCTGACAGATCAGATGTGTTTGACATTTGTACTACGTACATGTTTTGATACTGTAAAATATAAGTAAGTATTTGTGTTTTCATAAACTAAATAGTCTACATTCTATTAAAATAATGTATTTTTACTAAATTTTATGTGTATTTTTGACAAACAAATGTCAAATTCAAACATTTGTTGACTGACTCGCACGCTATCTACAGGTAACATCGCTTAACTATGCTTCCCTTTCTTCTGTTCACACAAATGACGTCACAGAAAATTTAATCTCAATTTACTGAAAAACATATAATTTTTAAAAAATAAAATTTGCATTTTTACCTATGTTTTAGACCTAACATTATGTTCATAGTGTCAAAAATCTAATTTTCAGTACCATGCAAGTACCCCATTAGCGATGTAGATTAGTAGATTTTATTTCTCAAACTTAGACGCTTAAATAACAGACATCAATATTTTAATTAATAATTGGATAAGTATTTTATTCAACGAAAGTAAAATTATTATTACTCACGAAATTACCAATATGTAACATTGTATGCAGTTATAGGTTATGCTGCTGTTCTGTTGCTTATTTTCATTATATTTTGTATTTAATTATAATGATAATGATAATGCCTTGTTGTGTATAGCAGAGTGTGGAAATTATAATCAGCACAAATTATTTGATATAGAGTAAATAAATAAATAAATAAATAAATATATATAGGGTGAGTCATCGAAATGCCCGTGGTCGATATCTCCCTTGTCGTTAAAAATACAGCATAAATTTATTAACAGAATTTTTCGTCTACTCAAGGAGCATAACTTAAAATTATTTTCACATATACAGGGTGTTGCATAACGACTTGGCAATAATTGTTCATCTTTTTTTAAATGAAACACCCTATATATTTTGAATTGTATTTTATTTACCTATACGAACATATAAATTTCATTTTAGTTTTCCGCGGCGTTGCCAAGTTATGAAATTTTTTCTCTAAAAAAAGCCGAATACACGTATTGTTTTATAAAGGCGTACTGAAGTTATTTTAATAGTAAAAATTATGATTTTTTTTCTGTACAACTGTAACTAAACTCTTTGTTCTGATATAACTTTTTTTTAATGTTATTATATAGGGTGTTCAATACAGAGAATCAAATTTACTCAATTTCAAATGGCTATAACTCGTCATTTTCAAATGGAACCCCCTATATTTTATTATTCTGTGGTGTGTATTTTTGCATCGTCTTATGTTATAAAAGGTGTCCTATGCCTAAAAACATTAATTTAATTAATTTCGAAATTAATTGTATTTTTGAGAAATATTCGATGCAAGCACACGTATTTGATTTTTTTCTGTCTAAACCGTAAGAGATATTAAAAATTGAACGAAGAAATTAAAGTTTACTTATGAAAGTCTCTTTCTAAAAAAATTTTTTGAAAGTTCTCAGCCTGACCATTAAAAAGTTACAGCCTAATTAAGGAACTAGCACTAAAGTTTTACGCACTAGCAGTGCACTAAAAATAACAAATATCATTTCAAAAGATGACTTATAGCCATGTTTCATGTTATACAAAATTTCATCTATAAGCAATTTTTAGTTATAAGCAAAATTCGTTATTTTTGCAAGAACTTTGAAGCAGAATTCCGGCTTAACGGTACACTTTTGGATATAGGTAAGTTTGGTTAAATCGTCTTATTTTGGGCCCAGGAAGCTGTGGTTAAGCCATGTACACTCATTTTAGAGACACCCTGTATATATATATATATATATATATATATATATATATATATATATATATATATATATATATATATATATATATATATATATATATATATATATATATATATATATATATATATATATATATATATATATATATATACGATCATATTCCTATTGCACCATCAAAACTTTAGCGAAGTGGGCTGAAAAATATTCTCTTTTTACCTTCCGCTTACCTGTAAAGGAAGGTATTGGAATCATGCAAAAAATCGGGTGGTGAATTTTTAGTGGATGAGCACGAATTAGGGTCCTTACAACTCATTTTTGATAGTTTCACGATGATGTCTGTGTGTATGTGTGTGTGTGTATGTGTGTGTGTGTGTGTGTGTGGTCAAGGGTTGTTAGTCGCATAACTCAAATACGAATTACCCGAAAATTTTGATATTTGGTATTTAACATTTGTATATAAATTAGAAGAGCTCCCTAGATTTTGGTACAAATATCTTCATCGGAAGTGATATTTTTTGAAGATTGAAAAGGTTAATTGTCAAAATTGTATATAAATTTGGAAAAATATAGTATTTATTTGTAATGAGAATAAGAGGAAAAGTTATTTGCAACTTACGTTATAAAAAAATTGTCTTTATCTGGTAGCATTAAAGAACTGCAGTAAAATTTAAAAAATAAATTTATCAAATAAAACGTTGAAATCTTGTAATCCATGATCGGTTGATTTTTGTTTCTGCGTAAAAAATATTGACAGGTGAGACGGGTGACAAGTTGTCATACTAGCGCTATATAAGTCCTAAGTAAGATATTAAATGTAGTAATTGAACGGAGGATGGCTTCAACACAGCAGAGTTTTCCTGTGAATGAATCTTTTTATTCAGGTGATGCAAATTTCTGTGTTTGAATATTTGAGATTTTTATTTGTATATTTTAAATGGGCACCGGATTGCACGTATACATTTCTGTTTAAAGTCTAGATATGGCGGAAGGTTGTGTGATGGCCACGTCAGATTTTTTAAAATAATCTCAACCATTATTCCTGTGCGTCCCTAGTATTTTACAATCATTTCTAAATATCATTGCCTCAATTATTTTACTGATGGTATACAAATAACAATTATTATAAATTTCACAGGCCACACCTTATTTTATTGTCGCATAGATACGTACAGTAGTCTAGAAAGTATTCAACAATCATTTAACTCGTAAAATATTGCTATGAACGCAATCTGACAATTAAAGTTGCATGTGGTATGTGTTTAATGACAAAACAGCAAAATTAATAATCATTAAAATTGATAGATCGGATTTTATAGCTTCATTATAAATAAACTAGGCTTGCTTCATAATTCACTATAGATATTTCAAGAATTTATGATGGAAACGTAAAATTTTAACGATTTATATTACACGACAAAATGTCAAAGATAAATAAAATGTATGATTTTTAATTAATGTTGGGATATTATATTACTTTATCTTAAGGCCTTGTTTATGTAAGGTGTAACTTTTACATTTTGCCTTAAAATTAGGATTTCAAGTTTACGAAAACACGTGTTACAACACTAATGCTTCCGTGAATTTTCATAAACATTATGCTGAAACCCTAAAATATAAGAATTTTGCAAATTTTTGACTGAGTGATAGGGCTAATGCTGAATTAGAAGAGTTTACGTTTGTAATTTTAAGACAAATGCAAAAGTTACACCTTATATAAACCTAAAGTTACCTCACTTGGGATAACTTAAATTACATATATGTATTGCAGGTTGAATAAATACACTTGTAAATCTTAGGTAAATCTAGAAGATTAACAATTTGAACGATTCTGGCTCTATTATAAAAAATTTTAAATTGAAATTTAACATGAAGAATCATAACACATTAGTGAATCAATAAATGCAAATTATTAATTGCTGTGACATTAATAGCAAAACTAAAAATTTTCTTTTGAAATCGATAATATACGAGTACTTTAGTCGGAAGACGGGTAGAGAGATTTTTTAAACAGTTAACCAATTGACTGTAATAATTTATGTATATCTCACATTTTTAGTAATTTTTAGAAATTATTTAACAAAATACGCCAAGGTTTTTTGTAATTTTCATTCTATAGCCATGTAAGCACAACCTATAAGTTTATAAGTACATCATTGTAAAATATGAGGTCATCGATTTCAAAACCAAAGGCACAAAATGATTTAATGAATAAATAAAGAAATTAAAATATAAATAATCAACTTATTTTATTGTACTTTAAAACTACAGAAAAAATAATAAATACATATAAATAATAAATAAATAAGTGACTAGATGTCTAACGAGAAATTGATAAGAATGTTTTATTCAATTTTGTTTGTTAATATCAATCCAAATTAGATAATCGTACACTCGAGTGAATACATCTGGTTTTCCAATTGCACAGGGCCGGCTCCACGAAACTATGCCCGTTACTTCACCATTCAGGGTTAGCGCGCCTCCAGAATCGCCCTAAAATTCAAATAATTTATATACGAATTCCCATTTTAAGAGATGTATTTATACTTTGTGCTTATATAAATAAATATAAGATTATTGTAAAATATATAAGAGCTTTTTAGGTTTTTTTTTTTGTTAAATCAAACGTTTTACTTACATAGCAAGCACCTTCTCCCTTTTTGTTAAGAGTGCAAAGATTTGTTGTCCAAACAACATTAGGTTGCAAATAAAGAAAACATCTGAAGTTTGATATTGACTCCAATTTTATTTTTTGCAATTCATTGGGCACATTTTCATCGTCCTAAAAATCATAAATATGCTTAAAATATTTAAAAAAGAAGTAGGTATTTTTAGAATTTTACAAATTGCGCCATTTATAAAAATAATTGGCATAATTTCGCTAAAGAAAAACACATCAAATTTTCAGTTCACGACCGGAAATGTAAATTAAGAATTAAGTTATCTGTGAAATACGTTAAAACAGAAAATAATCTGTCACATCGCTGTCACATTAAGCATTAAAATGTCAGACTTAAGAATAAAAATTAAATTGTTTTTTTAAATGATAAAAATAATACAATAAATAAAAAATAGAGTATTTTTTCTATACATACAGGGTGTTTCTATACCTCTGCACGAAACTTTGATGGGATATAAAATATAATTTGATACATTGATAATAGAGAAAAAAATATGGGCAGTGAAAATTTTAGTGCCACTGGTTTAAAGGCCCATTTAACTGTTAATTCATTATGTAATTAATAAAATAAGATCATAAATACTCTCTACAAATATAATCCCTTCTATAATAATAATTAAATAAATAGTTAAATGGACTTTCTAACCAGAAGCACACAAATTTTCACTGCCTTTTTTTGCGAATTTTGAAAAAAATATTTTTCTCTATTATCAATGTATCGAATTATATAACCTATTAAAGTTTCGTGCAGAGATATAGAAACACCCTGTATATTTTTATTTCTTATTAATGAGAGAATAAAGTTAAACCTATTTTACTTACATTTATCTGTCCCCAACCAGCTAGAGTCAAAACGTCCCCTGTTTCAACGTCTTTGGACGGAAGTCTTATGGGATGGACTTTGAGACCAAACTTAATAGGTGATTTAAGTTTTAATAAGCCAATATCATCTTTACGAGTAAATGAACTAAAGCCTGAATGAGGTATTATTTTGCTAACGTTATAAAAATCTCCTCCATGGTCTAAGTAATTTGATCCTGTGACCACCGTCATTTTTTGTACTAGACGACTGTAAATAAAAAATAGAAACGTTTAACGGCATCAAAAATCAATATATTAGCAAACATTTTATAATTATTAACCAGCAATTGAAATGGAAGCACAAAAGTCACAAAAACATACTTTTTCATCCTTAAATAAAAGCATAATATAATATTATACAAATAATACATGTTTACATACGATTTCGTAAATTTTTCGAATAGATAAATCCGTTTGTATAAGTATAATCATTTTCAACAAATAAAAATCAGCCATTCAAGAAACAAACCAACGTTTTTAAGTTAAAACTGTGAGATCGCGATACACAAATACAAATTTACCACAAATATCGTGCTCTCTAGCACGGTGATCGTGGTAACGAATATATGCGAAAATTTACCGCCGTTTTCAGTTACCGCGTTTCAAATTAGTACTGACATCCTGAAAAAAATTACCATGGTACATGTGGTTTAATTTTGGAACATACACTAAATACCAGAAAACAATGTTGTATCGACGTCATAAAGATCGTCTCTGACGTCTTGACGACGTCTCAGCGAGTAGCTGTTAACGTCTTTAATCGACGTCAAATTGACATATGAAGATGGCGTCTTAATCTAATGAAAGTATGACGATTTTTGCAATTTAATAAAAAGATATTTAACTACTTATTCTTCGTTTGTATAAGAAGTACAATTTTTAGAACTTGACAAATAACGTCAGTTTACTATTTTCAGCTTTATCTATATATATAAAGTAAAGTGTCCTGACTGACTGACTCAACAACGCCCAGCCCAAACCCGTAAGCCTAAAAATGTGAAATTTGGACAGTATATTCGTTTTATGATGTAAGCGCTCACTAAGAAGGGATTTTTTGAAATTCGTCCCCTAAAGGGGGAAAAGGGGATAAAATGCGTTTTTACGAATTTCTCAATATCTCTTTACTCAGACGATATATCAACTTGATTTTTACATACAATGGTAGCGCATCGAAATATTTAAGACCCATGTTTCAGGATTTTGTCCTAATCAGCTTCTTAAGGGGGGAAATTTAATTTTTGGGGGAAAATAAATTAGTTTATAAGTTGCTTTGGAAAACAAATAAAAAATTTAAAATAAAAACATGTCACACTATCGTGATTTAGTTATAAAAATGTATGTGTCAAATACATGTGTCAAATAGATATTTATTCATAAGAATGCTAAATAAATAAGTTAAAATAAATTAAATAAAAAGGGGAAATAAGATTAACAAATATGAATCCATGAAAGAGTGATTGAATTAAGGTTTGTAATATTATCGTGCAATTTTAATTTTTAAATGTTTATACGGAGATGGTGATTTTTCCTTTTATTATTTTTAGCACTTACCCAAATTGAGTGTGGTAGCCTCACATACTGTGAGTAATCGAAAAAGATATACTTAAGATAAACTAAAGATATAATAAATTAATTCGTGCAGTACTAGCTGTTAATTCACGGGTACTCATATGGTCAAAAATTAAGAAGACTTTATGCTCATGGTTATGGTAATTTTTGGAAACTACAATACATGGGAGAATGTTAACCTTCAATAAAAATCTGCTGTGGCACTCATAACAGGCTTTGCAATAACATAGACAGGCAGTGTTAACGTGATAGCTGTTAATGTCAAAGTGACAGCTGCCAATATCAAATATCTTTAGAAGAGTTCATATCAAAACCGAGTATGTGGGGCTCAAGTAGGGTATTTTGGTTCCCACCTACCCCACGTCTTCAAATTAAAACAAACCGGAGCGAAGCACGGGTATAACGCTAGTAATTCATAAACTCGTGCAATAAAATTATTTGCTGAATATGAATATGTACTCGTATAGGTAGTTAGATACTTACTTTTTTAAACAATGTGCGGCGGTTAAAATCCAATATTCGTCTAAAATAGCACCACCACAGTCATGTTCGGCTCTATATCTAATTGAAACTTGATATGGAAATTCCCCTTCTACAGCTTTTGATCCACCCACTATCCTTTCGTCAAATCCATTGCCTAAAATATAAACAAAATATTTACAATCACAAACTAAGTAAGAAATTAAGAGGCCCGTCTATTACCTAAAATCCAGCATAAAATGTACTAACGTAGCGAGTGTTTTGTGGCCAATACAAGAATGGTAAAATTTTATTTCAACAAGGATTTCATGGAGAAAGATGGATCAACAAATGTGCCTCTTTAAAATTTTGAATAAAAAATTGTACATGAATATAAAAATTCCGAAAAATTCAAAACAAATTCCTATTTTATGCAAACTTTACACGGTTATATCTCATGATAGAAATTAATTTTAAAAATTTCAAAAAGGCACATCTGTAGATCCATTCTTTCTCTATTAAATGTTTATAAAAATACTATCCTGAAGTCAATAATAAGCTGACAGTTTACTCGCAACAAAAACACTTTTACAGTATTTTTCAACTTCAAAATGACATTGCATAGCTAGGATGCGGTAAAGTGCGAGTTCTAGTACTGGACAAAAGAGTGGAATGGAAAAAATGTAAAATCGAGAGTATTCCAAGAATTCGGCAAAAACGTAGACGAGCCGCTTAAATAAACTAGTTAAAATAAATTCAAAAACAAAACTTACATGTGACGATGAATAAAACTGCAAATATCATAATCGTTTTGTACATGATTATTTGAATTTACTATAACAAATGTTTAGAATAGTTTGATCTGAAGAAAGATATATCTGTCTTATATACTAAAATTTAAAGTTATAATTGCGATAATACACAATAACATCCGATTTGATAAGAATTTTAGAACAAAATAGTCATTCCAGAACTTTGAAATTTGTGTAACTGGTGTAACTAGTATTATATGAATTATGAATCATATTTACAACGCGATACCTTTTGGACTTCAATACGATAGACAATTTTTATAACAATTTGTTTATTTAGTTTCTAATGCTGATTGGGACCAAGATTACAGCTGTCTAGTCGTCTTCAATATAAATGTGTCATGATGATAATATATAATGTAAATTAATCCTATGGATTCCAAAGGCCATAAGTGTTTTCTGCATATTATTTTTCTCATCAATTTGCAATATACTTTTGTTCGTACACATTTCACATTAAACGCTTCTTTTACGTTTCCCTTTAAATAAATAAATACAGGGTTCGCCAGTCAGATGGAAATATTTGATGTGGGGCTTAGAGCTCGTAGGGAGGTGGTGAGGAGGAAAATAACCGACTCAACATTATCAGCGTTGTCTACCATTTAGTTTATAATAGATCGTTGGACGGGTGAACAGCGTGGCTACGCAGTTAAAGCGTACTATCTCAGTGGCGAATGTTTGATGCAAACGCGGCGCGATTTTAGACGTCATTTCAACGAACCGCGCAATCAGCCTGTTCCGTCGAATAGGGCGATTCTTACGTGGATAAACAATCTTCAGCAAAGTGAATCGACGTGTAAAAAAAGGTGGAAGTGCAAAAACGGTTCGAATCCCCTGAAAAAATCGCAGCTATTCAACAGGCGATGTTGAAGCTGAGATGTATTCTTTAATTTTCAATAAATATATTTTTTCTATCTGCAATACTTTTTATTTTATTCACCTTCGAAAAAAGACAGTATCTGCGCCCCACCCTGTACTATTAAGCAATTCTGAGGATAAAGAAATAAAAAACAAATGATTCTACATGTGATTTCTATTATTGTTTTTACTACATATACTTCAGTTGTCCCAATTAACAAATTATAAATAGATAATTAAAAAATTGTGTAAAACACAAGATACACTATCAACATTAAACAGAGATAAGATATAAAAAAGATCACAAATAGGTATCTTAAAAAATATCATTTTTATTAGATTTAAATTTTTGATTGATATATTTGACGGCTAGCAAATAATTCATTAGTAATATAAATATGAATTAAATTTTAACTTTAAATTTGACATTAGGTCAGATTTTAATTACAAAATGTAATCATCTCTTTTTATATAAGTATAATGAATGGCATTATACAAAAACAAAACTATTTTTACCGTCCATTGAGATGCACTACATTTTAATTTCTGACTAGACTATTTAATGTTTTAATTATTTATTTATCTATTCATTTTTTATATATCATGACATACTTTTGTAATTTATCACGACATATCACCTCCTGAAGATGGCCCACTGGGGCCGAAACCGGTTGAGGTTGATTGAATTTTTAATAAATTGACTGCATCCCATCATTGTGTTTTATTTACTATAGAGCTTATTTTAAGAATTAATAGTCTATGTCGGGCTGTAATCCAAAGCACGTATACATAAAGAAAAAATAATATTACAAGAAAGCACAGTATTTATTTAAAACTTAAATACACAAAAAAGATATTGCACATAATAAATTAATCAATATTATTTTGAATCCAATCTAAATAAGCGAACGCATTGGCATGGACATCAGGATAACCAGCTCCACATGGCCGTCCCCAGGAGACGACACCCACCAGGTGTCCATCATGAACCACCGGGCCTCCAGAGTCCCCGCCGCAGACTCCTTCGCCTCCCCTGGTGAACGTGCAGATCTGTTGCTCGGTGATTGTGGCCCACCAGATCAGTCTGAAAGAGCAATCTAGGTTGGAGATTTTCTTCAGGTTGATGTAGTATAAGTCGTTGGGAGTCACTGGAGCTGGAACAAAACATTGCAACACTCGAAAATTCTAACGCTGCTTCATGCATACGTTGCTTTCTCCAATCACTGCTTTGTTCAGACACAGACTCATTCATACACTGATTTCTTCTAACCCCGCTTTATTCATCGTCCTAATGTAGCACCGAGACAAACCTAAAATCTGTAATGCCAACAACATGGTGCTTAGGCTTCGTATCCATAGATGTCGCAGTAATTTATTGGAAATATTGGAAAAACAACAGACAACAAATGGTATTAATTTTAAATAATAAACTTTTTTATAATATTTTCTATTCAGTATTATGATTTTAGGTTTGTTTCTGTGCTATATTAGGACGATGAAGAAATCGGTGTATGAATGAGGCTGTGTGTGAACGTAGAAACTTGTTCTTTTTTGAACTTTAAAGGAAATTGTGTGATCTTTAATGTCCTTGCCTTGAATATGGTCTACAATTTTTTTGTACTCCGTGCAAGTTGTTAAAGTTGGACATTTTTTTCAGTCAAAACATTTTTTTTCTATGGTGGTTTACGGGACATGGGATGTATCGAATGTGGCTTTCAGGTACACCATTCGAAAGAGGAGACTTTGATCTTTTTAAAACACAAAGAATTATTGATTTTATTTTTATCACGGTTTGAAAATTTGACATTTTTCGTCAAAAATCGAGTTTTCCCCTAATTTTTTCCTCGAGTTTTTTATCAAATCTGACTAATTATTATTGATAATATAAAACAAAATCGTTCCGTGACTTCACCTGAAGATGATCGAAAGATCGAAACGCGTCGTGATCAACCTAGTGCCGAGTCTTGTATCCCAGTTAGTGTTGTGTTTGGTTTTTTGCATTGAATCATACATTTTATAGATCTTTGTATCAAACCTCCCACCATACACTAATCTGGATACATTACTCATTGACGAGTTCATAAACGGAACGATTTTGTTTTATGTTATTGTGACAATGAACTTCGGAAATTCAGATATCATTAATATTATTATTGACATACCTGTGCCCCAGTAATTGAATCCCCACCCACTGATAACAACATCAGCACCGTCAGGAACGACATAATCAGCAAGAGGAAGAGGTTTAACATTTTCGTTGAACTTGATTTCTGTGCTAGAACGAACCAGTCCAAGGTCGTTCTGCTTATTATTTGGATTGTAAGCATTGTGCATAAAAGCGCGGTCCAGGTTGTAGATGTCACCACCGGCGTCTAAAGTTGTAGTTCCTGTCTTAAGGACTAAGGCGCTAGCATCGAGTCTGAAAAAAAACTATAATTAAACTTCGGTCTATCTTCGACATTTAGTCATAGCTACTCAAAAATGTGTTTTGAAAAATATTCTGAAAAGCATTTTTACCTCTCGCCCCATATTCTACAAGACAGATATTGTAATGGGTCAAAATTTTCGATTTTTTGGTGGGAAAGCACGTTTCAGGGTCTGTAGAATACGAATTTAATATTTTCACGATGATGTCGGAGTGTGTGTGTGCGTATGTATATATAGACGTATTAATTATTTGACGATTTTTCGTCCACGATAACTTAAAAAGTATCAAACCTTTTAATAACCAAATTTCATATTTAAGGTTTTAATAAGGATCTTTACACCGGATAAGATTTTGGTAGAAATCCGCAAACCGCAAGTAGTAATTTTTGAAACTTGATATAGTTTTCTATAAATTGGTACATTATTTATTTATGACAATTTTTGCAATTTAAAATAAAAGAAAATATAATTATCTATGGGTAAAGTTAATTTTAAATACAATTAGCTGAATCTGGTAGTATTTAACAATAAAATAAAGTACAATTAATACTCTACTTTTCTGAAATTCCAATATCTTTTGTTCATGATCATTATGAAATTTGTTTCTACACAAAATTTGAATTTGACAGTACCGTTGACACCTTTTACTTGCATCTTGGTTTACATTATCGTTTACATATTACATGAACATGAAGCTATTAAAATGTTAGTAAAACTATTTATTAGATTAGGAGAATAAGCAGAATTAGGCGAGAGGTCGTGTGCTGGCCACATCAAATTTTTATCGATAAATTTAAGAAATATTTATAATTACATGACGTACTGAGCATGGAACAGATAAATTATTGTGATTTTTGACCTGATTTAGATCTTTTAAGATCTAAGTAGGTAGATCAAATAAATACCTATAATCTACCATTTTAAAAATGATCAGACGCTATCATATCAGTGACTGTTATGCAAGTTAAAACTTGTCCCTAGTAAATTGAAAATTTGATTAGAGTGAGACACAGATATAAAACACGGAAACAAATCTTTTAAAACGCTTAATATTAGAGATGCTATACATTAATAACTACAAAAATTGTGTAAGGTTTTTCACCCTGTAGGTAAGGAACCCTTCAAATTTTCTCTCGAAGTACATAATATGTATATATATATATATATATATATATATATATATATATATATATATATATATATATATATATATATATATATATATATGTAACTATATTATAGTTACACTATACCTACTTATTTCGAAATCGAGGGAGAAAATGCATGGTTTAAGAACAAAATAGCATTTCTCCAGAGGTCTATTTATAGGTCGCGAGTAATATTTAAAACGAAAAATAAAATTTAAATATGTAGAGTATTTTTAATCGACTGGAAAATTTTTGAATTGTTAACAACTACTCGGCAATCAGTCGGGAGAAATTTAGGAATGAATTAAAATATTTTCACTCACATTTTGATGTTTGTTTTATTCACATAACGTTTCGACCGCACAACGGTCATCATCAGATGCTCAAAACTTTTAATTTTTACAATGCACAAGAGTATAAAAAGTACAAATTCTTTGGAAAAATATAACGACATTTTTTAACATTTTACCATGAATAGCCACGCGGGTATTTAATATCTACTTTTTATACTCTTGTGCATTATTGTAAAAATTAAAAGTTTTGAGCATCTGATGATGACCGTTGTGCGGTCGAAACGTTATGTGAATAAAACAAACATCAAAATGTGAGTGAAAATATTTTAATTCATTCCTAAATTTCTCCCGACTGATTGCCGAGTAGTTGTTAACAATTCATAAAATTTAAAACCTAACTTGACAAAGACGTTTTCTAATTTTCAAATTGTTAGTAACTCATATGAGACAAACAAACAATAACATCATAAAGTAAACTCCTCCCTCCTAGGGAGAAAATATGACGTTTCTTTCCATGTTTTGAAGTCAGAAATTAAACGATTTTATGCCTTACCCTCTGACGCAATGAGCAGCAGTCAAAACCCATCTGCTGTTGAGGATGGCCCCTCCACACAGGTGGTTTCCATTGCTTTTCAGGGATAATTCAACTTGGTAAGGAAATTGTCCTAACTCTGCTTTTGCTCCACCAACAATTCTGCCTTCTAGACTTCCAAACATGAGATCCTTGGGAAGACCTTGAAAACATATTATATTAAGGCTCTACACTTGTTGAACGCAACATTGCTGCAATAGAATCAGAATTCACGATACTGGCCATATTGCTCAAATTAAAAATCTGAAATTTACCATAAGTAATAGGGTACTTAACACCTATGCTGATTTTTTTATATGTTAAACTAATTTTTGAATCTAAGTTTGACGTATTTTTTTATTTTGTATAAATTTTATTATTACAGGAGAAAAAAATTATTGAAAATTTAGGTATTTTTATGTGACGTCACGTGTGCTTCGTATGTTTGGGTTAAGTTTCTACGTGCCGTCGTAGTGTTAGACGAAGACAGCTATACTTTTTTTGCTACGTATGTCTGTCGGGCAAAGGGGAAGTTTGTTTTTGTTGTGATTGTGTTGACAGTGACAATTTTGAAATTTTGAAGATATCAAAATAGAACCTCTGCGTGTTTTGTCTTTATTTTGAGATATAAGCGATATAAGTATTAATTTTACAACAATATTATTTGTACAAAGAGTAGTTTCAGGTAAGAAATAAAATAAACTTTAAAATCGCTGTCACTTTGACATTACAAAATAACTCCCTAACATCTCTCCCAAATAAAACATCAAAGCACCTGCGGCTTATGGCTAGCACACGTGACGTCACATTAGAGGGGATGCTTTGAAGCATATAACTTTTAAATCAATTTTTATAAACATTGGTAACATAATTGTTGATTTTTTTAACATTAATTATCTTCTTATAAGTCAAATATTGTACAAAAATAAAAATTTCTGCAATATAAAAAAATGTTAAGTACCCTATTACGAAGCATTATTTGATCGAAAAATTCATACAATACATTGTTGCGACAACAATTAGAGAAAATGAGAATTAATTTATGCATTTTAATATTACAAACTATGGCCTTATTATTGCGTATTTATAAATTTTGTTTTAAATAGTTGATTCCTTTCATTGTTCTTGAGAGTGCTAAGAAAATATTTT
The DNA here is from genome assembly GCA_947534325.1 of Agonum fuliginosum. Taxonomy (NCBI): domain Eukaryota; kingdom Metazoa; phylum Arthropoda; class Insecta; order Coleoptera; family Carabidae; genus Agonum; species Agonum fuliginosum. Next base: position 35,554,500 of record OX384033.1, on the reverse strand, counting down.
TTGTCAAGAAAATTTAATATCTGACGAAAAAAATAGTAAAAAATCGGCCAAATTTACTATTTTTACTAATTTATTATTAATATAGCATTAAGTATTTCAAAAATATAATTTCTTAGCACTCTAGTCATCTTTTAACTATCTATACATAAAATATGAACAGTGTAGGTGTACTAACAAGAGATCAGTTTGTAATATAGCAAGCTCCCTTTTTCACTATATTTTTGGCACAAGTGTAGCGCCTTAAGGCTATATACACTTGCTGTGAATTTAAAGCAAAATAGGGTGCTACAATATTCAAGATTGTGACTTTGTTTTTGAAATCTATGAACTCATATTTGAAATGTAAGTTTATAAAGACTGTCCCTAGGGTGCCACATGACGATTTTCTTGAAATACCTAATAGTCTGCTGATAATTAATTAGTGAAATCCGGTGAAATCAATCAATTTCGTCAATTTTAAAATATTTTTTAACTTATTGTTTGAAGTTTTTTAAAAAAAACTTCTTGTGGCACTCTTCAGAACATCGTAAGGAATTGGTTATATCAAACAAAATTAAATTTTATACATTAATAAAGTAAGAATCTTGAATATTAAAATGCAAAAATTAACTCTTATTTTCTCTAATTGTTGTCGCAACAATGTATTGTATGATTTTTTCGATTAAATAATGTTAAATTTCAGATTTTTATTTTGAACAATAAAGCAAGAATTGATGAAATTCTGATGCTACTACCGTGGCAAGCGTAGCGCCTTAAAACAAACAATTTAGTTCAGAAAATATAATTTGTCATGAAATATCATAATGAAAGTTTTAATCAGCTTATTCAACTTATAAAATAATAAATATTTACCGTATGCGCAGGAAACTGCGAATAGAACAATTATTGCAAATCGTAACATTCTGATGTTGAGGTAGGTACTAAGTTGATCTGACTATATTTTTTTATTAATATAAATTCAAAGATGTACAAATTGCTTCTTTTATATTGTTCAGTCTAACATAGATAAGATTTCAAGTGGAAATGTTTATCAATAATTATTAAAATCAGATAATAAGAAATAATTTGGGTTTCTTAAGTTTTATCTTGGGAAAATAAAATTAAAATTAGTTTACGTACGTATGTACCCTACGTACTTACCTATAATTTATACACAATCAAAGTAGGTGCTCCGGGGTAACTGGGCCATGGTTTTACAACGTCAACTAAAATTTTTGTTTTTAATGATAATTCAAAATAAGTAAATTACAGTATTTTAAAAAAATATTTGATAATATGTTAACTATAACGCATAACCTCATGTAAAATTATAGGATTCATAAATATTTTGAAATTTTAGAATTGAAAAAAAAATATATATATATTTTTTTGTCATGGTGGCCCAGTTGCCTCACGATTTTGGGGTAACTGGACCACCCTCAGCTAAACTCCCTAAGAGCATTATGGTTTTAATCTGAGGTATCTAGACTTATTCTTTAGCATTCAATTTACTTGGAAAAAAATATTGTTAGCTTCTATAGATCATCAAAATACATATTATAGCTGTTGTAACAAAACATGTTACCTATGTCTAAAGATAAAATGGTTTAAAAACACTCAAATTGAAGATAAAGGTGGTATAATTAACTGGATAGTCTACAATAACATTTTATACATATTTATTCATATGGAAAAAGTGGTTTTATCCAATGTTTTACTCAACTTAACGTATTTTACCATAAAAATTAACTACTAAATTACGAATAATGACCAACACTGAGTAAATCGGATATTCTAATGTAATGGTAAAATGGTAATACAGTTCCTTTCAAAAACTAAGTTCAATTCTTTAACCATATAGGACAAGCATAAGATGGATTCCCTGGGGGACCCAGTTGCCCCAAGGACATGGCCCAGTTACCCCATTTTCACGAAAATTTTGGGGTAACTGGACCACCCCATACAAAAAAACTACAACTAGCCTAGAAGCAATTCCAACACTATAAATGGATTTATTGATTCACAATTATAAAGTTATAGTAAATTGGTAGAAAACCCTTATCTGCTATGTATCAGTGGCGTACCCAGACATCAGTCTTGGGGGGGGATATGAAAATAAAAATGTTTTGTACAATAATTAAAATAAATTTTGCGATATCGGATATCTTGCAGTCCTTTCAGTGGTGACGATGTTTATTTACAATTATAAATTATATTATAAGAAAAAGCGCCGCAGGCGAAAATGTTATGTTTTATAAGGTCAAATACTTTAAAAATGAATTTTCAGATATACATAACAGCACGGGTTTTCCCTCTTCTACGTGCAAAATAAAGAAAAACATTTTTATGATGAATTTGTATAATAATAATAACAGAAAAAAATGATTTTTCTTAGAGCTTGGGGGGGGGATATATCCCCTGTATCCCCCCCCGTAAATACGCCACTGCTATGTATTAAACTCCATTCAAACTGACGTAACAGCGCGTTGTTCACGAAAGATTTGTCTTCAAAATTTCACTTACACTCACATGGACAAAATAGCTGCTAAGAAGGTAAGGTCTGTTGTTTTAGATAGAAAGGGAAGTGAAGCAAGTGTACCTACTTACTAAACCTCAAAATTTCTATACTCAGGGAAATAATTTACCCATGGCCCAGTTACCTCGTGGGCCCAGTTACCCCGGAGCACTAACATTAAATACCAGAAAACATCGACATCATAAAGTTCGTCTCTGACCGTCTGTAGTTATTGAAACTAACCTAAAATAATATTAAAAACAAACTAAATGATTGTAGATTAAAATACCTGTAAGATCAATAATTGTAGAAGATATCAAATGAATTACTTCAAATGCATTCCTTTATGTTCACAGTATTTAAGATATCTTCACTATGATATCCTAGGGATCGTTGTTAAGATGATATCTTTCGAATAACTTTAAAAGATACCTATAAGATCAATTTTAGGAGATATCAAAGAGATATATCTTCATAGGGATTACTTTAAGTCCACAGTACATGAAATATCTTCAAATTGTTATTAATAAGATATCTTTCGAAATTATCTTACATATATCTTTAACTTATAATTTTGATTATATTATTGTTTCAAAAGTTCAGGTTATTAAATTGATTATCTATCTTCGATATAATAATGAAATAGGTAACTCTTCCTAAGAGATCTCCATCTGGTGACAGTTATTGGAAGCTGTCCAATAGACATAAAATCTTCGTGTATGGTTGTATTTATCAATATTATCTAAGTATTAAAAAAATACAGAAAATTAATCAAATACCATCATTTAAGCAAAATTATTTTCCATAAATAAAATGGCATGTAATATACTATCGATTACTTGTATGTGGAAATAAATATCTTGTTACATAAATAATGTGTAGTTGAATATCACAAAACGTCAGGTTCCTTTGGCGGACCCTGTAGTATACTGTTATCTATTTAGAAAAAGAAACAGTACCAAGACTATAAAATAATTTATTAACCTCCTCATAATAATAATAATTATATAATATAATAATATAAATAATAATAATAATATAATAAAAATATATAAATATAAATATATAAAGACAAAATACAAGGATATAATAATAATAATAAATAATAATAATATATAAATAATAATATACTTAAATGTAATAATTATATAAATATACTTTAGTGCTTCTTACGAGTAAAAAATACATTAATTTTTGAAATAGTCGCACTTCTCGGGGCATAATACCTCGTATCGCCTTTTCTTAAGGGCACCAGCAACTGTGGATACCAACCATAAACTTGATTTCCAGTTACAGGTTCTGGATATTTTTGAGTCGGGGTTCCTTCTTTTTCCAGTCGTAGCCTTTCACAGATATCACTGTCAGCTTTTGATAAATCCACACCTTCATGCGGAGCATAGAACTTTCCTGCTATAATCGGTCTCTTTAGACTTGGATTGAAAACTTCATGAATTCGAAAAAATCTATTTTCAACTGTATAGCGTTCTGTTAAAACTTTAGAATTGTATTTTGGACGCGCTTCGTTAGTAGAAAACATAATATTCTCTAGTTTTATGATTATGACAAATAATCATCAATCATTCAAAATTGTAAATTAATATGTTGATAAAAGAAGATCAATTTAAAGCTTCCTAGATTTTATTAACATACATGGTCGTCATTTTTATTGACATAAATGTACTATAGTTGATTTCTTAACTAAACGGAGCAATCTGAAGTTGTCTCGCTGAGCCGTATTTATACTGTATAAATACGAGAAAAATAGCACTAGATTTTTTTGCGGCAAAATTAAATTTGACCTATCAGCGGGTAAACTCGATACAGTCACTGACAACAGCTGACGAGACAAGATGGAGAACATTCGTTTGTATACATTACAAAGTTTGTGTGGTGTAAAACTGGTGTTACATCAGCCAATCAAAAACGATCAGTTTTAGCATTCCAACTTCAGATTGCTCCGTTTAGTTTAGAAATCAAGTATAGTACATTTTGTACATTTATGTCAATAAAAATGACGCCCATGTATGTTAATAAAATCTAGGAAGTTTGAAATTGATCTTCTTTTATCAACATTTTAATTTATAATTTTGGAATGATTATCTGTCAAAACCATAAGTAATACTAGAGAATATTATGTTTTCTGCTAACGAAGCTCGCCCAAAATACAATTCTAAAGTTTTAAAAGAACACTAAGAAGTTGATATAGATATTTTCGAATTCATGAAGTTTTCAATCCAAGTATAAAGAGACCGATTCTAACAGGAAAGTTATATTCTCCGTATGAAGGTGTGGATTTATCACAAGAAGCTGACAGTGATCTCTGTGAAAGGCTACGACTACGACAGTGGTCTACTATTTCAGATTTTGTTCCATAGAATGTGTCTCTTCTCTACAACATAATTTTTTTGGAATTTTAAACAATGTGGAAGATAGTTAAATAAACGAAAAACTAATTATGCATACAGTGTGTTTGAAAAAGTGGACACACCTATTTATCTCGCTTAATTTATCACACAAATTTTAATGTACTAACCTACTATTTTCTTAATGATTTGCAGTAAAATTTAAATATCTAGGGCTCTGACACATGAGATGGCAGAATTTGTCCGTTTTACAAAAGTGAGCGAGTATATGCTACGCTGCACTTCACTTAATTTTCAAAGCAAACTAAAATATACCTCAATCACAATCAATTTCAAAATTCACAGCGTTACACGAAGCAAAACACTACGAACGTCAACATGAGAATAACAGATATTGAAGCTGATGTTCTGTAGAACAAACAGTAACGTAGTTTCCTCTTGTTTATCATCTACGCCTCTCTTTCTAAGACGAGAATTCCGACTTCGCGCAGGGTTCTGCTTAAATGAATTTACCTCTAGTATACCTACTGTATCTATTTATAAAAAGAAACAGTACCAAGACTATAAATAATTTATTAACTTCCTCATAATAATAATTATTATATAAATATACTTTAGTGCTTCTTACGATTTACATTAATTTTTGAAATAGTCGCATTTCTCGGGGCATAATACCTCGTATCGCCTTTTCTTAAGGGCACCAGCAACTGTGGATACCAACCATAAACTTGATTTCCAGTTACAGGTTCTGGATATTTTTGAGTCGGGGTTCCTTCTTTTTCCAGTCGTAGCCTTTCACAGAGATCACTGTCAGCTTGTGATAAATCCACACATTCATGCGGAGCATAGAACTTTCCTGTTATAATCGGTCTCTTTAGACTTGGATTGAAAACTTCATGAATTCGAAAATATCTATGATCAACTTCATAGCGTTCTTTTAAAACTTTAGAATTGTATTTTGGACGCGCTTCGTTAGCAGAAAACATAATATTCTCTAGTTTTATGGTTTTGACAAAAAAATAATCATTCCAATATTTTAAATTAAAATGTTGATAAAAGAAGATCAATTTCAATAAGCTTCCTAGATTTTATGAACATTTGAATTTTATGAAAATTCTTTGGAGATTCTACGGCGATTCAGAATCCTGGAAAAGAAGAAGTTTTTTTTCTTTCTAGTGAGAATTATTTGTTAAATTCAATGAGTATTGGAAAAGAAGAATTTATAATTTATTGATTGCTTCAAAACCACGTAATTATCACTAGAAAGAAAAAAACTTCTTCTTGTCCAGGATTCTGAATCTCCGTAGAATCTCCAAAGATCGCCGTGTGAACAGGGCTTTAGACACAGATACATTACAATCCTTCGTATTAATCATGGTATTAATATTTGGTCTTAAGGTAATCAATACCTTTTATTAATTAAAGAACTGTTATTATTGCTACAATTTTATAGATATTTCACCATAGCCAAATAACAATAATTTAGTTGTCATGTGCCTGGGTACACATTTCTCTAGGATACACAGCCCGTGTAGCCGCAGCTTTACACTTAAGTTAGTAACATTTCATGCTCATTTTTTGTCCCTACTCCCTAGGTTGCGTCTGCGTCTTGTGTCAACTTCACAAACGTTTACTTTTACAACTTAAAATTTATTAGCAAAACACTATCTTATAATCAAATTTTAACTTATACTTAAAGATATTTATGTGCATAACAGCATAATTACAAATGTAGATGTGTGTAAGTGTCAATTTATAAATAAGAAAAATCATGGCAGGAGCTAGGTTAGAAATTCAGTGGAGCCCTATACATACCAACAAATTTATAACTTGGGGCACTGAAATTTATTTATACGAAATAGAAGCGTTGAAGAACCACCCCAACAAATCAAGTATGTAAACTTATGTATGTACAGGTTTTCCAAGACTCATTTTCATTTGTATGTTTACTAAACTTCTCTTTAGTTTCCTGAGGCGAGTTGCCGTTCATAAAGTAAAGTTTGATTTGCTTTTATCTATTTTTACCTCTCGCATAGAGAGGTATAGGGATCGTGAAAAAATTCGATGTCGAGATTTTTGTCAATTAGCACGTTTTAGCACCTTTAGAACCTATTTTGACTATTTTCACGATGATGTCTGTGTGTGTGTCTGTGTGTGTGTCTGTGTGTGTGTATGAAAGTCTGTATGTACGCCTACTATAGCCTTTCGTCCCGGTTCATTATCTCAAATTCTACTGAACATAAAATTATAATATTTTGCATTATACATTTATATATGTTAATGAAGAGCTGAAAAGATTTTGGTAAAAATCCACCAACCGGGAATGGTACTTTTCTTGTAGCACTATAACATTTTTTGCAAAAATTGTATAAAATAATGCGATTGTTACAATTTGACATACCACACATGAAAGAAGAAATTACATTGTACAATATTTAATCTTACTTGTTTCTATATCTTTAACCAATAAAGAAATATAATTTTTTTAAATATATAATTTTACCTACCACGATTTGTGAATCCCGAAAAAGAAATAAAATTTAAAACAAAAATAAAATTGTCAATGTGACAGATAAACAGATGTCTGTGGCAAGGAGCTTTCTCTGTGGTGTAGGGCATGTGTAGAGTGTGGTGTAGAATTTTGAAATGTTGGATATAGTATAGATATTAACTGGACATAGTATTATGTAAATATGGTATTTATAAAATAAAATTATATATTAAACTAAGAGCTGATTAGATTTGTGAAATATATAATTTATTACCTAATTAAAGCTTAATATTTGGTTAAATACGAGGTTAAATAATAATACTTCAATGTCAAGGCGAGAGGTATTGTAACGGCCACGTCAGATTTTTTGAAAATCACTCGACTTTTTATTCAGACAAATACCAAACAGAAAAATAAACTGATTTAGATAACAAAAAACAAACTCAAAACGCACACGTATAAAGTATTTTTGACGTAAATTACACCATTAATGGCCAATTGCACCGCTTCCACTTAAATTTTAAGTTTTCGTTAAATGAACAATATAGAATCAAAATTAAATTATCAAACGTAGACATTGGTGTCATGTATTCGATTCGATATTTTTCATTTGAGTGACACTTAAAATTTAAGTGGAAGCAGTGCAAATGGCCATAAGCTATGGTTATCGAATCGCAAAACATATACAGGATATGAAAAATATGACTAATAAACAAATTTTGTAGGTATAAGATTGGGCGAATCAACAGAAGCGCATCTTCTTGCAACAAACTCCAACCATCATTACGTAAAATGCGTCGATATTTATCCAAAACAAAATTCCGATTTGTTCCTTGCTGTGGGCCAAGCAAACGGCCGCGTAGCCTTAACGACTTTCGGTCCATCAGAATTTGATTCTTTAGGCCTAAATGGTCGCGAATTAGTCCCTCGACATGCCAGGCAATGCAACGCGGTCGGTTGGAACCCAATCGAACCCAATATCGTCGCCGCTGGGTTGGACAAATACCGCGCGGATCATTCTCTGCTCATTTGGGATATCAAGAAGTGTTCGGTGGTTAGTGACAACAATGGCAGTGGAAGAATGATGAATAATAGCAGTCATAACGCACTAACAGCTGTTGAATTGCCCAAACCCATCGCGGAATTTGGGGTTTCTGAAACTACTAATAGTCTGGCGTGGTTTATAACTCAGCCGAGGATATTGGCTGTTGGTTTGAATCAGAAAAGTGTCAAGATTGTTGATTTTAGAGGTAGTGGGATGTTTTTGTAGGCTTTATAAATGTTTTATGTTATTGTTTATTGTTCTAGATTCTCATAAAGTTGTAAGTTCTGCACAAACTAAATCTGTGTATGGCTTAAGTGTTCATCCGCATAATGATCGGCATTTGGCGAGTTTTATTGATAATATTATAACTGTTTGGGATACTAGAAATTTCGAGCGGCCCATTTTGACATTAACACATAATAAACCTGTTGTGAAAATACATTGGTCTTTGACTAGGTGCGTATTCAATTGTCTTATAAGTATCTTAGATTATTGTGTGCTGGCTTCGATGTTTGATTGTTCTATAACTGTCATCGATATTCGTTTGTTTTCGTCATATATTTCCTCAGAGTAAAGAACTTTCTGGAGAGAGGAAAGTCAAATGTTAGAATCATACGCACGAACTATAATAAAGACAGGAGATGACACTCGATTGTTGACCATGTCACATATTTTTACTCCTTTTAAATTTAATTTTATAATATTATAATATTTATTTTAGACACAATCTGTTGGGCTCTCTTCAACGTGATAGCTCTGTCATACATTTACATGATATTCAACATACCATGATAGGTAAAGTAACATTAAACAAATATTTACTTAACTTTAGTACATTGTAAGCTTAATATTATTTGATTTTAGGTAACGAGGAAGTGGAACCATCAGTACTAGAACGTTCAGTGGTTCCAGGATCCCCACATAACATAACAGCGTTTTCTTGGCACCCTCAAGACGAAAATAGAATGTTGACAATAGATTTCTTAGGTAAAAATTTCAATATTTTTATTAATAAAAATATTGTAAATTAAATAATTTACCAGTAAAATAAATTGCAGGAAATATAACAGATTACGTAGTTTTCGAACGAATTACTTTAAATTGGGGCCCAAATTCAAATATGTCTTGGACTTACGGGCGAAAAACTTTAAAATACGTGGATGACAACACTGGCATAGGACATCTGCAAGATATTTCTATTAAGATTAAACAGCGATGCCTGGAAGGATACGGACTTAAGGTAGGTAGTAAATATATTACAATACATACATACTGTCACGCATTTTACCCAATTTGGGTAGCATGTCAGCCTCACATAATGTAAATCATCATAATGCATAATTACATTAACCTAGTGTGCGGTTATCAGCTATTCATTATTTTTGTTCAAGTTTTTTTAGTTGTCTTTGATATTCAGATGTTTTATTCAATTTTTTGAGTTTACACTTTGAAATAAAAGCTGCGTTCTTTACGTAGATTGTGTACAAGTGCAAATTTGACAGTTTTACTAGCAAATTATGTCAACAGTGCTAGCAAAAAAAACTGCTCCTTTTGTTGCGCTAGCGCTATTAAAAAAGATAGACAAGCCATAGTAACATTATTAAATTTACACTGTTGCACCAATCAGCATAAAGAAACTTGCTAGCTTCATTGAACGCAGCTATATTAATTTACTACAAGAATGGCAACGCAATGTCCCTAAAATGTACAGAAATTTTTAACCTTTTTATGCTGCCCCTAGCGAGAGTTCGAGAAATTATTACTGAATGAGGGAGTATAATGAGCTTGGAAAGGGAAGCATGCTTTGTCTGTCTTGTAGAGCGTCTGATATGAAATGCAGAGAGGAATTTTTGTTGTTATACAATACCTAAATAAAATAATTTCTTTACTTGTTGAAAATATAAATTTCAAAATCTTTTAAAAACTATGAAATTAAAAGTAAAAATAAATAGTATATTATCTATTGAAGGACTAAAGTGCATGATTTAATCCTGAGGGTGAAATTTATTTCACGAGCCGAAGGTGAGATATATGAAAAATAAGATGCAGATAGATTTGTAAGATTTATAAATTACGATGTATATTAATTAAGTACTTTCGTAGATTCAGCGGCGTTGCTAGGTGTCTAGGGGGCCTGGGGCAAAATAATTTCGGGAGCCCAAGGCCAGATTCAGGTGATATTCTCAATGAGGAAAATATTCAATCAATAATTTTAACGAATCCTGAAATATATACAACCCGAAATACAAAGCACTAATAAAGCATGTTATTTTCATTAATTAATTACTTAGTTTCCAAATTTACATTATATAAATAAATAAGAAACATAAATTTACCAGAATATCATTTAAAACAGTTAAATATTCAAATATGAATCGAAACTGGCGCCATCTCTATGAAGAATGTGCTAATGTGCAAAACACAACCAGTATGCCCTGTTCACACGTTGCTACTTTGAAGACACTTTCGTGCTACTGTAGCAAGAAAAAATCTGAGTCGCTTGTCAAATAGCAGCGCTGCTAATTTGTAGCATCAAAGTATCAAGAACTACTCGTTGATAATTTCACATCGTTGATCGTTGTGTGTGTAGATAGCGATTTTTTGCGGTAATTGTTTCGATTTGAATTTCTTTTCATGCTACAGTAGCACGTATGCGTCTTCAAAGTAGCAACGTGTGAACAGGGCAGTAAGAACATTTAAATGATATAACAATCAACGCGTGGTGATTTCGGAGTACTTTATTTACTAAAATCTGTAGTTATTTTAAACTATGTGTAGTTCTAAGGACCTCATTGAATCCTGAATGAATAATACAAGTTCAAGGTAAAAATCAATTTATAATTTTCTAAGTGATGTAATATCGAAAATTTGATTGCACCATTGGATTCGTCGTAGTTTTGTTAGTAAATAACCGTAGTTTCATATTTGTAGCTTATTTGGCATAATTTCTACGAATTTTTAAATAGTTTATTGAGGAATTGTTCACTACTACATAGACACACAGCTCGTGTACGTGTACGTCCAAGAATCTCGCTTCGGCTAGTATAGGCAATAATATTTCTAATACTCAAGGCTGATTCTTTGAATTTAGGTTCAAATTTTGAACTGCGCATAGTAAAATATGTATTTATATGTTTACTCACATTTACCCAAAATTGGGCAAAATCGTAGTTTTGTTCATAGCTGATATGTATATTTATAGAATCCAAATAACGGAAATATTGATATATAAAAAATATCGATTATATTGAAATATCGATAAATTTTAAATATCGGTATAAACTATTTTTTCTTTTAGATTGAGTTATGGCAGAACGGCGAAATAGCCAACGAACCCCTACTAACAAACGTATGGAATTGGTTGCATCTTAGTAGAATACTTGTAGAACAAGGTGATCTAAGAGCTGTTGGTACTAAACACCCAGGCGTTAAATCTGTATTAAAATTAGAACAATTTGGAGCTAATGGAAATGGATTAAAATCAGAAATTATTCAAACTCCGTGGCTGGAACTAGGAAATATGCATTGTCATGGTTCGGCCAGGGTCTATAGGTGAGTTTGTTTTACCTTTCAGAGGGTACAAGCCTTGCTAAAAAGTTAAAATTTACCTAACAGTATGCTTTTAAACTAGGAGTAGTTGAAGAAAAAATCAAAACACTTTTAAAAGTTCAGAAAATTATTTGGATTTCTTTTTTGTTATATCTTAAATTTAATGTCTTAAATCATCATAACTGTAATTCACAAGTTACTAAATCATACTGAAATCTTTAAAGAATACATTTCTTATATCAATAATCTTTTACATTAAATTTCTAAATTATATTATATGATATTGACGATGTTGGGTGTAAAACCCGCGATGGTTCAGCCAATCACAAGCATAGAAATCACCCTAACTATAGAACGCTTAAATGCATCATTTATTAATAATAATATTTTAGGTCAGAAGAAAGAGAAAAGGCACTCCATCTTTGCGGCTGGCGGTTTGATAAAGACTCAAACCTCTTCTCACTTTTCGTAGAAAAGCTCGAAAAAGACCACCTGTATTCCCGTGCCGCTGCCATCGCAGTTTTCAACTTAAAAATCCGTTTAGCGATCGATATTTTAAATCGAGGAGCCGAAAAATTAGAAAACAATAACTTGAATGTTGTCGCAATGGCTTTAGCTGGATTCACAGACGACAAAAACAGTATGTGGAGGCAGTTGTGCTATAACACGAAAGCACAGCTTTCTGACCCATACTTGAGAGCTTTATTTTCTTTCCTGACTGCTGAGAACTATAATTATGAACATGTATTGGTAAGACATTTTAAATTTACACACATAATGCCCATGTCACACCGGCGTGGAATGAAGCACGGTGCTCGTTGTGGCATTTTGCTTCGTTCATAGCTGTCAAAAGGGTGTCACACCGGTATAGCAAAATGCCATACGAAAATTTGTATATTGCTATGTTCACTTCGTACTTTGAAGGTTTTTGAAAATTATTTTTTTTGCTGAGAATTAAAATTCATCAATTCTTTGTGTTGATAAAATCAATAATTAGTTCATATTTGACAAAAGCTTAAAGTGTTTTATTCTTATTATCTAATTACTTACTGTTATTATTTTGACATCAATTATTCACAAAATGTCAAAAATTATATGGAGGACTCACTGTGAAATCAGCAACAAATTTCCATATGTCAAAATGCTCGATGGAATAGCGGCGATATAATTTATACGTTATTCATTTGTTCCATCGAGCACCGTGCTTCGTGCCGTGCCGGTGTGACATGGGCATAATACCTATATCATGACTATCACTTAACTTGGTCATCGCAGCCTCACATATTTTGAGTCATCGATATAAATGTATATATTGACCATGTGGTTACTAGCCGTCAACTCACCTATGGTTATTAGTGGAAGATACATTACTGGGGAGATTTTTATGCAGTTAAACTGTGTAATGGAATATGACCTGAGTTGTACGCTCTTTTATTGAATTTTATGATTAGTTTGCTTATTTTATATTGTTTTGAATATTTTAGAATGAAAACGGACTTTCAGTTGAAGATCGGGTGGCATTTGCTTGTATATTTTTATCAGATAAAAAGTTATACGATTATTTGGTGAATTTAACCAATAAATTAATAGATGATGGCAATTTAAATGGTTTATTATTGACAGGTAATTATTTAATTAAAATTTTAATAATTGTTTCTATTTTTTAATCGGAATTAAATACCTCATAATTAGTAAGTTATTTTATTTCTGATTACTTTTATTTATTGTTCAGTTGTTCTATAACTGTCTTCAAGTATTGTTTTGTTCAATTTTATAGTTGTTTCTTAAATTATTGTATTGTGATGTTTTGTTGTCCAATAGCAGTCTTTAATAATTTTTGTTTAATACCATAACTATCTATTCTTGTGGTTGATATTAATTTTTGTGACATTATTATAGGTACAGTGAAAGAAGGACTTACATTGCTTCAAAAATATTTGGATGCAACTGGAGACATACAAAGTACAACTTTAATAGCTGTTAAAGCTTTTTCGCCTGAGCTTTTGCAAGAAATCTGCGTACAAGAATGGATCTTAAGGTATGTACTACAACTACATACATCAATTTTCAGATAAATTTCATGTTTATTACGCTTTTACAATTATTGGCTGGTAACTCACAGGTACACATGGCTTTAAATAAACACTACAAAATAAAGAAGGCTTCTATTTTTTTTTAATTGAATGGAGTGTGACAACCTCATAGAACACTATAAGTCTTGATATTTAGTTTTGTGGCTGTAATACTACCTAACAGATTATAATTTTTTTAGTGTAAAGTACAACACAGGTGCCCTGTGAAGAAGAAGTAGTATGTGCTATTCTACTTCGTATTTTTCTGTATTCTAGTTATCGTAATCTTCTGGATTCTTGGCATTTTTGGAATCAGCGCGCACATTTCGATATCATGTTGAGTTCATGCAGCCCAGCAGATAAACCGCCACAGCAGGTCTATGTGTCTTGTAATTTCTGTGGAAAGAGTATTTCTGCATATATGCAGGGGCTGAACAGGGGCAGAGGACCCTTTTCTAGACTTGGGGCCACTAGCAATAAACTTAAGGTAGGAAACAAAATAATAGGTTGTTTGTCAAGCATTTATTCGAGGATTCAATTATCTTGAAATTTTGATAGTGGTTTCATCTTGAGCTAAAATATAGACGAAAAAAACTGACTGTAGGAGGCAGCACCGGCGAGCTTCGAGTGTGGGATAATCTAACCTAACTTAATCATCGTTTTATTATATCGTACGGTAATTTATGTGTTTTGTTTAATTAAAAACTATCTTCTTGACGTTTTATTTAAATGGCGATGAAATATTAAAATAATTGTTGATGGAAATGAAAATAAATCTTGAAAATATTCCACACTCACAGCTTATTTTTCTGCCAACAGAGGCTATACAAAGTTTTATAAATATTTAAAAATGCCACATTGTTGCATTAAAAATCACGCGTGATGACATCTAGAATAGTTTGGCATGTAAGCTCCCATTATTGCTACTTGCTATACTATGTTTTATTCTTCTCCATAGATGTCATCATGTCCGAACTGTCGCAAGCCGCTACCCCGATGTGCCATATGCCTGATGCACATGGGCACGCCGTCTAGCGCTCCAGGAAACGCCAGCGGAGACAGCGATAACAAGATGGTGGAGTTCTCTTCGTGGTTCACCTGGTGCCAATCGTGCAGACATGGGGGCCATGCTACACACATGATACACTGGTTCAAGTAAGTGGAATATTGTATGATTAAGCCTCACATACTGTGACTCATCGGTATGTGCGCGGTTGTTAGTTGAGAGATTTTATATAACACTCTAAAATGCAAACACTATTCTATGCAAACTTTACTATGTCCAAACACAATTTCCAAGGGTTTCTAAGTGTCTCTGCTGGTCACTGCCGATGCCAATATTCATTCTGTCTTATTCATTTCTTATAGAGAAATATGACCTTCACATTTGCATGATTTTTTCAAGGATTAAACACAATTTCATAGTAATAATTCAATAAAGATGTTACATTTAATTTCTCCATTTTACTATGATGACTACGCTACGACATACGTTTTTAAAGCATAAGTGAATATTTTTAATTTGCTATTAAATTGTAAATATGAAGCATAATTTAAATTCTACCTGACCAGGTTATTGTTAAATAATGTCAGAAATGTCATTTCATTGTTAAGCCATTTTCAAAATTTTCAAGTTTAAAGTAGATACATATGAATTGTATAGAAAAGAATTTGAAAATGTATTGCACGCCAAGTATAACACAACCTTACTAATGGACTCTATTACGGCAGAGTTTCCCTACTGCGTTTACATAGAGTATAGTGTTTACATTTTAGTGTTTTGTACTCGACTTGGACGCAGTTTAATAGTTTAAAATAAAATTTAGAGAAAAGAAATGTTTAAATATACATATAGACCTGTATACTTGAATTTAATCAGTAGTGCTACAATATAATAAACTATTTTTGTATTTTTTAAATTATTGTTTCACTTAAGCTAGATTCAGACCTACACTATTATATGTGTAAGTTAAGAGTTAAACCAAACATTCACAGTTATAATTCAAATTGTCATTTTGTGAAACCACTGATTGGTTAAAGACCTAGGCCTTTAAAATAGAATTTTACGGTTTATAACAAGCTCATTTATAAAATAAAAATGTTCCTGTAATTTGACATTTATTAAATACAATGATATTTTGTTAAATGAAGCACAGCACTCGAAAAGAAAGAGTATGAAATAAAATATTGTATGTATGTCTGACAAAAAGACACTTTTAAGGTACTCACAAGTAATTCCGACCTTAGCTAGACGCCTCGGCCGTAAACAACTTGCTTGTACCTTGATTGTTTCACTATTTTCTAGATAATGTTATTATTTATTTGTGTAGGGAACATTCAGAATGCCCAGTGACGCCGTGCACATGTCGATGTTTTTCCGTTGATGCCGTTGAAAACTTAATATCGACTGAGAACTTTTAAATGTAATTGTGATGTTGTATTGTTATATATTAATATTGTTTTTAATAAATACTGGTTATTTTTATTATATTATATTCATGGGTATAAGGGGTAGCACAATATAATAAAGCTACTCAAATGTCAACCTCTACGTGCACGAACTACACCGTTTTAGATAACTAAGGAGGCTCTGACGACCGTCTATTGGCGGGATAACCGTAAGACACCAAAACAGGATTTAATTCCTGAGAATTTTTTTAAAATTTTGATGGTAACCATTCAACAACATTGAATGCTAAATACAGCATGGTAGATGATGTTACTATACTTAATTGAAATAAAAACAAACACGTCTTTTTTTATACATATTTTGTAACCCTTTTAAACCCTGGAAAATTTTCTGGAGCTGTTTAGGAGAATCTGGCTTTTGACAGTCTTCTTTGGACTTGACAACGTTTTTATCACCTTGAAGTATCTTTAAGAGTCGAATATTAATCTTTCAAAGACATAAACACAATCTTATTTTTAAGAGCTTCTGGACAACTTTTCCAAAAATTCTACTTCTACAGCAAAAGGTAATATTTTGGACAGTAGTTTTCTTTGCAATATTTAATTTTGTTTACTATTTTTAATACTGGACAACTTCAGTAAGAGACTCCAACGCTTCTTCAGAAGTCCTGGTGAACTATTGGGGCCAGTGCAACTCATCTTCAAGAATCCTGACTTCAAAATGTAAGTTTACGAATTTAATTTTCTTTATTTAATCATAAACTCATTTAATTTACCTAAAATTATTGTGGATGGCTGTAAAATGTATTGAAGCACAAATATATTTTTTCCCGTAAAATGTTAAATCCCGAAATATTAAATTTTATTTTGTTCATCGTGACGATAATATTTTGGTACGCTGTATTTATTATACCGTTACCAGCCGTATGACTTTTCTAAAGTTTCTAATACATACAATGAAACAATGCATAATGGTGCATCCTTTTTAGTTTTCCTAATATCTAATATAATTTTTATTGATTGAATTTTAAATACATTTTAATAGTAATATTTTTTACGCCGCGAAAAACTAAAGCAAAATTCATATGTCCGTATAGGTGAATAAAATACAATTCAAAATATATAAAAATATATAGGGTGTTCCATTTAAAAAAGACAAACAATTCTCTCCAAGCCGTCATGCAACATCCTGTATATATGAAAATAATTTTACGTTATGCTCCTTGAGTAGGCGAATAAATTCTGTTAATAAATTTATGCTGTATTTCTAACGACAAGGGAGATATCGAAGATGATCATTTTTATGACTCACTCTTTTTCGATTTTGAATCTAAACTTTGAGAGCTCATATCTCTAAACTAAACGACTTATCAAAGCGGGGTTTGCGGCATATATTAATTATTTATTTGTGTGTTCAGGTTTTCGACCCGTGGAGTCTTTTATCTTCTTAGGAGGAGACCCTACTTACCAATCTTCAATTGACAACTGGCCTCCAATGAAGAAATGTCTGCTATTTATTGTATTTATTCTTATTGATAGAACTATGTTTTTAAACCATAAAAATTAAATAATCGAGATGAAATAGCTGTATATATTATTAATAAAAACAAATAAGTAATACTTACTTACATCATTGCACTAATTTTATTTCTTAAACAACCCTTTGTACACTTCCTAAACCCTTACAGAACTTATACGGTGAGAGTACACGGCCTTAAACCTGAAAATGTACTAGGATACGAAATAATAAACAGTAAGTATAAAATTTTACGTTTTATTTAATGAAATACTTCAATACAATGCACAATCTTATAAATAAATTTACTTAATTAAACATTTTTAACATAAACACCCTTATTTAAGTTTATATAAGCTCCACACGAGATAGGTGCTGCCATCTGTTGGTGGCCGTTATTTAAATGTACAATATATCTTAAACTAAGGGTTGAATGACTAAATGGGGTATATATTTGGATTCAGCGGGTTCGAATTAGGGGGTAGAGTATAAATTACCCCCTTGAAATGTTTATTTTGCATTAAAACATATTAGGGGTAAAATCAGTTCAAACGTCACAAAAGTTTTTATTGAGTGGTCCAGAAAATGAAGCAAAGTTGCAACTACGCTAGGAAAATATTAAACTGCAAATAAGCCGAAAACTAAGGGTTGCACGATAAAATGGGGCGCATATTTGGATTCAGCGGGTCCTAATTGAGGGGTTAGACTACCCCTCTTTAGCCTACTACCATTACTTTACGAGTTATAAGCATTTTAAAATTTTCCAAGCGTAGTTGTAATTTTAGTAGCAAAATCGTCAAAAAAATTGACACTACGCTAGGAAAATTTTAAATTGCTTATAACTCGGAAACTAAGGGTTGCAGGACAAAATGGAGTGCATATTTGGATTCAGCGGGTCCTAATTGAGGAGTTAGACTACCCCTCTTTATCCTGCGACCCTTAGATTACGAGATATAAGCATTATAAATTTTTCCTAGCGTAGTTGTAATTTTGCTTCAAAAATTGATGTATATCGTCAAAAAAATTTACACTATGCTAGGAAAATTTTCAATTGGCTATAACTCGGAAATTAAGGGTTGCACGGCCAAATGGGGTGCATATTTGGATTCAGCAGGTCCTAATTAGGTATATATGATACAAACCACCCTTCAAATAAACGTAATTTTGGTAGTTTCTGGTGAAATTTTGCTGACATTAAATAATTATTATCTCGTAAACTAAAGGGCTAACGGCCAAAAGTTAAATACAAAGGATGCGTAACTTTTCATTCTCTATCTGCCCGTCTATAGATAAGGCCGTTTTGACCGATTTTTAATGATTTTTTTGGTCTCCCACCGTTCATGTTCTCCTGATACAAACTTGGGGATTTTTGTTCGATTCAAAATTCAAGTCGAGTGAGGGTGAAAATTTAAAAACGCGATTACGTAAAAACTAAGGGTTGGGGAGTGATCTAGGGGTCATATTCGTGCTCTACGAGTTGAAATACACCAGTATGCATATTGCCACCCCTAAAAGTTAATTAGCACCGGAGATATTCAACCCTTATTTGTATCTCCGGTTCTAAGGGTCGTATCGAAAAAATCTACATTGCATTCGATAGGGGATGAAAAACTGAGCATCTTTTACATTTAACTTTTTCTTCTACGACCCTTAGTTTAAGGGTTATGAGCAATCAAAGTGGTGAAAAAGTCGTCTAAACATAGTCATTAACGCTTAAACTAAGGGTCGTAGAGGAAAAAGATAAATGTAAAAGATGCTCAGTTTTTCATCCCCTATCGAATGCAATGTAGATTTTTTCGATACGACCCTTTGAACCGGAGATACAAATAAGGGTTGAATATCTCCGGTGCTAATTAACTTTTAGGGGTGGCAATATGTATACTGGTGTATTTCAACGCGTAGAGTACGAATATAACCCCTAAATCACTTCCCAACCCTTAGTTTTTACGTAATCGTGTTTTTAAATTTTCACCCTCAGTCGACTTCAAATTTGAGTCGAACAAAAATCACCAAGTTTGTATCAGGAGAACATGAATGGTGGGAGACCAAAAAAATAATTAAAAATCGGCCAAAACGGCCTTATCTATAGGCAGGCAGATAGAGAATGAAAAGTTACGCAACTTTTGTATTTAACTTTTGGCCCTTAGCCCTTTAGTTTACGAGATAATAATTATTTAATGTCAGCAAAATTTTACCAAAATAGACTAAAAATACGTTGATTTCATGGATTGTTTATATCGAATACCCCTAATTAGGACCCGCTGATTCTAAATCTACCCTCAGAATTACAAAATTACTTACCGTTTTGATATATTTATATATAAAAAATGGAACTACGCTAGGAAAATTTTAAAATGCATATAACTTGAAAAATAAGGGTTGAACGACAAAACTGAGGGCATATTTGGATTCAGCAGGTCTTAATAAAGGGAGTAGACTACCCTTCTTTATCCTGCTACCCTTAGATTTTGAGTTATAAGCATTTTAAAATTTTCCTAGCGTAGTTGTAATTTTGCTAGCATAATCGTCAAAAAATTGACACTACGCTAGGAAAATTTTAAAAGGCTTATAACTTGAAATCGAAGGGTTGTACAACAAAATCGGGGGCATATTTGGATTCAGTAGGTCCAAATTGAGGTGGTAAACTACCCCTCTTTATCATACTACCCTTAGTTTACGAGAAATAAGCACTTTAAAATTTTCCTAGCAAATAATTTGAAATATTGTGATGGTAAATTTTTAATTAACAGCTTCATTTTCTAGGCCACTGCTCAAAAATATTCTGTGACGTCACACCAAGAGATGGCAGCACTAGTCTCGTTTTGAGCGATTTCACCCCTAAAAAATTAAATTAAACGCTATATAACGGGACGTAGGACAACGAAAAGTTGTTTAATAAATATAATAAAGCAAATTTTCTATTCTAACTAAATTATTTATTTATTTAAAAAAATTTACATTTCATTTAAATAATTCCTGCAACAATACTGCATATTTACTGATTTTAAAAGGAAACATGCGTAAAATAAATAAAAACTGTTCATTTTTCTTTCTTTTTATATACAACACAAATACATAAGAGAAATATATACTTTCATACATACTACATGCAATAATATCACGCCATTTACCAAGTTTGGGTGGCACGAACTTTGTCACCCATTTAAACTCAACAAGCAGTCAAACATTCCCATCCTGACACACTTCTTTCGCGTCATCCACATTTATTATACTTTTCATTCAAGCTCTTTTATTCTTTCCACTTAAATCACTTGCATTTCTAATACATCATGAGTCATTTCAATCAACATATTCACCGAACAAACGCTCATCTCAACCGCACACATTCTCTTTAAAACACACATAAATGTGCCATTTCCCAAGTTGGGTTGGCATACTTCATTTGCTTCGTTCAATCATTTTAATCCACTAATTCGCAGAACGTTCACGCAAACGCACACTAACTATTTCACAAACTCATACGCTCACAGAATCATTTCTCTCAAACATCAACACATTTACAAATAAAATATTCAAATACAATACAAGTTTTTGTAATTTTATTATTATATAAAATAATGAAATGACTTGCCCTATAAGAAATACAATAAATTATTAGTAACATTTTACATTACAATTGAATTTTATTTCCAAATATTATTACAACATGAGTTGTCGGCTTGTAACTGCACCCATGTAAGATACTTAACTTATGTTTTGAATATTTTGTATCAAAGATAAAAGTTATACATGAATAATCAGTTTTATTAATGGCAATGACAGATTTTTCTGCTCATAAAAACCTTTGCCGAGGATATAATACTGAAGTATCTTTGATATTTTATATTATAAGTTTGAAATATATGATAGGTGAAATACTATTGACATTGCCTTAATCCATCTCCACCCAATATTTAACATTTACCGATCGCGCTTTTTGATTCTAACCCCAAAAACAACCGATGGTTGTTCTTGTGCAAATGTTGTGGAACTTCTTGCCGATCCCCGGATGAGTGCTTACAGCTCGGTAGACAGCCAGGGAAAGACTTTCCACGGTTCATCACCCACTTCATGCTCAGGATTGCCGGGATGGATTCAGTTTTGAATTCTAGTGACTCAATTCATCCAAGCTATCGAAGGCTGCGACTGGCCTAAACCCTACGAGCTGCTACATCCCGACTCCTCGTGGAGTGCACCGGATCCCTCGTCGATCCTTACACGTGCAAGGACGTACGGTTCGAAGTCATCTGCGACCAAGTACTATACTGCCCGCCAATGACCCACCGACCACAACATAGACTTATTGGTTCCATCTTGCCCCCGGCGTCTAAGCCATCCGAGGCACGATGACGAAGGCCTTTAAAAATTAAAATCTGCAACAATAGATAACATTTTACCAACAATATTGATGCGTTTGTCGAAAAACAATCAATAAATAAAAAATAACTTTAGTTCTCCAATAAGTTAGGATTCATCCGAATGTTTGCATTTCATACAAAATAGATTTAAATGTAGGTATATCAGTCAATTTATTTAATAATTTCTTACATAATTATGCATCTACCACATAATGTATAAATATTCTGAGTACTTATTTACATATAAAAATTCAATAAAGTGCTCTCTGTACAATTTGACTTATTTTGCATTGCAAATACATCGATATGACAATATTACGGTTGTATCACACTGGGCAGATTAGCCATGGGCGTTCGTCAGAGGGGAACATTCAAAATTGACAATAATATCAGTGTGCGAGATAAAATACACATACCAGGCAAAAGGTCAAAATAGCACTTATATTTTCTTCTTACTTTTAATCACGGCAAACTACAATAATAGGTTATCGAACTCTTTTAGAATGTGTCTTACTGCTGCTCTTACTTAATGCCCCGAAAGCTGATAGATGCCACAAATTTATTTAAATAAACACGAGATGAATGTACCATTATTATAACAAACACAATAATTTTATAGTGCATATTTATGCATATTATTTAATTAAGCATGACATTAAGGTATCTTATTTAAATAAAAATACATACAAAAGAAAAGATCATCTACAAATAACTGGAAAATATTTTCATGTATTTTTAAAGAGCCATAAAATAGGAAGTTATATTTTCAAATAAGATGACTAATGGTGGGATTCTGCGCAAATCTATAAGTTTTACAAATTTGTAAATCTTTAAATATTGAACAAAATCACATCAATGTTTGTTAACAAATATAAAAATGTTCATATGACTATAAATTTCATTATGATTTTGTTAAATATTTACAATTTTATAGATAACAACTACAGATTTTCACAGAATCCCACTATTTTAAAAGCATTATTTTAATATAGTACTAGTAGTCTTTTTACTTTCCGCCATACCTGTAAAGGAAGGTTGGAATCATGCTAAAAATCGGGTAGTGAGTTTTTAATGGATGAGCACGAATTATTAGGGTCCTTACAACTCATTTTTGATAGTTTAGGTCGGGATGTAAGTCGGATAACTCAAATACGAATTACCCAAAAAATTTGATATTTGGTATTTTTAACATTTGTATATAAATTGGAAGAGCTCATTAGATTTTGGTACAAATATCTTCACCGGAAGTGATATTGTTTGAAGATTTATTGTCAAAAATTTATATAGGATAAATATAGTATTTATTTGTAATAAAAATAAGAGGAAATGTTACTTGCAACTTACGTTATACAAAAATTGTCTTTATCTGGTAGCATTAAAGAACTGTAGTAAAATTTAAAAAATAAATTTATCAGATAAAACGTTGAAATCTTGTAATTCATGATCGGTTGATTTTTGTTTCTGCGCAAAAAATATTGACAGGTGAGACGGGTGACACGTTGGCATACTAACGCCATATAAGTTATAAGTAAGATATTAAATGTAGTAATTGAACGGACGATGGCTTCAATACAGAAGAGTTTTCCAGTGAATGAATCTTTTGATTCAGGTGATACTAATTTCTGTTTGAATATTTTAGATTTTTATTTGTATATTTTGAAACGCAGAATATTAGAAAATGATAAGGAATTCAGTTCACTGTGACATTTCATACTTATAGGTAATAATTTTAACTTGAGATCTAAGTACTTGACAATAGTAACTTGACCAGTAAGAGTAAGGTAAGGTAGTCATATAGCTGTCTTGTGACTTCGCAAATTCGCATATATCAATATCTACATAAAAAGTGGCAGGAGAACACTATTTCTTTGATGAGGCTAAAAGAGTTCGATTACCTATATAAACCGTGCTTTTAACTAATACCTGTCAATATCTATTAAAAATAATGAGGAAAAAGAATAACGATATCGTATTTATTTTCTTTGTTGTTATGTTTATCACGATTCTCAATTATTTGATATTTACGTTCAAAGGGGACGGATTATTCATAATACCATCGATTTTATTAAAATTAAATCAGCTACAAATAAGAATAATGAGGAAGAATATAGCGTACACAAAGGAAAATAAAAGAATATCAATTTGTAAAGATAATACTGAAATGTGTGCAGATTTCGATTGTTTCAAAAACATTTAATTGATTTTGTAAACATGCACGGGTAATTGAACAACGTTGAGAATGAGCGGAAGTTACGTAATGCTGCAGTTGCAATGACTGCATCGTTTTTTGTTTCCTTTTGTGCGTTCTTCGTTCTCTTGATCCACTTTCTTGCGAACCATATCTGCACAGAAAAAACACTTTTTACCTCCCGCTTTCCTGTAAGGTATTGGAATCATGCAAAAAATCGGGTAGTGAGTTTTAAGTGGATAAGCACGAATTAGGGTCCTTACAACTCATTTTTGGTAGTTTCTCGATGATTGTGTGTGTGGTCAGGGCCGAATTTCTGGAGGGTGGATAACTCAAATACGAATTACTCAAAAAGTTTACATTTGTATACGAATTGGAAGAGATCATTAGATTTTGGTTCAAATATCTTCACCGAAAGTGATATTTTTTGAAGATTAATGCTGTGATTCTGTGCAGATCTTTTTAAATATTGAACAAAATCACATCAATGGTGGTTGAATTGTACAAAAATGTCCATATGATTGTAGATTTCATTGCGATTTTGATTAATATTTACAGTTTTAGAAATATATAGCAACTACAGATTTTCATAGTAATTGTCAAAAATTTCTATAAATTTGGATAAATATAGTATTTATTTGTAATAAGAATAAGAGCAAAAGTTATTTGCAACTTAGGTTATAAAAAATTGTCTTTATCTAGTAGCAATAGAGAACTGTAGTAAAATTTTAAATATATATTTATCAAATAAAACGTTGAAATTTTGTAATCCATGATCGGTTGATTTTTGTTTTTGCGTAAAAAATATTGCTAGGTGAGACGGGTGACACGATGGCATACTAACGCCATATAAGTCATAAGTACGATATTAAATGTAGTATAATTGGACGGACAATGACTTCAACACAGAAGAAGAAGAATTTTCCTGTGAATGAATCTTTTGATTCAGCTGATATTTTCTGTGTTTGACTATTTTAGATTTTTATTTGTATATTTTAAATGGACACCGGATTTTACATACATTTCTGTTTATAAGTCTAGATATGGCGGAAGGTTGTGTGCTGGCCACATCAGATTTTAAAAAATCTGTTAAAAGGTTAAAAAGATCGATCAGTAATGCAACATTTCCATTGAGCTAAAACTCGAACATGCAATGAACTGTAAAAACTGCTGACACACTAAACACAATTTTTTGAAACGTTTGCTACAAAAATTAATACCTACGTCGATTATATCTTTTAAAAGATGATTCATAGAACTTCAACATCAAAACTAGGTATATAAAAATTATATTTAATAAAGAAAAAAGAGAACAGTAACGAAAATATATACCTATACTTAGTATGAATTTTGTAATATCTATTTCATATAATTTATTCATTTCAGATAAATATGGAATACAAATTTGGAAACTAGCAGATTTCCAGTAATTTTTCTTTTTTCAACAATAATCAGTCAAGAAGTTTTACTATCTTTATTTTTTGGTCCAAGTGGTCATTAAAACGTGATAGAAATTGATTATCTATTAATTATAGTTAAATTCCTCTGTAATTAGTAAATTACGCAGTAACATTCACCTGCAACTGTCTTCCTGTCAATAGCAGTCAAGCTCTCGCAAAGCTCTTTAATAGGATTCACGTCATTAGCCAGACCGTGCACCCAAATTAGCAGCATTCGAAATCCGTGTTCCTTGTAGCTGGATGGACCTAAAACACACAACAAGATTTTTGTAATTTGAAAAAATATACCAAATGTTGTATTATAGACCACTAATGATAATTATTACGACATAACATGGATGTAAAATAATCTATTTTTATTAAAAGTTTGTTTATCTTAAAATATGTTTTTTAATTAAGAAATAAATGAATTTAATTTAATCAAGTAGATACCTACTCTAATTAATTAAATGTTTATAACAGAAGCGCAAAGAAATAAACAAAATCTAAATATAGATAAAAGTAAAACATTGAAAGGAAAAACATTATTCAAATACTCTTGTATTGTATGTCGTCTATAATTTTTATACTTCAGTTCAGTCAAATTTAAATGCCAGAAGTTACTGAATTTGTAAATAAAACATTAATAGTTAAGTATATGATATAAAATATAATTTAGTCTGCATTCTGCATTGTATTTTACTAACATGCAACATGTAT
Organism: Agonum fuliginosum; assembly: GCA_947534325.1. Classification (NCBI taxonomy): domain Eukaryota; kingdom Metazoa; phylum Arthropoda; class Insecta; order Coleoptera; family Carabidae; genus Agonum; species Agonum fuliginosum. The sequence goes on along the minus strand of OX384033.1, from coordinate 35,527,856 downwards.
ATACAATGTACCTACTACAGCAATGCGAAAGCATTTTCTTAAACATACATTTATTCTAGAAGCTGTTGTAAACTACTAAACAGATATTAATTGCGATAACTACCGGTAGTTTTTTTTTATTAGTAAACATAGGGCATGTCATTATCATAGTTACAGTGTTACAGAATGACAGCAAATGTATTGAAGCGTCTTTTTTATCAGTAAACATAGGGATAATTATTATACATACTAAAATAAATATGAAATACAAATTAAAGAAATGATAAATTATTTATTTATATTTTCTACACTTAAGAACTATAATAGGTAGATACCTACATTAAACTATTGAGAATTTTTTTAAATGAATTAAATGCACAAAATTGGAACCATTAACTTCTAAACAATATCCTAAACGATTATAAAAATAATTTATAGCATTTGCATGGTAGTAATATTTTTGGAAACAGCACTAATTCGATTTTTTAATTGTTCAACATTCATTCTGTCACCATTGTACACATTATTTTTAAGTGTCTACCTAGTTCTTAAATTCTCATTAGTTGTATCTACCTAGAAAACATAAATAAATAATTTATCATTTCTTTAATTTATATTTCATATTTATTTTCGTATGTTAATTATCCCTATGTTTACTGATAAAAAAAAACGCTCTAATGCATTGCTGTCATTCTGTAACACTGTAACTATGGTAATGACATGCCCTATGTTTACTTATTAAAAAAACTCTCTGTATTTTACTAAAGATGAACACTGATCAGTTGGAAAGATATTAGTTTAAATTCACGGTTAAGTAAGTATTTAAAATTGAAAGTCACATTTTCCAATATAAAGAAGTGTACTATGTACTGCGTACTGCGAGTACATATCGTAATATACTCATACAATTTTTAAAGAACCATTGAACTTGTAGTGTAAAAATTTGTATTATTAACAGTTAAAGTTTTATTTGCGTTGTCTATCCAGTTTATTTTGTATTTTATCACCTAATATAATTTATATATTTCAACAAAGATAAATTTAAAAACATTAAATAAAAAATGTCTGAGACCTTCTTGTTTAACGTACTAAAAGTACGCCATCTTGGATTTTAGGTCACTTTTTTCCGATATAACTCGAAAATTATCAGCTATAATAACCCAAGGACATTGATAATTACGAAATAATTTTGTGACATTCCGAAAGCACGTTGCTTGGTAACCGCCCGACGCCGCAGGGTTATTCGGACAGAAAATTTTATTAATTGAAGTATCATTTTCATTACCAAAACGTGCAAATAACATTTTTATTCAATTATTATTATAAACAAAAATGAACATAAATAATTGTAACCTAGCAACATATTTGATATAAGTGATAATGGCCCATGGGTTGCTGTCAGTTAAATGTTGTATTCATTAGTCAATTTCGTACACGTGATCAGAAATTATCACTTTCGTATAAATTATATTGATATCCAATAAGTATTTATTTAAAAGCCGTAGTCTTTTCAGTATAACCCATGCATTTCTAAGACACTTAAAAAATATAAACTTCTCTGTTCACCTTCACCTGTATACTGGTGCTCAATGGCCCGGATCTGTTCCTCAGTGAAGGCCCAGTGGTGCGCCAGGCGCTTCCACTCGCCGGGCGCCAGCTGCTTGTAGGCGAGCTTGTACAGCACGGCGCGCAATCGTTCGTTGTTCTCCAGGCCTTGAGCCGGTGCCCCAGGTATCACCGGCTCGCCGCCGCCGGTCCCCTCGCCCCCAGGACCTGCGATGCGGCTGATGCGCAGCTTCCGACGGGCGGAGTTGAGAACGGGCCGGGGTTTGCGTTTCTCTGTTGGGGTTTTCTGTTCTTCCTAAAAGAGAAGGGATAATATGTTAGAGGTAAATTCATTTAAGCAGAACCCTGCGCGAAGTACGAATTCTTGTCTTATGCCTATGGCACACCGGTCGAGGAGCATCGAGGACCATCGATTAACTCCTCGATGAAACGATAGAACGCACCCCGTCCTCGACGAAAAATAGGGGCGCCGCTATTTTAATCGAGTTGTTCCTCGATGAAACGAATGATCTCATTTCAGACGTATCTTTGGATTTGATTTCGCGGAAAACTTTGATGTATTTGTCACCGATTAAATCGAAATCTATCGCGGACGGGTGCGTTCTTTTGTTTCATCGAGGAGTTACTCGATGGTCCTCTATGCTCCTCGACCGGTGTGCCATAGGCATTAGAAAGAGAGCCATAGATGATAAACAAGAGGAAACTACGCTACTGTCTGTTCTACAGAACATCAGCTTCAATATCTGTTATTCTCATGTTGACGGTCGTAGTGTTTTGCTTCGCGTAACGCTGTGAATTTTGTAATTGATTGTGATTGAGTTATATTTTAGTTTTCTTTGAAAATTAAGTGAAGTGCAGCGTAGCATATACTCGCTAGCTCCACTTTTGTAAAACGGACAGTACATGACATATGACAAGCTCCGCCTTCTCGCGCAGCTCAGGATCCTAGATATTTTACTCTAGACAAATGTTTTATAAGGAAGTTTACAGACTTTGAATACATATTTGTATGCACGGTACGTATCATAATTTGACAGTTATACACGAATTTCTTTGACATAAACGTCACTTTTGTAGCCCTCTGACTACTTTATAGCTCAGTGCGCCATAATGAAACGTCAAATTAATGCAAACAGTTCAAATTTCCAATTTTGCTTATATAAACTACTAAATAATCCTATAAATAACCATTTTCTGTAATAATTTTGAATGATTATAGATACAGTACCTACAAGAATATAAAAGTCAGCAATATGAGATTTAAAATGAAAATGGTGCTAAACATTTTATAAACCTAATAGTCCAGTCAGGAGAGTCAAAAATTGAGTGAAACCCAAGACTAAATAACTAAGTGAAATTTGACTGAAAGCTGAGGAAATTTGCTATCAAAACGGTTTTTAAAATTTTTTCATAAGTAGCACCGTTTAGGCACCAGCCGTTTAACACTCGAATAACTTGAGAATTTTCTGTATAGTTGGCGCCACATTGAGAATGACGTAATAAATTCGCCGCTACAGAATGAATGTGGTATAACTTTGTTAAAGAACATCATTTTGTAAAGATAAAAATTGCATTTTATTCGTCAAGCCTTCCACTTTCAGTTGCACTAATAACATTTGAATTTCCGACCCCGTTATACCGAGAAAATTGCTTTTTAAAGAATCATAACTCAAGATGTTCAATATCTATGAATTAAATTGTAAATTCGTAGAGAATTATCTTCACCAAATCATCCCCAATCACATGCAACTATTTGGAGGGTTGTGTGTTTTACGTCCGAAAAGAAAACTGGTTTTCGCTATAGACAAAGAATTTTTTTACGATTCTGATTTTTACTTTCCTTTCATTGTGTTGTCTCGTATTTATTGCACAAATTAGTTACTACATAAAGTTAACTTTACTTTAAAATTTTTGACATATATATATTTTTCTACATATACATTAAAATATATACTGATAGATATAGGTAGATCCATTCCATTAGCATTAGTTTCACCTTTCACGGTAGATTCGTCATATCACCATACATACAATTATTATAAAAACTGTATTGTCATCTGTTTCGCAAATAATTTAATCTATAACGTGATCCGGGTTGAATCCGGGGACTGCCAAAAATGGCTGATGAAGAAAAATCTATTACTATTATTACTACAACTCTGCGTCATTCACCCACCCCACCATCCACAGAATGCTATCTAAATCACCTAACAATCGCCATTGATTACAACAAAGAACAGCATTACGGTACATTGTTGTCCCTTGATGCTTTGATTACAACAATACACCACATACCACAACATATTCTACGCAGGAACATCATTATTAATCTAGGTTCGCAACGCACGTATATGGTTCAACATAACAACATTGAACATTACACGAGTATTCGTGTGTGTCATGTGTTTAGTGTCTACCTTCAGATAATTTAATTACATTGTGTGACTATGTGGGTAAAGCTGGAGACAAAGAGACAATGCCCGAAGAAATGGAAATAACAGGAATATGATAGGGAATAATGACACAATATTGCGACACTAAATTCTAGAGATTCTGCGATATTTTGAATCAAATAAATATAAACGTGATTTAAATTTTTATTTTGGGGACCTCTAGACCTCTCTTAGTCACTAATCGTAATAGTTTCTTATATGCAGTTTTGTAAAAAAAATATTTAAAAATAAAGTGGAGGAGCCTATTGCCTTATTAAACTAGAGAAGAACACTATCTACGAATTACGACAATATTGAAGTCACATTGAAGCCAATTCATTATTTTACATGGTAGATACCTACTACCTACCCACGGTACAAGACACTGAAGGTAACCCAACTTGGCTTGCAAAAGTGACTGCTGAACTGGTCCAGTTTCACGGTACTGAGGGGTAAAGGGAGTACTCAATATGGCAGCCAACATAGGCCATCAAAAACCCGCGAGAATCGCTGATTAACGTGTAAAGTATAATTTCTATATATATTCTGTAATTTATTATAATATATACAATATTCTATAAGTTATTGAAGATTTTAAGTGAAATTGCTAATAAAATGTGGCCTATGCGATATGACACCGCCTAGCGGCGACAGGGCGAACTGTAACCTCTTGAGCAGTCATAAAACTAGTGGAAGGGGTATGCAAGTTACCGGGGCCTGTACCTACCTAATAAAAATGGCTACTAGCTAGAGATTTATACATAAATGTACGCAATAAGTACGGACAAATTGATACAAAATAATTTGTAATTTTTTACCTCTAATATTTTTTATTTTAATTTCAAATAAAGGTCATATTACAGGAAGTAGGTATTACAAAAATGTGTGAAACAATGAAACAAATATAATATAATAATTATTCATAATTTTAAGAAAAACTTATTTAAGAAAACTTTGATCTATCTTCTTTTAATGTAGCATTATGTAAGAGGTAAAATATTTTTTTTTACATAATGCAGAAATGGGAAAAATATTTGAAAATTACTAAATATAAAAATTTAAATGTTCCAATGTATTTTTTGTGTCATCAACTGTCTCTTATTTTAAGCTAAATCTGTACCATGTTTTTAATCAATAATTCATATTATTAAAATATATAAGAACTTTTATTATGTATTTTAGAATGTAGAAATCCATACAATTACAAATCTGATTAAAAAATAGAAGTATGCGAATGATAAATGTGTTTTTGTCATACCTGCACAAAAAGTAACCTTTTTCGTGCCTGTTTTACGTGCGCAAAGTGGCTTATTTTTTAACTAGACAAAAAATGCGTGCGCAAAGTGGCTTATTTTTTAACTAGACAAAAAATGCGTGCGCAAAGTACAAGCGTGCGGGAATAGCGTGCGCAAAATTTCACTTTGCGCACGCAAATTTAACACTCACACAGTTTTCTGTAGTTACCGACACGAAATGTGCGCGTAGCACTAGCGCCACACACGTGATAATCTAATACTACAAGCACGTGAACAGCTGTAGTACCTACTTCTCTATGCATAGTTTCTACTGTCGAGTGTCGACTATTGTGCAGATTGTGCATTGGATATTGGATCTAATGGACAATAATATTTTATTCTTATATTTTAATGTTCTTTTCTTTACTGTTAATAATTAGTTTCTTATGCTTTTACATGTAGGTAAATATTAGTTACTTTTTTACTTCCTTGTACGAAGTAAGGAAGTATTGTAATCGCGAAAAATTTCGGTTCTCAGATTTTGACGGAAATATCCGTTTTGACCTTTTCTGAATCCATTATGACTAGTTTCGTCGTGACGTCTGTACGTACGTGCGTACGTGCGTACGTGCGTACGTGCGTACGGACGTATGTGTGTCGCATAACTCAAATACGGTTAGACGTAGAAAGCTGAAATTTTGTATTTAGGACTGTTATAGCATCTAGTTGTGCACCTCCTATTTTTGGTTTCAATCTACAAACCGGAAGTAGTAAATTTAAAAAAAAAATTGATAAATAATTAATTTTAGGCAATTTTTTTTATTTTAAATGAAAGATTATGTGATTATTATCTACAATCGGTATTTTATAAATTTTTCTGTATCTTCTATCATTTAAGAATAATTAAAGTATATACCTACTTATAATTTAATATTTCGGTATCTTGTAGTCCATGATCGATTAACATTTGTTACTAGGTAAAATTTAAATGATTATGACATGACAGTGACAGTAGCAGTGACAATAGTAAAATATCGTTTATATCTTCTTCTGCAGTTTAAATAAAATGACTAAAATATATTTGTGAGTATACTAGTATAATAAGTTAAAGAATTTTTTATATTATTCTACATTTTAGTTATTAAGAAAATTATGAACAAACAAGGCGTACAAGGAAGTCATGTGGTGTCCACGTCAGATTTTTATTTTATACATATTAATTTTAAAAGTATTAATTTTATCTTTTGATAAGTAAGGTCACTCAAATGGTTACTTTTTGTGCAGTAATGACAAAAAATATCGTGTGCATCTCGTGAGCAAAGGCGCAATTGCGCTTGGCTTCGTTGCAGCCCTCGCCGTAGCGACCCTCGGCCTCCTCGGCTCGCCTCGGTAGACCTCGAGCCGCTACTGCTCGGGCTGCAACTCGCCTCGCGCAATTGCTTACTTTGCGCACTAGATACACAATATACTATTTCTAACTTCATTCTCTGAACTGAGTTCCTTTCGGATTACTTCTGTCAGTGTCCTAAATCTGTCGAGTCAAGTCTCGTCTACCTCCTAAGATTTAAAGGATAAAACACTAATAACTGCTGAACACTATTGACGCATCTGATGTGTTGCCCCTTTCCTTTACTAAATGATTAATGTTACTACTCTTGGTACTTGGTAGAAAAAGGAAATTCAATGAAGTTTAAGTTCATTCATCAATTTTTGTCCATCAAATAAAGAAAAAAGTACAAATAGGTAATAAAGTAATACTTTGTAAAAATTGTTATGTGCCTTGCTTAGCTTCAACCTTCGGCAACATTAGATAATTTTTTTTTAAGTTCAAAGTTAAATATTTTAAAATTGAACTTTTAACACCTTTATATGTGCAAAAATTAATAAAAATATTACTTTTGTATTAGTAAAAAATAATATAATAATTGGAATATTTGTCTACTTTTAGAAAAAAATAATTATCTTAGAGGGTGATTACCCCCTTTACCCCCCGTAGATCCGCTCCTGCCTATGTACACTGGTGGGAAAAAAATGAAACACTTGAAATTCGGGAAATTTCGACCATTTTCAAACCGCCATAACTCGGCGTATTTTCAATCGATTTCGATGAATTTTTGCGGGCGAATAACTTGAAATGTCTACTTTAAAGTGCAACCCCTTCCGCCCCCCTCTAGCATTCCTGTGAAAAAAAACTAAATTCTTGAACTGTTGTTAATATACAAAAATCAAAATGTCAAAGTTGTCATTATTAAATTAAACATTTACAAGATAATTTATGTTAAATGTAAGTAAAAATTAAAAATTGTACAATTGATTACTCTGAAAATGGTTATTTATAGGATTATTAAGTAGTTTAAATCTATAGGTACTTGTTTGCATTAATTTGATGTTACTTTATAGCGCAGTGCGTGAGCTATAGTGTCAACAAATTCGTATATAACTGTCAAATTACGATACAACCGTGCATAAACGAAATATAAAATCCGCGAGCCAAATCCACATATAATATATTTGGACGTGAATGGATCATCCATTTCTATGATCTACTATCATTCCGCGACATGTTCGAAGTTCACCAAATCACAACTTCCATTGCAGATAAAACTTCTCTCGACAAACTGTTATCCAAATATGAAGACTTATTTGGCGAAAGTGCAGGAACGCTAACGGGTCCGCCAGTTGACATTCATTTCAACTGAATTGAATTGTATCAGAAGATTGCGGAAATGGTAATTAAAGCACACGTTACACTTATTTGAAATAGTTTACGAACACTTTTATTTCTAATTACATTGATCTCACTTTTGACTAACGAACGGACTAGACGGACTCATGGGCGTCGTTAGGTTATTTCCTAGGGGGGGGGCAAATATTTTTTGGACCAGTAATGTAGTCCTATAAAAAATAATTTGGTAGGGACAAAGAAAAAAAGCGCCGCAGGCGAAATTTTTTTTGAGTTCAAGGTCAAAGGCTGCTTCATTAAAAGTTAAGTTATACATACACTTGAAATTACATCATATTTTACCCTCTATCATGTACAAAAATTAAAATAAATAATAAATTTTAAAAAAATAATGAAATAAATGTTTTATTTTAGCATTTAGATAAGTACGTAGGCAAAAAAAATATAAATGTACTAGTTCGCTGGGGGGAGGTGGTTTAATCCCTAAACCTCCCTGGCTACGCCAATGATTAGAACTATAAATTTCTGATATCCAGTACCTACATTAAAGATTCAGAACAAACCTTAAATACAGTTTCTTGCAAATCTCTATACCTATATTTAATAAGAAATAATAAATTTAGCCAACTTCGGGCAAGAAAAGCATAGCATATCAAAGCTCGCTGCAACCCATAACCCATGTTGCCCATTGTTGCTTCATTTCGATTTTCGAGGAAAATACTACCCTCCAATTAAACTCATTTTCTGAGTAGGAGCATTATTCTTGAAAAGATTCGGGTATTTCGTACATTGAAATTTCTAAAAAAAATTTGCAAGTGTTTGGTCTTTTTTTGTCATATCGGTATGAAATTTGAGTTTCTGTAGCTTTATCTAGGGGGGGGGGCAAACGCCCCCCCTTGCCCCCCCCTAACGACGCCCATGGACGGACTGAAGTGCGTTCTTTTGTGCATCCAGTCTTTTATAATGTAAATAGTTTCCAACTTAACAATAATGCATTGCACGTTGACTACTCAATAGGTTGCGATACAACAACATAAATCTTACGTCATCTACAACTAGCCTACAAATGAAGACAATGGTCGACTCACGTGTTGCGGGTAGTCAAGGCGAGCGGTCTTGATGATCATGTCGACGATGGCGGTGAAGCTCCCTCGGGCGGCGACGTAAAGCGGAGTTTTCCCGGTGTGCTCGCGTTGCTCGATGTTCGCTCCTGCGGCCAGCAACACCTTGCACACGTCCGTGTGGCCCATCTCGGCTGCTATGTGCATCGGGGACTGCAGACGCTGCGGAAGAAATGAAGGAGAAAATGTACTCATTGATATGTTTCTAGTAAAATATAGAAAAAAATCTGCTGTGGCCACCACAGTACTGCCCCGACTATAAGTTTTAATAACTTGCTTTATGCTTTATTCAGCAAAATTTAAATAAATTTATCTTTTTTCCCAAACTATTTAGGGGCAGTTCATATAATACGTCACACAATTTTTGGCCATTTCGACACCACCCCCACCTCCCTTGTTAACCCTACGTCACAAATCGGTAACACCTCCCCCCACCCATGTGACGTCACAAAAATATACTTAACTTTAAATTTTGAAAGAAGTGAAAATATATATAAATACAAAGTATTAATTATATATCAGTTTATTTAATCACAGATGCTTTACAAGCTTATAATATGATAGATATGAGATCGTTACGCCTTTTTCCAACACGAAGTTACAATTTGTTACAAATTGTTAATTACTCATTCTTTCATAATTTAAGTCCCTAACTCCGTTGCAGCAAACATTCGACAGCATCACCGTAAAGTGTTCCAAAAGACATGTTTGTATTATACTAATTCGTAAGTTGTCATACAACTGATCAACGCAGTTCAAATTATCCGCCAATACACCCAGAAAAAACATGTGAACAAAAATTGTTTTATTTTCATATTAACTGAAAATTAATAAGTAAATTTTTTGTGACGTCACATCATGATGAACCCTCCCCCATGTCATATTTCGTCACAAATCCCGGACCCCTCCCTCACCCCAAGAGCGTGACGTATTATGTGAACGGCCCCTTAAGTTGATACAAACTTCGGCATAATTTAAATAACATGTGAAAAAATCTGATGTGGCCAGCACAATACCTCCCGCCATACTCTACTCATTGTTTTTAGTTTTTAAAATACTGTAAACACAATATATTTTTATCATTTTATGTAAACTGTAGAAGATATAAACGATCTGTCACTATTTTGTCACTGTCATAATCAATGTAAATTTACGTAGTAACAAATGTTAAACGATCATGGAATATATAAGATACTGAATACTGAAGTTTCATAATCTAAATTATTATACTTAATTTATTTTCTAAATAGTATCATGTACAGAAAAAAATTTAAAATACGAATTGTAAATGACAAAAATATAATCTTTCATTTGAAATATAAAATATTGGAATAAATTAATTATTTATCGAAATATTTATATTTATATTTGGCCATCGCTACAAAAAATAATTGGGTTCTTAAGATTTGTATTAAAACGACAGATTTTCTAATGATTTTTAATTTAAATATTCGACCATCGTTTTTATCAAACTGGGAATAAATTTGTAATTAACACAGATTTAAAAAACTTGTTCCGTAAATTGGAATAAGTCGTAAATGGAGTTATAATAGGATTAAAAATGGCAAATGCGCTTGGCCTGCTGTGAAAACATTTCTGTAGGATTTAAAATTACCTAAAAACGCACATTACGAATTACGATACGCAACGATGTACTTTGCAATAGCATATAACTAGGCAATAACAGTTAATGTGGGATAATAACAAACTAACTAGATACATAAACCGGATACCGGATTAGTAATACATTTATATTTCTGTTCTGATACGTAGTATGTAATGTATAATTTTCATTACTAAAGGGAAAATATTAATATTATATAAAATGAATTTTTAATGTAATCAACATTTTTGAATTATAATTTAGAAAAATATTATTTTTGAAACGACATAATACAGGGAGTTTCATAACTTCAGGTACATACGTTAAGGGAATATGTTGTTTAATATGCTGATTACGAATAAAAAAGAATTTTTCTTAAATTCGCTAAATTAATTTCCACGTTTCCCAGTCAAAAATTTTTCGTAGCCACTGCCACTGGGTGGAGTAATTATTGTTTCATTAAAAACAATTAAATTTCGTTTGTTATTTTACTAGTATTATGTAATTTACTAATTTAAGATGTTCATTACCTGCTTCTATTGTTTGTATTTAATAGGAAAACGAATCCAGTGCAGTACCTACTACAAAAAATGTTTTAGGTAAACAACCCTTAATTTTTCGAATTAAAAAAAATTCTTTTAGATTCGTAATCAGCATATCAAACAACATAAAACATAATATACCATTAACGTATGTACTCGAAGTTATGAAACACCTGTATAGTTTACAAAAACAACAAGCAATATTATTCTACATTTTTTATTTTTTTTTAGAAAACTAACATTTAATTATTTCGCTTATAAATCTATGTCCTGTGTATTAAGGCGCTTGACTTGTTCCGTTACATGAAAAATACTAACTAAAATACTACTTTTAGCTTGTAAACTACCTGAGAATTACATTTTATTATTTTTTAATAATATCGAATAATAATGTAGCCAGGCGGCTATGAACAAATTTCCATGATTTAATTATGCAATAAATACTTGCATGCAAAATATGCAATTTACCATTACAAATCACAATTTCGCACTTGTTCATAAAAAGAAAAATTGATTGCAAGATTTTATTTCTTTTTATTCACTAGACGTAGCTAGCGTTGCTTTATGTCACCAGACTAGCAAATCGTTAGATGGTTGAGAAGTCAAAGCCCTTAAGTTATTTTGTTATTATGTGCATGGTAAGATAACTCTAAACTTAAACCTAATTAAAACTTTCTAAAAAGCAACAAGACCGCAAAACAACATAAAATGTAAAAACCTATCTTCTGTTTTTCGTTAAAATTTTCGTACTTATGACTTCTTCACGACACGAAACTTAACTTAACTTTAATTAGAATAACGAATAACAAAGGTTGCATCAAAGTGATGCGGAAAATCTCATCTCAAAAACGACATACACTGACGAGTACCAAGAAAACGCAAGAGTAAGTGTACGTGTATTATGCGCATAATTACATGGAATTAAATAAACAAATATTGATAAAATTGCTCTCTAGATATCCTAAAAAAATACAGGTAATGTTATACAAAATCAGTAAAACCAAAATGTATCGGATACTAATATTCTCAGTAATTGATGTACCTACCAAAAAAATTATAATAAAAAATCTGATGTGGCCAGCACAAAACTTCTTGCCATACCCTACTCTTTTTACAACTACAAATTATAGGTACTTACAAATATATTTTAATCATTTAGTCAACTGTTGAACTGTAGAAGAAGATATAAATTATGTATCACTACTGGCACTGCCACTCTGACACGATCATTATCAATTAAATTTTTCGTAGTAATTGTTAAACAATCATGGACAACAAGATACTGAAGTTTCATACTCTAAATTATAAATAATACTTTAATTCCTAAAGTACTATGACAGAACAATTTACAAAATGCTAAAAATTCTAGATAATAATATATAATCTTTCATTTGAAATAAAAAATATTGCGATAAATTAATTATTTACCAAAATATTTAAGAAAAGTACTACTTCCGGTTTGGGGATTGCTATTGGTAAACTAGAACAGTAGGTATATTTTGTGTTTAATGGTTATCCATTTTTGTAAACAATACACCAAGCTCTGCTTTGAAAAGCAGTTGGTATATCGCTTTTCTCTGGCGACATTACAGTTTTCATATTTCATTTTTATAAGTGTTCTAGATTTATAACGTTAGGTATATGGGAAGTGCAATTTTCACTCGAGCTTTCTGTGTAAATAAATAATATGTCTGAAGCTTATACAGGGTGATCGGCGTACATTCTGTTCCAGAAATATTTCATTTATTTAAAGAAAAACAGTCTTCCAACTTCCTGTTTATGGTGATTAAATGTAAATGTGTTTGATTTACTTACGTTGTTTAAACAGTTAAGATCTGCTCCTTTGGAAATGAGCAGTTCCACTGTGTCGGTTTCGTTGGCTTGACAAGCTAGATGCAGCGGAGTACTTCCGGTCTGAAAAAGAAAAAAATATGATTATAAACTATATTCTACAATTATTGATAAAATAAAATTTTGAGAATTAAATAGATTTGAAAATAAAATACAATTCGAGTTTTATTTTCACTTATAATATTACTTGTGCATTAATTCCTTCCGGATTTTTTTTTTGAGTGCTTGAGTAATTAACTCTCGTGTACCACTCGAGCTAATTAAGACGTTGTTGGAATGCACGATAAAAAATGAATTAATGCACGAGTGTATATTCGGTAGGAAAATCGCAATGACTCCGCCGCTATATTTTTGAATTCATTTTACAAAACTTGATATAGGCGAAAAAAGTCGAAGTGGCTGACCTCTGGTGGCAGAAAAATAAGCTGAGAGTGAAGGGTTTTTTCAAGATTTATTTTTATTTCCATCAACAATTATTTTGATATTACATCCCCATTTAAATAAAACGTTTATAAGATAGTCTTTAATTAAACAAAACACTTAAATTACCATACGATATAATAAAACGATGGTTTGTTATCCTTCACTCGAAGCACGTCGGTGCTGCCTCCTACAGTCAGGTTTTTTCGCCTATATTTACTAAATTTGTGTTTAACATTAATAAATAAGTATAATTTACCTTATTAATTGCTTTTTTTACTTACTCAAAATGACAATTTAACCACTTGTTAATTTAACGTAAAACTGACAGAGATGACGGTAAAGTTTCCGCTTATTAATTTCAGTTAAGTTCCTCAAGCTACTAGTATATTTCCGCTAAATTTTTATATAACCACGGTTACTATTATTGTAATCAATTCTTCCATTGGCTGTTATTTGTGTCATGCGATTTTCTGTATAGTTTCTCGACCATTCTAAACAGTGAACGTGATTTTTCTTCAGAAGAAATCGGAATTTTCAACGAATTGAAACGATGGAAGCACATTGGATTTTACGCTTCTGGTTTCTTCAGTAAAATAAAAGCAGGTTTAACAAAAAGAATAACGTAAAAATATCTGAAAATATCTTGCATGCATATGTAAATACAATTCAGAATATGCAAAACCATGAAAATTTTCCGGCATTCATTGTGTTAGTGTTGATTTACAGGACTGATAGAGGAAGTGATAGTAGTAGTAAAGTAAAGTATTGGTATATAATTTAATTATGCACTAGTGCATAAACTGTTACTTTATGCAAGCTAAACAATATCATAAACAATTGATTATAATGAAGTCATACATAAAATCATTTATTTTAAAATTCGTAAATAGTATATTACATTACAAGTCATGAAAATGTTTCATTGCAGACGAGGAGGCTTGTTTGAAGAATGCGAGGATGCGCATCGTCCGAGCGTTTCTTCAAAGCCTCCGAGTCTAGCAAAGACATTTTTATGACGCGTGATGTATTTTATTTTTTTTAAATCGGCAATTATAGAAGTTAAAATTATAGAAAAAATCATAAAATTAGGTTTGCATAAATCATCAGAGCTGTGACAAATTTTAGAAAACGTTGTCATGACAAGTGTTTGTACCTACAGACAGTGGAAAGTAAAAATGACTTTATTATTTTCATGCCTAGTCATGTAAATCTTACTTTCAAGACTCAAATTAGTCAGGAAATGAAGATTTTCATGCCGATTTTGAAAAAAAGTGGTTTTTTGCTGGTCCTCAGTAACAATCAACTTTACGTTGACAATTGAAAGCATACATATAAACTTTTCATAGTAGTCGTAAATAAAATAATTTATGTTTAAATGAAATTCGTCAATAGTCTCTCATGTAAGTCAAAACTTTGGAATTCAGGAATTCTATTAGTAAATCAAAGTGAAATATACGCTTATCTGGGTTGCCCGAATAAGAAAGCTTGCCAATACTCTAATTTACAAATCCATTCTTAAATCTCGTACAAATTTCCACAAAAATAGCTAGTACATAAATTACAACTCCATTTCCAGCCTGGCTATGGCCATTATCACATGCAGAGAACGAGAGAACTAGAGATGTGAAGTAGTCACATTTTCCAAACCTCCCCCGGAACTGGGGGGCTTTCCGTTGCTGCAACTCCGGAAGTCGTTTATTTTTAATGACGTCACATCCGGCTGTAACGAAGCTGAGACGTGGTTAAGTGGTAATTTACGGTTATGACGGGTTTTTGTTCACTCCAGCCTCTTCAGGAGCTAAACTCGCTAACCACTCAAGTTTTTGCAATTGCGCTTTTTGTTCCACGTGGCAAGAGAGTTTTTTCAGTGTTTCAGTTGCTGAAGGATACAACCTTGTTCAGAACTTCCAAATTATTAATTGTGCTGAATAATAGTATATTAAGGAGCTTCTATCACAGTAAAAAAAGTATTTAACAAATTACTCCCAACCTATTAATCCTATAAATCTAAAATACCGTATAACGACAAAGGCAGTAAAAATCTAGCTACGTTGTCGATTTTTTAAAATTGTTATTATTATTATTTATAAACAATTAAATAATAATAATTCTGAGAAAAACAAACTCTTCGTAACTATGATTGCATTGTAAATTTAAATGTTTGTATCACATTATTATATAAA
This sequence comes from Agonum fuliginosum, assembly GCA_947534325.1. Classification (NCBI taxonomy): domain Eukaryota; kingdom Metazoa; phylum Arthropoda; class Insecta; order Coleoptera; family Carabidae; genus Agonum; species Agonum fuliginosum. The sequence goes on along the minus strand of OX384033.1, from coordinate 35,512,238 downwards.
ATTTTCAAATAGTAGTCGAGTAATTTGTTAAATAAATTTAAAAATTGTATGCGCGCTAGACAATCAAATTGAGTATTTTCTAAACAAGAATGGAGCGTAACATAGCAATTAGATAAATAGAGACAACATGTGTTCATAAAACATAGGATGTCAGCGAGGGTACCTGAAATAACGGGGTACCTTTAAACCCGTATATTTTTCTATGAAGATTTACCAATTTTATTAGATAAAATATATTAGGTACTAAATAAACCTGTTTGCTTTTTATTATTTATGTAAATTCTAAAAAGATTATGATTTTATTAGTAGAAACTTTTAGGGAAATATTATGAAATGTAATACACAAATATGTCTTTATTTTTAGGAGAATTATTATTCAATTCAAATGTACCACGAGAAATTACAATTTACGGCATATGGAATAGTTTCTTTGAATTTAGCTCTTGGATTTAAGGTAAGACAAACAATAATAGATGCATTTTTATGTTCCTAAGCAAACATCAATTTTTTTGTAAACAATCGAAATCTTTTATGCACATACATGGTTATTCATCTACGCGTAAAGTGTTATTTTCTACGTCTACACGTAAAGATTGCGTAAAGTTAAATTTAATTTTCATGCATATATGCTTCAAACTTCAGACTATGTGGCTCCCTCTCTCCTCCAATGTATTTTGCTCATTTCCTTTCTTCAATTGAATATTTTTTTAGTTATTTACTTATTAATAATGTGTTTTTTTCAGTTAATTGCAGTTATATCATATTATGCTATAATATTATACCAGTTTAGTAGTGAATATTAAATGTTAAAATGTTATTTCGAAATTTCCTGATATTTAAAAAATAAAACAAATAAATGTTTCAAAATATTATTTTTGCAGGTTCCGAGTCGTCTTGATTTTCTTTAAATTTAAATGTATTAACCAATCAACCTTAATAACATAACTTATCTTCAAGTGTATCAGTACCTAACCTATATATTTATAGTATTAAGTATACAAATCAATTTGTAAAAACTAGAAAAATATATACATTACATAGGTTATTCATTATTCAAATGGAACCAATAAATGTAATGGCTTTCTCATTCATTTGTATTATTTGATACTTATGTCTCTATTTTATTTCTGGATCTATTGTGCGAGTTCCGAGTAATATGATTTGATTTACATTGTTTAAATATTTTAGTAACATTCTTGAAATGGAATATCCGCTTTCGTCCTAGTTTTCCTCTATTTTACTCGTGGTAGATTCAGGGACTTTTTATAAAAAAATTATAGATAATTGTTAATAATAATAAAATAAATTTTAACTGCGATGATACAATTCCATAAATTTCTAAATCATTAAATTACTCTTACTTCCCTACCCGGTCAGTCGCCATCATGCGTTGGAGCATGGAGCAGCATCGATGGCTGTTTTGAGGGAACACTTCCCGGGGCGCCTCATCCCAATAAGGGGCGATTTGGAGTGGCCAGTCCGCTTGCCCGATTTGACTCCTTGTGATTTTTTTGTGTTTTTTTTTAAATCCCGCGTTTACATGAGCCCTTCCCCAACTCCTGAGGAGGGCTCATGTGGGGCCGAAACCGGTAGAGTGGTATAAAATATATCTTTTTTGACTGCAAACCATTTACTTCAATCATTATAATAAAATTAATATTTTTGTTTAAACGTCAGATTTGAAATTTAAAAAATTATATATTTTGACAATTGATACTTAGATGTCAGTTTCTATAATTTTGATTTAACATCAAAACAACAGGGTACAAGTCAGTTTTATTTTCAAACAAATTTTTAATTTGTAAGTATATACGCGATATTTATTTATTATTCGTTTATAAATTATTTATTATGGGACAGTAATTCAAAATTGATATATTCCAAGAATAGTTAAGAAATATTGTCAAATGTTGACAAAAATCTTATTTTTATTAGTAGTATCCATGGCTACGAACGAGTGAAGTAGAGTAAATGCGAGAGATAATAGACAAAAGCCTTGACAAAAACACATCATATTACTTCACTAGTGAAGTAATATGTAACTAATTACCTCACTGAAATGATGAAAATAATATGACTATTATATCACTGGCGTAGATAATAGATATTTATATACCAAGTGAGATACATGAATGTTTATTCAAGAGAAGAAAGTTTAGCCCCCGAGCCCGAAGGGCGAGTGGGATAATTTCTTCGAGTGAATAAACATTCGTATCTCACGTGGTTTATACAATATTTTATTCAATTTCAAATATATGAATTATAAATTTATTTTGACATAACAAAAAAGAAAATCAAAGTAGTCGTCAGTGGCAAGTTGTCATTGTTTTTATGCATTTTTGACGAAATAATGACATCAGAGTGATTTAAAAATGTGTTGAGTGATTTAAAAAAATTTAATTCACTTGTGAATAAACATTTATTTAAAGTTGTTGCTATGGAGTTAATAATAGCAGTTTAAAAGGTCAAAATTGAATAAAATAATTTAATAGTCAGATAAAACATTAAACAAAACTTTAAATTTATTTCTCCAACCAGTGGCCCAAAACTATTTGTTTCGAAAACCGCAAGCTTAAATTATCGAGTTTTGAAAAACTTTTTTGTTCCGTGTTCAGTATGTCGAGTACTATTATACCGTTAATATTCTGAATCATCCTGTATAATCTTAATTAAAACAAAAGCAGTAAATTCTGTGACGGCTCACGCCTCACGACAGAAATAAAATGACAAATACAATTCTGCGTTTAAAAATATAAAATTGTAAAGGAAACACAAGAACAAATAAGATTGTAAAGCATACGTACTTTGCTTTGTTTATTGAGACAGCTGCCATGTTGCACCAGAGCCTCGATGATCCCCCGACTTCCCAGGTTGCTGGCGATATGCAGAGGTGTAAAGCCTTTCTGTAAACAACAACATGTATTCAGTATTCACACAGCATGTCTTACGTTCAAAGATACAAATACAAATTTAATCAACAAGTCAATGTTATCTGAGTTTATGGCCTAGTTTACACCGCAGACCTATATTCGACCTATACCCCAAATTCGACCCAAATGTTGCTAGGCCGCCTGGTGTAAACACTTAACATATGAAGCGGCCTGGCATAGGTCAGGCCACTTTTACATGTGGCCTGACCTATACTAGGCCCCGGCTAAAACGTACTCATTGCGGTGTAAACAGATAGACCTAAAATAGTTTACAAATTAACCGGTAGAATTGGTAATGTAGTTCATAAAAAGTTGATTGAAAGTGTTATTTTGTTTAACGGTATCTTTCTCTATGTTTAATAACACTTCTTTTCTTTTCTTTATAATTTTTCTTTTAAGTTTTATCCTTCGAATAATATTTGTTTTAATTTGAATCCACCTCAACATTTTAAAGTTTAAATAAAAAATTTCAATATCCTTTTTAAATAACTTAACAGTCCAAATAAAAATGACGTTTGAAGAGTTTGACACTTGAAATTAACCAAATTTAAAAACTGGGTAATAAAGTATTCTTGTTTTTTATCTTAAACTTTAACTTCTAGATGGCGTGAACAAGTACCTATATCCCACCTATATCTGACCTGTGTAGGCTCTTTTGATATGTGGTGTAAACAACCCGGGTCTGGACCTAGAATAGGTCAGATATGGGTCTGGCCTATGTCAGGTCTCCCGGTGTAAACTAGGCCTATATGAGTATTACAAGACCTGCTATTTTATCCATAACTTTTCGTTTCGCATGGTAGGTAGCTAAATCACATATCAATTTTAAGTCTATGATGAAGTGACCTGTCTATCTACTAAAATTTAGCGTAAATGTACTAACGTAGCGAGTGTTTTGTGGCCAGTACAAGAATGGTAAAATTTTATTTAAACAAGGATTTAATAGAGAAAGAATGTGCCATTTAAAAATTTTAATTAAAAAATTGTACATGATTATAATAATTCCGAAAAATTCAAAAATATTGCCAATTTATGCTATCTCATGACAGAAATTAATTCTTAAAATTTTAAAAAGGCACATCTGTAGATCCATTCTTTCTCTATTAAATGTAAATGTAAATCAATAATAAATTGACAGTTTACTCGCAACGTAATAGTATATTACAGTATTACAACTTACAACGTAGGATGCGGCAAAATACGAGTTCTAGGAATTCGTAAAAAGGTACAATTGACAGAATAATAGCGTACAATCTATAAATATACAGAAAATAATAGATATCGCGACATTATGATCTAGTATGATATGAATATCGTGCTAGCACGATATGATCATATCGTATTTATGAGACCAAATCAACATAGCCAGACAGCTTTTGCTTTGTTTATTGACTGTTGAAATGACAGTAAAAATGTCATTTGAATGTTGTACGTGTATTAAAGTGAAAATTACGTGCTTTCTTGTAGCCGTCTAAAAATAGCGTTCTAGACTCGTTCGAAAGTAATATCGTATTGCTCGTCAAACTTTGTACTCACACGATATTTATCACTTTCGATACTCGTTATTAAATACTATTTAAAAATAAAAGATGAACGATATGAGTTACTTATAAAAATAATAGTATATTATACACAACAAGTTTATAAAAGTGATGTTTTGCTGTTTGAGTAGGTTACGAGCGTAGCGAGTACATAAGCCATACGAGGGTGAAATAAAACCACTTTATAATGTTTGAATAGGCTAGTTAGGAAGTTTAACTGGTAAAAAAAGTAATTTGATATCATCAGGATTGGACGGGACAAATATATTATAATACTCACTGGTAAGATTATCAAATTCACACACAAATCAGATTTAAAGAAATTTTGCAAGATTGTTAAATATCTTTTGTTCAAAAACTAATTGGATAAAGTATTTCAAAATTTCGCTAGATACAAGATACCTAATCAAAAAGAAATATCTTAAACTAAACAGATTAAGCTTTAATTTAAAACATTCCATTCGCCTCAATTTTCTTCTGAAAGCCAATAGCATCCAACGGAAATCGGAAAGCCAACTGAAACTTGACACCAATTTTAAATTAATGAAGTTACATCAGTAATTACTTCACCGTCAAGCAAAAGCGACGAAATCACGGCGAGAAAGAGATAGACAATGTATAAAAACAAGTGAAAAGCTGCAACAGCTTTGAGTTTAGTTTGCGGTCAGCGACGTCAATAAAGAACAATGCAATTATGTTAAAACAATGGGGGATCGGAAACAAAGCAACGTCAGAACAATAACACGCTGCCTGGAGAACAATATGAACGTTTTATTCGTGTGGAAAAACGCTTAGAGTGATCGATTTCTGTTAAATTGCAGTAGATTAATGAACGATGAAATTGAAAGCTCTGCTGAATGCTAAGCTGCAGATTTTATAAAACGTCAACTTTAGATTGGAAAATTAAACAAATTATACTATTGAATGTAACGCAGCTGATTATACAAGTCGAGTGTTATGCAATGAGAAATTAATTAATAATAATAATCTTTATTACTTAACAGGTTTACACCCTAAACAAGTAAATGAATACAAAAAACAATAGATTTATACGATAAAACAGAATAATACAACATTCTTATTCAAAAATACTAAATAATTCACAATTTTCATTATAAAGTGTACACATAACAAAAATAGGAGATTTACTTAACGGTACAGTTTTGAAAGGTGGTAAATAAAATGTTTTACGTGTTTACTCTTAGGATGTAGAATAAAATTTTATTTAATAACAGAGGGGCATCAATCGTATTTTTTAACAAATTATTTAAAGTGTTAAGTGCGATGTGATCATGTCTGTTACTTATGGGCTCAATATTAAAATGAGTTAGTAGAATATGTTGTTGATAATTACCTATTAATTACTTGTGCTAATGAAATTTTACAATACGAGGTGCAGGTGAGTATCGTGCCGTGTGATTATATTCGATTGAGGAAAAATATGAGAAGTGTACTATTTTTTATCTGCAATTATAATACTAAACAATTAATTTATTTGGTATTTATTGGTACGGCAAATAATATTACAATGCCTGCATAAATATTTTAAATTTCAGAAATAAGTAGATATCGTATTCTTCAATAAACAATTATTTAATATAATCATATTTTAGGAAATTGTACTGACCGAAAATAATTTTTTCTACGAAATATCATATAAAGTATGCAATAAATAGTAAGTAGGTTAATTTATATTTACACAATCAATGAACTAAAATGAACAAATTTTAAACTCAATACTTTTAAAAACGTGTAAATTTGTTGTTACATTTATCTAATCATATAAACAATTATTTCCACTAAAATATTACCTATTATTGTAAGTTTTGTATTTAACCAGTTTACACTCCAAACTCCAAAAAAATACTTTGTTGTTACATCAGCAACAATGTATCCAACAATATAAACAATTATTTCCCTTAAAAAATTATTATTAATGTAAGTTTTGTGTATGTGTTTAACCATTTTGCATGTAATACCGTGAATATTGTAACAAATAACACATTTTTCCAACCTTTAATTTTCCTTGAAGCCTTGTTGAATAACTTGAAGTAAAACCAAGAGCACAGCAGGAATTTTACTTTTAAATAGTACTATTTTACTTTAATACTCGTATATCACTATTTTCACTGCAAAACACCACGATTTCACTATAAAACTGGCGATTTCGACTGTTTTGATGCTACTTTTCTCAATCTTAAGTTTCTTAATTGAACGGCGAATTGCAAGTCTGCGTGACGTCACTCAGCAACACTCAACCAAACTGCACGAAATTCTAAAAAAGAATTCGTCCGCTCCCAATTCGGCCAGTGGGATATTGCACTACCAGAGTTGGGCAGTATTTAGATACTTAAGTATTTAAATACTATTTAAAATACTTTCTTCATTATTTGTATCTATATTTAAATATTTTTTAAAAAGTATTTTAAATTTCAAGTACTAAAAAACAGTATTTAAATACAAAAGTATTTAAATATTTTTCTGAAATAAAACTTTACTTTTTACTGGATTTCAGTCAACAAAATAACTTTTTTTTAAACCGATTTTTGTGCCACTTGTGCTTGAACGGCCAAAATAACTATTCTTGCAAACCTAATAACTTAAACATTTTTTATATTGGCCATAAAGGTAAATTATTTGAATGGATGCAACCTAAAATCTAGTATTATCCTGTTCCTGTTATGTAACAACTCGTCCAGGGTTTCAATCGAGATAAAAATGTTTATTGAAATCATTTTTGAACTTTTTTTTATCATATACAAAACTTTTACAAAAAGTATTTGATAAATTATTTGAAAAATATTTAAATACTTTTTCAGAGTATTTGAAATTTTAAATACTTTGAAAAAATGAAGTATTTAGTGTTTATATTTAAAATATATTTTTGCTTTAAGTATCTGTATTAGGTAATATTTAACTACTTTTTTGGAGTATTTTGCCCAGTTCTGTGCACTACTAAGAGATGGCGCTGTTCACCTATATGAATTTCTTAACAACGGTGCACTTTACTTTGAATTTCATAACTCATAAGTATAACATTGCAGTGTGTTATTTTTTTGTTTTTTCTTCTGTATGGAGTTTTCATTAAGTGCGTATGCTACTAATTTTGATAGAATAATGTGTGATGTTTTGTACTGTTGTAGTTTTGGCAGTAAATTTCTTTTTATTTTGCATTTTATAAACATTATTCAACAAGTGGTTTTTAGGTTATCTACATAGTTTAGATCTTTGCTTAGTGTAGCATAACGAAAATACTCACGCAACACAGTGGCACGTTCTATCACCAAACAGCTTCCATTTTAGGTTAATTTCAACAAAATTAATTGCTAACTAAAACCGATCGCTTGTGGTAGCAAAGTGTCACTTGTCGAAGAGCCATAACCAGGCTCGCAACAATAATTGACACACTCACTAAACAAAGTTCCAAGTACAAATTGCATTTAATGGTTGTCAGTTGCAGTCAGTGGGATTCGAAGTCGCAAACGTTTATTTGCTAAGCGAGCTTGTTTGCTGTTTACCATCGACTTGTAGTCTAACTACTGGCGTGCTGGCCTTTAAATACATTTGATGTTTGTGTAACACAGCACTGGGTTCATGATTGCTTGATTCAATTTCTACATGTAATTGAATTCTGCTTGAATATGCATATCCATACAGTTAACAGTTTAGATTACATAAACATGAGATTATCGATTTATTCACTAATTAACAATCAGTGCTATTTGTTACGCAGTTGAGTATACCGCTTTATTAATAATTAGATAATCATAATTTGATAATTATCTGAAGAGAATAAAATTATTTTTTGTTTGAATCTGAGCCCAGCTCGTCTTTTGCTACAAATCGAAACAATAATTTGTTTTTTATTATTTAGGTAACTGTTGTCACACATCGTAAATGACATTCAGATAAAAGATGTTGCTCATTTAGCCCACAAAAAAGTCACCAATCGATTTCTCGAAAAGGTTAAACATAGAAATTCTACAAATCTACAATATTGCTAAAATACTCCAGTCTAATACATCACGGTAGTGAGTGATTAAATATGAAATATAAAATATCACGACTGCAGTTAGTATTAAAATTTTATACCTTTAATAAAGTTAAACGGTATTAAGGATATAAAATATTATTACCGGCTCTAAAACATTTGCAATTAGAGAAAATAATTTACCGTAGTTTCAAACCAATTTCAAACTTAGGCATAATTAAGAAATAAATTATCAGCTATAATAACCCAAGGACATTGATAATTACGAAATAATTTTGTGACATTCCGAAAGCACGTTGCTTGGTAACCGCCCGACGCCGCAGGCGGAGGGCTGTTAACCTAAAAGCAACGTGCTTGAGGTAGCTGTCACAAAATTATAAGTATTTATCAATGGTCGAGGGTTATTCGGACAGAAAATTTTATTAATAATTGAAGTATCATTTTCATTAGGTACCAAAACGTGCAAATGACATTTTTATTCAATTATTATTATAAACATAAATAATTATAACCTAGCAACATATTTGACATAAGTGATAATGTTCTTTGGGTTGCTGTCAGTTAAATGTTGTATTCATTGGTCAATTTAGTACACGTGATCAGAAATGAAAGAATTTTCCTTAGAATAACTTAGCTAAATGAATAAAGCAGAATTTATTGTCAACTTACATGATTTTCCAGGTCCGCATCGGCCCCAGCATCCAAAAGAGCCCCGACAACTTCAGTCTGCTGTTGTTCAGCTGCTAAGTGCAATGCCCCGTTGCCTTGACTGTCCTGTACATTCGCTCCCCCTGAGCCCGACCCTGAGCTAAGTCCAGCACTGATCAAATATTCTACTACATCTTTGTGCCCGCCTGCTGCTGCCGAATGCAGCGGAGTACGGCCCTGAAACAAATATAAGTATATAAATATCTATTGGTAGTATTTTATTTGTAAACTTATTGTATGAAAATATGTTTGAAAAGAACTAATCTAGTCGAAGTAGACTAGGCAATTTAATAAAATAATCTTCCTAATATAGTATGAGATGTGCATGTGCATACTATATTTTCTGTGATCAATCAAATAGTTTTTTTCTGAAAGTGCGAATTCACATGTTTCCAGAAATTAAAATTGATGGTGACAGTACTGAAAGTAGGCTTTTGAAACATTGAGTGGTGAAAATAATTTCAAAACTCATTTTGTACATCGAGTGCGAATTTTTCAAAAAGTACATTTTTCATATCTAAAACACTTTATTTGTTCTAATCTCTGTAATAAATGTTCACATGGACGATTTACATTTAATTTGAGACATAAATCATTTTGCTGAACTAGAATTATTGTGCAGTGAATTGTGAAGGTCAAAGCTTTCAGGATATTTTTGACTTCAGAGACAAAAGTTTAGATTTACAATTGCCGTAAAATGTCCGAAAATAAATTTTTTAAGCATAAACGTACCCTTTAATCATACCTACTTACCTACTTTTATACGACTAACAAAATTTGAAAAACTGTTTATTAAATTATTACTAGCTACCAGTTACAAGAAAAGTGCTAAATCAGAAATGATTACGAATGTGAGCTCTCAGGCGCTAGTGTTCCATGCACTTTTGGAATTAAAACTACCACCTCCTTGAACTTCATTGATTTGAAATATAGAATGTCAGATTTCTAACCTCCTAAAATATACGATTGAAGATCATGCCGAAGTGTTGTGTTTTAAAATGCCTAAAATAAATTGCATAAAGTGTATTGGCCGTAATCAATTTCGTACTTTTTTCAAATTTTATAATCCTAAAATGTCTTGCGCAGTATCAAACTATAATTTTCCATGACAGTGTCTACACTCTACACTGTAAATCTTCGAGACATAAGTGGGTGGCACAAAACTGCCATCTAGAATAGTTCCCATTGAACTCAATATTACACATCATACAATTTGAAGAATTTGTTTATTAGTACAACTATCGAACCCGGCTCGCGTTGCTACGCCTCCAACTCGAATTTAAAGGAATCTCGTTATAAGACTTCTAAGTTATTACCATACAATACATGGTGGCAATTCTAACTACGCCCATGATACCAAATTTGAACCCAATCGGTTACCACCATTTTGTTTAAAGATGGCGGACTGATATTTTAGTATTCTCATGTCATAAGTTAGATCATAAGTTATAACCATTACAAATTTGAACCCAATCGGTGTAATACATTTTGAGTTAGCTAGCCACCGTTTTGTTTCAAGATGGCAGACTAACTTTTTAATATACCTATGTTTCAATACAGATTCTTAGCTATTACTGTACCAAATTTGAACGCGCTTGCCCTCCTACCCCCTGAGAAATGAAATTTAAACCCAATCGGTTACTGCCATTTTTAATTTTTTTGAAAATATAATATAACCTATGTCACCCGGGGATAATGTAGCTTCCCAACGGTGAAAGAATTTTTCAAATCGGTCCAGTAGTTTCGGAGCCTATTCAATTCAAACAAACAAAGAAACAAATCTTTCCGCTTTATTATATTAGTATAGATAACTTACTAACATCAATCTATTGATTAGAAAAATGCGAAATGTTCACAACCGCAAACCTGACAGCAGTCAGAACATTTGCAGGTTAAGTAACCCGATGTCATCTCACCTGCGCATCAGCAGCACTAGCGCTAGCTCCAGCCTCCAGGAGCCGTCGACACACGGCCAGATGTCCACCGGAAGCCGCGTGGTGTAGCGCGGAACAGCCCTCGTGGTCGGCGGCGTCCAGAGACACGGACTCCACGAAGTCCAGCAGGAAGTCCACTACGCTCAGGCGGGACGTGGCGGCTGCGCAGTGCAGCAGGCCGTACTGTTTCTGAGGAGGAATTAGGAAGCATTGTTAGCATTCGGAGCATATCTCTAATATAAGGAATAATGTTGTATGAAAGTCTAGAAAATTATAGATATTTTTGTACTCATCACCTAGGAAATGACATATTTTAGTACCTAAACCAGCATAAAATGTACTAACGTAGCGAGTGTTTTGTGGCCAGTACATGAATGGTAAAATTTTATTTCAACAAGGATTTAATAGAAAAAGAATGGATCTACAGATGTGCCTTTTTAAAATTTTTATTAAAAAATTGTACATGAATATAAAAATTCAGAAAAATTAAAAAAAAATCCTATTTTATGCAAACTTTACACGGTTATATCTCATGTTACAAATTAATTTTTAAAATTTTAAAAAGGCACATCTGTAGATCCATCCTTCTCTATTAAATGTTTATAAAAACATTATCCTGAAGTCAATAATAATCTGACAGTTTACTCGCAACGAAAACACTTTTACAGTATTTTTCAACTTCAAAGTGACATTGCATAGCTAGGATGCGGCAAAGTACGAGTTTCGGGCTGGTTTCAGGCAGTCCTAGCAGTGAGGAAAAGAGTGGAATGTAAAAAAAGTAAAATCGAGAGTATTCTAGAAATTCGGTAAAAACGTAGACGAGCCGTTTAAGCACGCAATTAACAATCGGAAATGTCAATTTCCCAGTGTAGTTAATCAGGAAAAATGCAAAGAACACTGGCTTTTTGAGACATTTCAGAGTAAAATCATCTTAAAAATAATAAAATTTAGTTTATAAAATGTTACTTCCTGGAATCATAATTAATGAAAACGCTACAAGTAAAATGAATATGTCAATCACTGACATTAACTATACCAACTGACTATAACTACTAATTTCGTATTATGAATGAGGCTTTATTTTTACTGATTTTCATTGATTTACGCCTACGTTTTTCAAAATTTTATTTTAAAGTTATATTTTAGAATAAATTTGTATAGCAACTGTACAAATTTTTCTGGACATAAATTAATTCATGAACTTCACACATTCACAAAAACATAAATATCCTTGTTAAAATAATCAAAAGTCTAAGAGAACTAAAATGTGCTTTTAACAAAAATCTCGACATCAACTTTTTTACAGTTGCTATCTCTGAGTTGGACAGGAGGTAAAACCGTTGAGAAATAAAAGAATAAATTACTAAAAATGATTGCAATTTTGTTTTCATCTTCTACAGAACCGTACGCAATACACAATCATTTGTAAATTCATGATAAATTAATTATTTGTCAAGAAAAAGTTTCCAACTGTGCAATTTAATTTCCAATCGTGTTTACTGATTATACGTTTTTCGCCGTTAATTGAACCTTTTGTATTGGACCAGTAAATGCAACCCGAGACAAATATGTTTGTGTGAGAATTGAATTGAGCTGTTTGTTTGTGTGATACTCGTAAATTTGAATTATTTATGACTGCAAAGTGTTTGTAAACAGTCTAAATTGAATACTGAATTTAGTTGAATATAAATAGGTCAAAGGAAGAAATTGCGACAGGAAAATATTTTTCTTTCAAAGCTCGATGAAAATCGAGACTGAGTATAGCAATAAAAACAAAACTACTTTGTCGTAGTAGTATAAAGGAAGATTACATGACCTGCGAAATAATCTCTCCTATGTTTTACTTTTCACTATTTATGATATGAGTGGGAATGGGTTCAACACCAGAAAATTAAATTCTAGAATTTACATACACAGGAAAATACAAGCAAAAGAAGATTTAAATCATTTACAGGAAAATTCAAATCTAGAATTTTAGATTCGGTATAAATGCAAACATAGGAAGATGCAGACACAGGAAGATGCAAATCTAGAAAACTAGTATACTAATACTACTACTAATATATAAATTTACAATTTATGTAAGTGGCAACGTGGCAACACATTGTCGACGTTTACGAAGAGGGCATCGAGGAAGAATATTTCAAAGTGTTTGCTGATGCAATGTATTTCGATATTTAAATTTATATTACACATATTATTGTAAATATAAATAATTTTCAACATATTTATTGTGAAATACAATTTAGAGAAAATAATATCTACCTCTAGCCTAGGTACTATGTAAAAAGAGTAAGTGATATTACCTAATTTATACAAAATTGCCAAAAAAATGACAGCACCAATTAAAATATATCTACAATAAATGGTATCATAAATAAATAATACGTTAAAAACCATTTTTTAAAAAGGTGTGGGTGAATATGAACCCTTTGGGTTCAATTATTGTAACATTAATAATTAACTACAATTATCTCCATTAATTATATGTTAATTATTAATCAAAAATGTTTTATGAAAGCACTATTTTTCTCTTTGTTGGTAGGTACTTTGTAGATAAAATCTGAAAGTAACCTTATAAATATCTCATGCTTTTCCACAGTAATGCGTTAAATCTAACAAAATATTATCAAGGGAAAAGAAAAATACTTTAAATTATTTTGCACAATATACTTTTATTACGCTCTCTTCATGATCATAAATTTCAAAAATGTTCTCATAAATCTTGATTTTATTTTGTAACGAAGCAATATAAATCATATAATTTAATAGGAGACAAGAAGTGCCACAAGTATTGAAAAAAATGACATGTAATATAAACCCCGTGATCACGTAGTCATAAGCCTGTGTATGATAACAAATTACTGGGATAACACTACCCACATGCTGATCAGTATATTGTAGCGTTCACCAGTGATTCCCAATAAGTTTATTATAAAGTTTACAGTATGTACGAGGGTTGTCCGTAAAGTAAGGTTCCCAGTGATTTTTCACAGTGTAAAACATGTTTAATTCCAAAAATGCGTACATTTTTGGAAAGTTCAGACTTTTACCTATTTTTCTACATAGTCGCCACTGCGGTCAATGCATTTTTGCATGCGGTGTACGAGCTTTTGAATGCCCGAGTAAAAAAATCTGCCGCCAACTCACGCAGATACGTCCAGAACGCTCCTCATCATGGACGTCAGTACGCCAGTTTTTGAACTCTCTGCACCATTTGCGCACGTGTTATAGGCTCATACACTTATCTCCATAGATTTCTCATAGCTGGGAATGGGTTTCTACCGGCGCAATATTTTTTGCATGTGTTAGCTGCGCTAGGTGATCCGTTTCCTGTCTGCAAAAAACATTGCGCCGGTAGAAACCCATTATTATACACTGATTAAGCCGATTACTGACGTTTGTCATAACCCTTTCCAGCATGGCAGCGGTTATGTCGGCAATTGCGGCCCGGATGTTGGCCTTCAGGTCTTCTAGGGTCCTTGGACGGTTGACGTAAATGCGTGATTTCAAAAAACCCCACAAAAAATCATAAGGAGTCAAATCGGGCCAGCGGGCTTGCCACTCCAAATCGCTCCTTATTTAGATGAGGCGCCCCGGGAAGTGTTCCCTCAAACTGAAAACACACGCTGCTCCGTGCTCCAACGCATGATGGCGACTGACCGGGTGGGGAACAAAACTTTAAAAGTACACCTGTCGTATGAGATCACTCTCTCCCCACTACGATCCCTACAGCCTGAATGGCACAAATTTTAAAAAAGCAATGATGAATCACCCAGTATAATAAGAGAAATTATATCCTCTGCTTATTGTTTAATGCTTCCGTTAACATTTTCCGAAGCACAGTAACGTAGGATAAAGAGACAAATGCGTTTCATAATCGAGAATTGATGGCGTGGTTGTGTAACAGCACGTTTTATGACGCATCGGCAAATATGAATTGATAGCGGAGGTAATGTGCGCAGCACATGAGCTTTTAAACAAAAGCTACTGACTTTCAAAAGCGCCCCAATTATTGCTATTGCTGTTTGATTTGTACACACAGTGGTTTGTAATGTGAGTGGTTGAAATTACGAAATTACAGTTATTTCCAAATAAAATTTGCACAGTGGTTATTTTGATTTGTAAATTAATATTTCTTATTTCTAGTCTTTATTATAGTTCTTATTTATTATCTGTAAGACTGGAGTGGCTAAAATTAAAACCAACTAGAAGAACTAAATATAATTTTACATCGTAATGTTTTGTCACTTTTGAGCAACGAAATAAATGATTATTTCTACGAAAGTGCGAATGTTTTCTGATATTAACATTGATGGTAAAAGTAGTCTTTTGAAACATTGAGTGTTGGAAATAATTTCCTCATTCACTTTGTGCACTGAGTGCGAATTTTTCAAAAAGTACATTTTTCATACCTAAAACACTTTATTTGTAGGAACCTTTGTATAATAAGTATTCAAATGCTTGATTTTCACTGAATTTGAGATACAAATATTTTTGTTGACTGACCGAAAATAATTTTTTCTACGAAAGTGCGAATTCACATGTTTTCAGATATACAATTGATATGGTGAAAATAGGCTTTTGAATCATTGAGTGTTAAAAATAATATGCACACTTATTTTGTGCGCTGAGTGCGAATTTTCAAAAAGTACATTTTTCATTAATGAAACTTGTAATAATCTCTGTATAAGTATTTAAATGGTTGATTTTCACTGAATTTGACACACAAATATTTTTGCTCAACTAAAATTATTGTGCTAAAAGTACTGTTTTTATATATTGGTATTGTTTTCACAGCAAGCCTTACCTGATTTGTTTTTCTTAAATTTGTTATTATTATATATAAAAAATTCATTATTTTCAATATTTTCCACTTTCGTGGAAAAATTGTGAAAAGGGTCATTGAAAAACTCGTATGATAGGAGAACTACTTATCATACTAGTTTTTCAATGAAGCCCTTTCCACACTTTATTACAAATACCTACACCTTACCTACTCTACATTTTTATTCAATCAATTTTCCATTTTTATTTAGTAGGTTATATTCATTATTGTTGTTTTGAAAGTTTTTTATATTTTCTGTATTTGTTTCTTAAAAACGAATGTTCGAAGTGAGTTGAGTTTTTATTTAGCAAAGCAAGCGTACCGAAAATTGAGTCCCATAAGTTTATTATCAAATGTTTTGGAATTTGTAAGGAATGTATGTATAGTGACTTAATAATAATAAAAATTATACCAAATTTCAATTCACAATTGTGATTATTATGGTTGTTGCTTACCTTATTTACAGCATTCGTTGAAGCTCCAGCATTGACAAGGACTTGTACCGCATCCTTATGTCCATGCCAAGCAGCCATCAGGATTGGTCGCATACCATACTAAAAATAAAAAACATTATTCAAAGATTACTTGTGATTTCTACGACAATATGTATAAAAATAAACTTTGTTAGAAAGAAAAACTGAACAGTATGCAATTTAACCTTCGACCATATATAGGAATGAATAGACAAACAGCGCAAGCCTTTGTTGTGAAGCAAAGAACTAGCGTAGCGGTGTGAAGAGGAGTATGACCTGCAGACACCTTGAAATGTTGCAGTTTGCCTATTTTCATTCTCTGTTCCATGATAACAGACCAGAAGTTCACAATGTGCAACACTCTAACGTGTCCTCACCTCCTTTCCCCGCCTATAGCTGCTGCTCCCCGCTACCGTACTTCTTGACTTCACAACATTGTATACTACAGCATTGAGTGTTATCTGTCTATACCTATATATGGTCGAAGAATTTAACAAATTATAAAAGCGCTCACGAAACGACTTTCTCAACTATCTCTAAAAAGAAATATTCTCTTTTTTAATAATTAGTACAGTAACTAGAAGTTTAACTATTCCATTTACATTTGCTATAATCTAATTTAACTAGTTCGCAACTAATTTAACTTATAATTAGTACCATAGTTATGCACATAGGGACACAATGACACAAAGTAGATTGTTAAGCAAGAAATAATTACAAATTAAACAAAACTTTTAAATTATATTATAAGAAACTTTTTAAATGCAGCTTTCTGATTACTATCAAAATTAAAGCTCTTTTACAAGGTTGAAAATTGTATAGAGGAATAATTTTTAGAAAAAATTTAAAATAATATTGAATAGATATAAATTTAAATTATTATAGATGACCATTGTCTTAAGGCGCTACACTTGTAAATCTAGAAGATTAACAATTTGAACGATTCTGGCTGTATTATAAAAAATTTCAAATTGAAATTTAACATGAAGAATCATGACTCATTAGTAAATCAATAAATGCAAATTATTAATTGCTGCGACATCAATTAGCAAAACTTGGAGCTAATTTTTAAGTTGATTAACACGTTAGCTACCACGTGGTCCGCCAATGACCCACGTATTTTGAATTTCTCAGACCATAACGTAATTTTCATGTAATTACTCGTAGCCCGCCCGTGTTATACACATCGTGGGTCAGTTGTAGCCCACGTGGGCCTGAAAGTTTTATTTTTACAAATCTTACATTATAAAATATGGACGAAGAGGCTGGTCCATCAAACAGGAAAAGAAAATTTAATCTCCTGGTGTTCATTGACAACAATATCATTTCTATGATGATTACGGAAATTAACACAAAACATGATAGTTACAAGAAATAATCCTCATATTAGGTGGACTGATCAAATGACACAGAATTTTTTTTTTTTTGGGAATTCTTCTTTCGATGGGTCTTATGAAACTTCCTTCTATCAAATATTATTTGAGTTTGAAGCCTATGTATACTAATTCATTTGCAGGTTCAATAATGAGCCGTAATAGATTTGAAAAAAATATTACTAAAATTGCATTCGTTATAACTTTGTTATTTGTAAAGATAAAAGATGCAGTTTTTTTTAAAATCAAGTTTGTGTTCTGTGCAGACCGACTGTGTTCTTTTTAGTGCATTCCTAGCAGCCCAAAGAATTTTATGTCTTATACAAAATGTATAAAAACGTGGGCTAAAGGCAATCCACGCGGCCCAGTGGTAATGAAAAGTCGTGGGTCAATGGCGGACCACGTGGTCTTGCACAAATTATAGCATAATCATATGTGTGGTAGCTAACGTGTTAATGCACAAAAATAAAAAATTTCTTTTGAAATCGATAATATACAAGTCGGCAGACTGGTATATAGAGAGATTTTTTAAACAGTTAACCCATTGACTGTAATAATTTATGTAAAACGAATTTCAACAAAATTCTTTTTGATTCATAATCAGTGTGCCCAGTACTATACACCCTTAAATTTTGTTACTCTGGTTGGGTTACAGCAATGACCTATTATAATTTAGACACCGCATAGTCGCATTTGTTGTGAAGCCGACACTTCCTGAGACGTAGTAGGCTGATTGAGACCTAGTTTGCAGGGCGGGTTGCGTGTACTACAATAATTCTAAAGTATCTGTCAGATGAAATCATTCTAACCTACAACAAAATTCACTTTGAGATGCAATTTAAAAATATGTACGCATTTTTTGTTAAATATTGTGCAGGGGGTGATTGTTGTATTATTTAATATTTTATAAATTATTTTACATTTTAATGACAGTTATAAGGAGAAATCTAAAGATGACGTTTTTTACCTTTTGTAGGTACTATAATATTTTAGCAAGAGCACTGTTTATTTTAAATGTTAACCTTAAATTATTATATTTGATTAAAATAATAAAGATGTTTGGTAGAATTATTTTTGTATAGATTGCACGGCTTTCAGCCATTGATCTCGTCTAGCTTGGTTCATTGGATATCTGAAATCACTTTTAGTTGCATTTTCTGATCTATTATTATTATTTCTACAGAAAAACTTATACACTAAATGACACATTTTCTTTTTTTGAAGCCGAAAACTCTTGACACGTTGGCATAGCATAATGATTAACCATAATAATGTTTTAAATTCAACTAAATACAGAATTTGTAACTATCATATAAACTACTGAAAAATATTTCGAGTATTTGCCACAAAACAGAATTTAAGAAGTGTTTCACAAAACATAAAACAATACTAAAACCTAACCTTCGAAACGCTTGTCACATAATGACATAATGTAAACAGAAACAAGACAACATTACAGTAAACTAGGCATCACGCATTACCAACGCGGTCTACCTCCCGTTCCCCGGCGTTCCCCCACCAAAGTAAGTGTCGGCTTCAAAACAAGCTCTACATCAACAATGCCATGCGGCGTCTAAATTATAGTAGGTCATTGGGTTACAGCCTGTAGTTTAAAATTAATTCATATCATTAACAGTATGCAAAATAATTCTCAAATCATATAATACAACAGATCGTTCAATCTTGTCTAAAACGACCTTTAATTTAAAATTGGAAAGTATCTCGTTAAAACATCTAATAAAATTAGTCTCCAAACAAGATCTTTCTCGGCTTATTGAATAAACCCACCCTCCCTTGAGATTTAACCCTACGCCGCCCTTACAGATGATGTGCAAATTTCGTTATCCTCGGTGAGATAATACTGTTTGACGAATGTAATTAATAATGATTAGATTTGTGTAAGGTTGGGGAAAGGTAGATAGGAAAGACAGGGCCGGACTTACGTGTTACAGAGCACTGATGGACATTTTAATCACTTCGGGCCCCTTTTCTTTATTTTATGAGAGATTAATTTTTCAGGCATGCGCAGTGCGCATATGTTAATTTAACAGAATTTCATCAAAATTTTTTTGGAAAAATGTAGTACCTATTTTCTGTTAAGTATAGTTTTGTTTCATTAAAAAAATATACATTTGAAGCAAGAAAACTGGAACGAGCAACGAGGATTAATAAATTGATTGTTACTTAATACATTATTGAACCCAAACTGAACCCTGAAAACCGGTGACCGGTACACGGTTCAATACCAAACACTATAAACCACACAATCATAGTGAACCGTTATTTTGTGCGGTGCGAGTCTCTTTCTTGTACATTAATTTTATGAATTTTTTCTGGCTTATTAGCATCTTTTGGAAAAATGAAAAAATACGGCTCTAATATTTTAATGTAGATTAACATAAGTACAAAAAAATCAAAAAATCGTGGATGTTAATCTATACATTAAAATACTAGACCCGTATTTTTTCTTTTTGCCAAAAAGATGTTATAAGCCAAAAAAATTTATGAAATTTAAAAAAATAGGTGACGCGAAAAACGATGCCGTGTGCGGTGTGACGTCATCGGCCCTAAAACATAGGTCAAGGACCGAATACGATACGTAGATCTGACTTTATTTCAACACAGGTTCGTCGTCCACTCCGTAGTCAAAACGACAAAAAACGATCTTACACGAACAAATATACTCACAGTTTGTATTCAATGTTGTGTACGTCACACATGGCGCATTTTAATGCA
Source organism: Agonum fuliginosum (assembly GCA_947534325.1). Lineage (NCBI taxonomy): Eukaryota > Metazoa > Arthropoda > Insecta > Coleoptera > Carabidae > Agonum > Agonum fuliginosum. The sequence goes on along the minus strand of OX384033.1, from coordinate 35,491,724 downwards.
CGTTTCAAAAAAGTAAAATTTTCATTTCGATTAAAAGGTAATATATCTATCAAAATTAACAATTATTATCAATTTACTATAACATGTACTGAAAATATTGGTGTCCAGTAAGTATTTCTTTAAAAGCCGTAGGCTTGGAAACTCCCATTGCCAAATGAATACCTTAGAATTTTTTCTAGTTTAAAACAGACTTTAGGAACGTAAATCTCTGGGCTACAGCCCGTATCGAGGGGTAAAATCTTTGTACACTTTGATTAAAATCCCTATAAAAACATTTTAAAATTATGAAAATCTCATAAAAATCTTTACAATTTTTAGTAAATCTACAAAATCCGTAAAATCTTAATAAAACCTATAAAATATTTAGAAAAATCTTAAAACCTTCAAAAAATCTTTAAAATAACGTATAAATGCTTCCAAAATTAATAAAATCTATAAAATCTGTAAAATTCGAAGTAAAATCTATAATTACCTCTCGCCTCATATTCTATAAGAGAGGTATTGTAATGGGTCAAAATTTTCGAGTATGAGTTTTTGGTGGATAAGCACGTTTCAAGGTCTCTACAATACGAATTTACTATTTTCACGATGATGTCTGTGTGTGTGTATGTGTGTGTGTTTGTATGAATGTATGGACTGACGATTTTTCGTCCACGATAACTGAAAAAGTATTAAACCTTTAATAACCAAATTTCATATTTAAGGTTTTAATAAGTATCTTAACACCGGATAACATTTTGGAAGAAATCCGCAAACCGGAAGTAGTACTTTTTGAAGCTTGATTAAGTTTTCTTTAAATATATTGGTACATTATTTATTTATGACAATTTCTGCAATTAAAAATAAAAGAAAATATAATTATCTATGGGTACAGTTAATTATAAATACAATTTGCTGAATCTGGTAGTGTTTAACAATAAAATAAAGTACAATTAATATTCTATCTTGTTGTCCATGATATGAAATTTGTTTCTACATAAAATTTGAATGATTATGACAATGACAGTACAGTTGACATCTTTTGCTTGCATCTTGGTTTACATTATCGTTTACATCTTACATGAACATAAAACTATTAAAATGTAAGTAAAACTATTTATTAGATTAGTCTCGAGATTAGTAGAATAAGCAGAATTAGGCGAGAGGTCGTGTACTGGCCACAGCAGATTTTTTTTTTGTAAAATTTGAGTAGGTACCTATCTAAAATCTTTAGGTCACCCAAAATTCCTAAATCAAATCCAATCTTTGTAAAAATAGTAAAATCCGATGATAAATCAGTAAAATCTCTATTGTTGTACTGTCGAAATGGTTCACCCCTCAGCCCGTATAGACCATTTCTAAACCCGGCTCTGAAGTGAAAGACAGTTTCTGTATCTCACCTTATCTCGGGCCTCGATGTCGCAATTAGCCGCGATCAGCATCTCCATGATGTCGGTGCTGCCCCGGGAGGCAGCCCAGTGGATGGGCGCCCTGCCGTACTGAAACCAAACAAGGTATTCACTTAGAGGAAATGCTAGTTACGTCTCTCATATGTGTGAGTCTGTGGGTAAATGGATGAAGTGTATGGTAGTAAGATTAATTCATTTTAATTTGGTAAGTGTTGAGCAATTAGTGAGGAGAAATAATGTAAATATGCGCGACGTTAGTATTATTTATAATGTGCGACAAAAACATAAACTATTGTACAAACTACACTCCAGGAAAAAATTAGGGAAAACTTGTTTTTTGACGAAAAATGTCAAATTTTCAAACCGTGATAACTCGGTTGCATTTGACCCAAAATCAATAATTCTTTGGGTTTTAAAAAGATCAAAGTCAACTCTTTCGAATGCCACATTCGGTACATCCCATGTCCCGCAAACCAAAATAGAAAAAAAAATGTTTTTGACTGAAAAAAATGTCCAACTTTAACAACTTGCACGGAGTGCTCATGTTCATAACTTTGGATAGGATAATCGTAGAAACTTGTTCTTTTTTTAATTTTAAAGAAAATTGTGTGAACTTTAATGTCCTTGCCTTGAATATGGTCTATAATTTTTTTGTACTCCGTGCAAGTTGTTGAAGTTGGACATTTTTTTTAGTCAAAAACATTTTTTTTCTATGATGGTTTACGGGACATGGGATGTATCGAATGTGGCTTTGGTAGGTACACCAAAAAATGTCCAACTTTAACAACTTGCACGGAGTACAAAAAAATTGTCTTTTATTCATACGCAAATATTAATTTCTTCGTAATAAATATTAAATTTACTTGCAGTTCTAAACTTAAGATTCTACTATTTTAAGTTTATAATGTGAATGCTATGTTTCTTCAACTAAAATATAAATGAAAACATTCAAACTAAATGTTTATGTGAATGAAGCTTAATTGATACAAAACATATGATCAACTACCAAATAAAGTCAATGAAAAATGTGTAAATTTTCTAAAAAGACCAAGTGAACAAAAGTGACACGAAATAAACAGAACAAATTGTTATTTCGCTTTGAATTGCAGAAGTCAGCAAATCGTATTAATTAATGTTTCATGTATCACTAGTTAGAATGCGATTAAAAAGATAAAATTATAGGTAGAATAATTAATCTTTGAAGTATTTTCAATAATAAAGTCTGATTTGTAACTCAAATATTAATACAAAAACTTTTTTTAAAAGGTAAAATAAAAGTTTGAAAATTATGTCAGCATTTTACGCTTCATTTTCATATCTCAAACATAAAGACTGAATTAAAATACATCAAATTCAAAGAGTTTTACGATTCAAAGCACAGAATCAGAAACGCTAAAATTTCCTCTCGTCGTTTCTACATTTGAATTTTGAGTGATCCATAAATATTATATTTATTTTAATATTGTGCCTTGGGAAGAATATAACATTGAATCTTCGTTCGAAAATGTACATTTTCAAATCATTTCAATATTGCCAATTGAATTGTAAACGTTTTATGCAAACAAAACATTGAAAATTTCCTGTTGGGCATAGACGCAACGCACACAACATGTAAATATTGATGGTATTGTTTTGTATTTTGTTCAATGAATAAAATCAATTATAACGCATGTCATTTGTTATTGGCAATCAATAAACAATGTGACGGTTTACTTTACAGAGTACATTTATGTAGAACATAAACATGTTGATTAATAGTTTAATAATATGTTTGAATTTTGTCAAAATATTTTATGGCATGTTTAGTTAATTTTTTTTGGCTCGGTCAGCTGCGAACGGTTGGTTCTTTTTAAATAAATCGTAATATAGAAATAATAAAGAAATAAAGTATTTTTTTTTACAAAATTTACTAATAGTCTCGAGTTAAAAATTAAAAGATGTTTGTCGCCGAGAGGGTGAAAAGTAAGATTTTCAGCACGTATAGATCATAGGAACGAGAAATGTTATGCATGTATACACAATGGCTAACTAGAAACAATTTGATTATATTCTAAAGTCTGTCCGCGATGTGGTGACCGGTACCTACTTTTCTTCTCTAGAGAAGAAAAGTATTGACAGGTCAGAAATAGGGAAGAAAGGTGGCGTTTTCGGTGCAGGTATTGAAAAAAACCATTTTCTGTCTCATTTGAAATAATCCCACCCTGACGTACCAGAGGTAAGAAAACTCCCTGCTGTTTGTGGTAAGCCGACCGATTATGGGTTGCAAGAAGACCATTATAGATTTGTATAACTGGATGTTTGGTTCTTGGAGTATTGTGGACAATTTCTAGGACCGTACTAAAATATTTTTTTATTTTTTTTCATTTATCAAGTTCTAGACTTTCATAGATTAAAATATAATGGTATATTTATGTAGAGACTATTTCATAGCATCCTATTATAATGTTTTTTATCTAAAAATTACTTAGCTAATATAACTAAATTACGTGTATCGAAGCATTCAACAAAAAATCGTTGATTAATAAAAATCATTAATGTATGACTTTGTTTACATTAATAATACTCATTAATAAACGATCAATGGAAAATATTATTATATCATTAAAATTTTAAATAACGCAAGTACGGTTCTTGCAACTACAGATAGACAAGGCTAAGAAATTCTAAATTTTTCAGGTAGATTCGTAGGAACCCGTCTTGTACAAGCAATTACCTATACAGGTTGGTGGAAGTGAAATGCGAACATAGGGAACATACATGACAATCGAACTTTGATGCCAGGTATCTTGATATATTTTCTAGTAGTGTCACAAAACGAAGTAATGTGAATTTGTGCGTGGCAAAAAGAGTAATCAATAATAGAGATAATAATAAAATCTAAAAGTGCATGTAAACTTTCTCGTTCTGCTCGTACACATACATTATTATCCAAAGAAAATATTTTAATGACAATAAAAATTTCAATAATATGAGAGCTATTTTGACATTGACAGTACTTATTCCACGTTATCAAGATGCCTAGCATGATAACTCCATTGTCATGTATGTTCCCTATGTTCGCATTTCACCTCCACCAACCTGTATACCTTAGGTGTATGTAAGTAAGGGCCATTTTCCTTTGCTATTTATTCTGCCATCTGTGGTTTTGCCCTGTTGTTGCTTGTAATGATGGGATTATAAAATCAGAAATATGAAAATGAACCGAACTATACCTGACTGGATTTGAACCTGAGTTTTCAGAACCACTGTTGATCACATAACGCACTCGTCTATTTATTTAACTGATTATCGTTAAACAGGATTTTAAATTTCGATTGATATCCGAAATTAATAATCATTTTTCGTTCGGATAATAAAAATAAGATATTGGTACAAATAAACATTTTTTGTGTGCGCGGTTAAACATTGTACCAACACAAAAACAATACAAAATTAGCAAAATAACTTACATTATTTCTCGAATTGATATCCAACGGCTCCTTCAAAACCTTCTTGACCCCGTCCGGGTCATTCTTAATGACGGCCTCATGAAGGAGCAGATCATTCTTCAGGAGCAACGCCCTCTTCTCCTGCTCTTCAGGTGTTGGTGTCGGTGATCTGCTCCCTCGTCTCAGCATCAGCACTTCGGGAATCTCCACTGGGATCGTCTCCATGGCAACGGGATTAGTTATGTTGATTTTTAATTAAAATTTGGCACAATGTTGCATTTGTTTAGTTTGTTTTAGAATGAACGTCACATGTTTTAAAGTGTGAGGTTATATTACTTTGGTTTGAAACTGATTTGTAGACTAATATTGTCGTGGGAGTTATCAGCGAATGAGTCTTGGTTTATCATGTTTGTGGTGGTATCGGGCAGGGGTGTACAAAGTTGCTCCAAATCTGTAACAATAAATTAATGTAGAAAATTAATACGCATAAAATAAAATAGGTCATAATTAATAACAAAATAGAATGATTAGTTTATGTATAAATTAAGTGGTGCTATTATGATTCTTGTTTTCATAGGGTAGGTAGGTACCTATATAGGCAGAACAATAATAAATGTATAAAGTTAAATTATATGAGTCTATATGAACAATAATTCAAAATAATTTTACAAAAAACAAAAATATTTGATATGGCTTACGGATTTAATTAAAATGTTTTGAATTATGTACCTAATTTTAATTTTAATTAAAACTCAATTTATTCACAACAATGTCAGTAGCAGAATTTTAACAAAAATTTCAGTGGATACCCAAAATTTATAAATATTGTTAAAACGGATACTAAATTATTGGTCACCAGACGTCAGTTTATAGTTACTTATGCTTTTTCTTGTTAGTGAAAAACTAGTATGACAGATGGAGTACGAGTGTTAGCGAGTTCTCATATCATACTAGTTTTTCAATGACTCTTTCCGTACATACTATTTTTTCTACGAAAGTGAGAAATATTTAAAATTAATAAAAATATATACCTATTTAAGCAAAACAAAACAGGTAGGCTTGCTGTCAGAGCTGAAAACAATAACAATATGTTAGAACATAATTATTTAACTAATTAAATTATTTTGATTCTAACTTGTTTTGTTCATAATTAATTTAGGTTACCTAACGTCCAAGTAAGTTCGTATATAAATTATTGGATAATTGTGTATTCTTTATTGTCATTAACTTGTTGATACTTTTCTCCAAATTCCTCACAGTTCCTAACAAATATCTAAAAACTGACAAATCTATTTTGTAATTTTGTATTTATGGTGTAATTTATGATAAAAATAATGAAATTTCATGCAGAATGTTGTAGTGATAGTGAAAGTGAATTTATTTCTACCCCTTCGGACATTTTATGACAATAATAATTGTGAATCTAAACTTTAGTCTCTTCTGAAGTCAAAAATATCCTGATAACTTTGAACTTCCAGTAACTGCACAATTTTTAGTTCAGCATAATTATGTATTTCTCAAATTCAGTGAAAATAGTCCATTTGAATACTTAGGTATTACAGAGATTACAACAAATAAAGTATTTTAGATAGGTTCCTTTGAAAAATGTACGTTTTGACAAATTCGCAGTCTGTGCACAAAATTAGTATGGAAATTATTTTCAACACTCAATGTTTCAAAAGCCTACTTTCGATTCTATGTAGTTTTTTATTCTGAACATCTTTTGTGTTTGGGTACACTTTTGCCCTAAATCAATAGGTAAAAACTTAGAGCAAAATACAAAATATAAATTCAAAAAATAGTCTACATCCGGTATAATGTATGAAGGCCATCGCCATAAGATAGAATAATACCCAATAATTAACTACAGCGTTAACACTTATTCAACTAATACCATACATAATTCAACCCTTATTTGCTGTACCTTGCATAACAAATTAATCCTAACCTCAAAATAAGCCATCACACATGTCGACAAAGTCTTCATTTTGTTACACTTGTATCCGAACTCACGAGAGAATTTCCTAAGATTCAATTAGTGTAGAATAACACACGTTGTTTAGCTAGTTAGAAACATAATGCGGCTTATCTTAACAACGGATGTGCTGCGCTATCGTTATCTAAGTTCCGGTTCCATCGGCCGCGTAGTGTTCGGGTTCCGATTCAATCACCTTGCCGCTGAACCGGTATTAAGGGATTTCCCAGATAATGGAAAACTTCAGAGATGCTGTAAGCTGTATTATAATGAGGTTAAGGTTGAGGTACTCCAAGATGGATCGGGAGTTGTTTGAGATCATTTATAAAAAATAAGTTAACAAGTTAAGTGTTTTTAAAGAGAAACTGAAACTATGCAAGAAGAAAGAAAACTTTTTAATAAGTAATCATTCGGTTATTTGATTGTAATATATTACATAATGAGCGAGGAAAGTGAATGATATCGTGTGAGTGAGAATGTTGACGAATGAAAATGAGGCTTGCCGAGTTCGCAAATCTCACGAACATTCGATAGACACTTTCCTGAGAGTTGTGTAGGTACACTATTTTTCTTAGGATCATAAACATTTTATTCATTTTGAAGTCAACTCTCACTGGTATAATTTTAATTTTACGAAAAAAACAAATATACCACCACCACGATCATAACAAGATTTTCATTAACAAGAATATAAATTCTATTTAAATTTTTAAATGATACAAAATACAACTTTAATTTATATGGATAAATCACTTTTAATGTCGTGTTTGTCTATTGTAATTGACTAATGCAATTTATCCCAAAATACTTAATGACACGAAAAAATTATCAAATGTCAGAAAGACAACACACGCCTACTAAAAGGTGAAACAAAAATTTAATATGTGGCGATATGACCTGTTCGATAACATATCGAAGAGGTTGAACGGATATTTGATATTGTTTATTTTCGTATTATAGTCGTGAGAAACCCTTATTTTGATTTATTGTCAACTTCGAAATATTGAAAAAATCATTGATTAGGTACTTATATTTATATCGTAAAATAAATATAATATGAAATGAAATGTAGTATAAATAAATTACTTAGTGTATAAAAATGAACAAAATGAAGAATATTTTTTATAAATTCAAATTAAAAACAAATTTTTGCGCAATTGACCAAAAAGGTGACATTGACGTTTGCAATTCAGGCCGCGAATCTGTGTACAAATATTTGGCGAAATTAAATTTGACGGAATTGTTAATGTCAAACATTTTTTTACAATAGGTAGTTGTCAAAAAAATAAAATGGGTGTTTTGTATTATTATAATTGTAGTTGCACAAAATAGTATATTAAAGAACAAGTTTTATAAGAGACAATTTTTTCGCACGCGTCAAAATTTAATAAAACACGCCCTCGGGCGAGTTTACTAAAGGACTGCGAAAAAGTATTATAAAATGAGTTATTTATACTATTTTTTCTATTTAGTGTCGTTTTAGTAGGTACTAAAATTTAAATTAAACTGTCACAATACATACAACATACAAGCCGATTTAGAGAATTTATGTGTGTAACGTTTTTGTTGGTGACATTAATAATGCCATTTTTTATTTAACTATCACTGTAAAAGTATAAATAATTAATGAACTATTCTAGGTGATAAGTGAAGCCATTATAGAAAATATTTATATGTTCTCTATTACTAAATTCATTAATTTTATTGAATAAAAAGTAATTAATTAAGCAAAAGGTCAAAAGATTATACAGAAATTTGTCAGTTTTGAAGGTTGACCTTTGACAAATGCAGTAAATGTCATCTGATACTGTCAATACCAACGTTCTAAAAAAATATGTAGCGTGTCATAAAGTGAACATTAGCGACATTCAGTTGCGTTACACAAAGTTAACTTTGTGAACGCCAAATAAAAAAAATTGGGTATGTGTATACCTTGTCTGCGAAATGTGTTTACCGTCTCCGGGATAATTTTTTAGTCTCGACGTTCGCCTCGGCCAAAAATTATCTCTGACGATAAACAGTCATTTTGCAGCCTAGATATATAAATAACTAATTGAGCTTTGAGGAAATGGGGCTTAGCTCGCCTGGACAACACCATTGAATCATGGATTTATCTATTTTTTACTTTTAATTCTTTATTTCTGGTATTTTTATCAAACTATGTAGTTTATGACAACTTATCATAAATACAACAATTAAATTAATTATGATAATACTTGCACTTATGGCAGCGCAAACTTTAATTTAACATTTATCACTTGAAATTAAATATTTAACAATTAAAGTTATTTTACCTAAATGATTTAGATATTTTTGCAAGGTTGCACCATTACAAAAGTGTTTTTCTCTTTTAAAGTACCTACAATAGTTTATGCTACTGTGAAATAATGTCGCGAAAGAAAGAACGTTCAGTGTTAATTATAAAATGTTTAGCTTATTTGTGTTACATGCTGTAAGTCTTTTATTGATTCATTTTCTATCCCATTGAAATAGATGATAAAAAATAGTAGTTAATTTAATCTAAGAAGGAATTCGAACCACACAAAAAATGGTTCAGTGTTTAAGTTTGGTTTGCCGTTTGCGACTGTGTTTTGGGTTAAGTTTTACTTCAATTTGTACTAGTAGGTATTGTAATTGTGATTTTTTGACAGTTCGAGATTTAGACCCTACTGAACCAAAAAAACATAATTTAAAAAAACTTTTTACAAAACGTTAGTTTTAAATTCATTAATGATCTTCATCCAATCAGTGGTATCAACTTTATAATTTTTTTAAAAAATGAGTACCTACTGGAATTGTAAACATTTTTGTGTTTTCAATATTATTACTTAATTTAATTTAAATATTTCTCGTATGTCGATAACTTAAAATAATAGTATATTATTCAACGAGCAAATAATGTAGGATATAATTCAAGAGGCTCGACTCGTCAGTGGCGTATTTACGGGGGTAGATAAAGGGGATATATCTCCCCCCAAAGCTCTAAGAAAAATCTTTTTTTTATGTTATTATTATTAAAATTCATCATAAAAATGTTTTTCTTTATTTTACACGTAGAAGAGGGAAAAACCGTGCTGTTATGTATCTCTGAAAATTCATTTTTAAGTATTTGACCTTGAAAAACATAACATTTTCGCCTGCGGCGCTTTTTCTTATAATACAATGTATAATTGTAAATAGACACCGTCACCACTGTTAGGACTGCAAGATATCCGATATCGCAAAATTTGTTTTAATTATTGTACAAAACATTTTTATTTTCATATCCCCCCCAAGTCTGATGTCTAGGTACGCCACTGCGGCTCGTGAATAAATCATCCGAATGTATTATAGCTATTATTTGCGAGTCAAATACGACGTTTTATCTACGACTTTTAAAATAAAGCAACATTTCTTATTTACAAATTTGTATTCATATTAACCTAACTTCAAACTTTGGTGTGATTTTACAAATGTAAAATCTCAAAATATACTTTAAATTAATTATTTTTACTGTTTCTGCTTACAACGTCATATAATTATGACTTTATGTACTACTAATAGTAATAGAAATTACACAATAATTCGTTTTTAAATTGTTTTTATTAAGGATTCTTCTCGTTAAAATTACTTATACTGGAAGTGTCTGTAGTACGGAGGAAAAAATTAACGGTATATTTTAAATGATGTGTTGAACGTGGAACCGTAAGAATTATTCGGATTTTTTTTAAAAATCGCAAAATTAAGGGAAACCTAAAAGTATTGTAATGGTCGGTAAAATACCTTTCACTAAAATATTTAAAGTAAGTTCTTGCCAAATCGAGAGGTGATTAACTAGATGAGCAGTCGGATCTATAGGATTTAAATAATAAGGTGATGATTTGTAGGAATATATAGTATATTACATTACAAGTCATGAAAATGTTTCATTGCAGACGAGGAGGCGTTTGAAGAATGCGAGGATGCGCAGCGTCCGAGCATTTCTTCAAAGCCTCCGAGTCAAGCAAAGACATTTTTATGACGCGTGATGTATTCTATTTTTTTTAAATCGGCAATTAAGCTTAAAATTATAAAAAAAATTAGGTTTGTATAAATCATCAGAGCTGTGACAAATCATCAGAGCTGTCACAAATTTTAGAAAAAGTTGTCATGACAAGTAAACAAAGTTGAAAGTAAAAATGACTAGGCATGAAAATAAAATTTTCATGCCTAGTCATGAAAATCTTACTTTCATGCCGCAAATTAGTCTGGAAATGACGATTTTCATGCCGATTTTGAAAAAAATATATTTTTAAAAAGGTAAACGGATTGAATGTAATATAATTTAATTAATTAATTTAACAATAATAAGTACAAATAGTATAACTAACACAAATTTAATGTAACAAAGACCGATTGGTGAAAATGATGTTGACTTCAAAAGTTGGTAGCCGACTGCCGAATCTATTGTTCTTCAACAGCCATCAATTTATTTAGCAACTGCAGTGGAAAAATTCCATAAAATTGTATATTTCGCAAAACCTGCAGTTGCTCTTCATAAACTGCCAACATAACTTCCTTTTGTGACGTAAGTAAGTATTGAAAGCAACTTAATTTAAATGAATTTTCAACATCAGACATTATTATTATTAAACGTTGTAAAAGAATTAGTTTTGATATTACAGTAGGTTAAAATAAAATATTTTGAAAAACTATCTACCCATAGAACTTCAAATAGGTTTTCCTTATTTTTGCGAAATTTTCAAAAATTCTTTCTGTTCCATGCTCGTTACGTAACATTATATAAACAGCCTTAGAATTTTTCCTGGAGTATAAATAAATAATTTTGCGCAAAACACAGTGATATTTGCTATAAGGATCGTATTTTTAATTATTACGGCAGCCAATTGCTCAATTAAATCCGTATTCCCATTCTTAAATTGTATTCATTCACACTCTATTTTTTATTATTTTCTTTTACCTTTTCTTTATAGGACTTTAGTATCAGCAATTACTCTAAACCCAGACGCAACCACCGAGAAACTGTCCAAAGAATTATTAGAAAGAATAGCACAAACTGAAGATGATTTACAAAGAGACCTACACCCTTTACAAATACAGGATGAAACATTTACAGAAAAATCAACACAAAACGATCGACCGATTGCCAAATACTTGGTAGAAATACAAGAAAGAAATAGATACGCCAGCGATTATCTTTCTTCATCAGTATCTTTAGATCCTAGTGGTGAAACATTGGAAATAATTCAAGTAACAGATGGTGTAACTGTAACCGAAACGCTTACATCTACTAGTACTATCATTATTACTAAACCTGTTGATGGTACTACTAGCTTAGTAACAGAAACAGTTTACATAAGTGGTAGTTTGTTAGTAACACTTGATGAGAATGGCAGTACCATTCCTACAGATGGGAATTCTCAATCTTCAACTTTGGACGATACAATAGAAGTTACTACAGTAATAGACGGTTCAACAGAAACACTAACATTAGACAGTACTACACATGTTACTGAATTCATTGATGGTACTGTCAATACAATAACGGAAACGATATACACAAGTGGTAGTATTACAGTAACTCTAGATGAGAATGGCAGTACTATTTCTGACGATGGTGGATCACAATCTTCAACTTCAGATAATACAATAGAAGCTACTACATCAACAGATGGAACAACAGTTACAGAAACGTATACATATGCTAGTACTACACTTGTTACAGAGTCTGACGATAATACAGTAACAGAAACAATCTATACCAGTGACAGTATTTCAATAACTCTAGATGAAAATGGCAGTACTATTTCTGACGAAGGTGGTTCACAATCTTCAACTTCAGATAATACAGTAGAAGTAACTACAGTAATAGATGGTACAACAGAAACACTAACATTTGATAGTACTACACTTGTTACTGAATTCGTGGATGGTACTATCAATACAATAACGGAAACGATATACACAAGTGGTAGTATTTCAGTAACTCTAGATGAGAATGGCAGTACTATTTCTGACGATGGTGGTTCACAATCTGACGATGGTGGTTCACAATCTTCAACCTCAGATAATTCAATAGAAGTAACTACAGTAATAGATGGTTCAACAGAAACACTATCATTTGACAGTACTACACGTATTACTGAATTCACTGATGGTACTATCAATACAATAACGGAAACGATATATACAAGTGGTAGTATTTCAGTCACTCTAGATGAGAATGGCAGTACTATTTCTGACGATGGTGGTTCACAATCTTCAACCTCAGATAATTCAATAGAAGTTACTACAGTAATAGATGGTTCAACAAAAACACTATCATTTGACAGTACTACACGTGTTACTGAATTCATTGATGGTACTATCAATACAATAACGGAAACGATATATACAAGTGGTAGTATTTCAGTAACTCTAGATGAGAATGGCAGTACTATTTCTAACGATGGTGGTTCACAATCTGACGATGGTGGTTCACAATCTTCAACCTCAGATAATTCAATAGAAGTTACTACAGTAATAGATGGTTCAACAGAAACACTGTCATTTGACAGTACTACACGTGTTACTGAATTCATTGATGGTACTATCAATACAATAACGGAAACGATATATACAAGTGGTAGTATTTCAGTAACTCTAGATGAGAATGGCAGTACTATTTCTGACGATGGTGGTTCACAATCTGACGGTGGTGGTTCACAATCTTCAACCTTAGATAATTCAATAGAAGTTACTACAGTAATAGATGGTTCAACAAAAACACTATCATTTGACAGTACTACAGATGTTACTGAATTCATTGATGGTACTATCAATACAATAACGGAAACGATATATACAAGTGGTAGTATTTCAGTAACTCTAGATGAGAATGGCAGTACTATTTCTGACGATGGTGGTTCACAATCTGACGATGGTGGTTCACAATCTTCAACCTCAGATAATTCAATAGAAGTTACTACAGTAATAGATGGTTCAACAAAAACACTATCATTTGACAGTACTACACGTGTTACTGAATTCATTGATGGTACTATCAATACAATATCGGAAACGATATATACAAGTGGTAGTATTTCAGTAACTCTAGATGAGAATGGCAGTACTATTTCTGACGATGGTGGTTCACAAACCTCAACTTCAGATAATACAATAGAAGTTACTACAGTAATAGATGGTTCAACAGAAACACTATCATTTGACAGTACTACACGTGTTACTGAATTCATTGATGGTACTATCAATACAATAACGGAAACGATATATACAAGTGGTAGTATTTCAGTAACTCTAGATGAGAATGGCAGTACTATTTCTGACGATGGTGGTTCACAATCTAACGATGGTGGTTCACAATCTTCAACCTCAGATAATTCAATAGAAGTTACTACAGTAATAGATGGTTCAACAAAAACACTATCATTTGACAGTACTACACGTGTTACTGAATTCACTGATGGTACTATTAATACAATAACGGAAACGATTTATACAAGTGGTAGTATTTCAGTAACTCTAGATGAGAATGGCAGTACTATTTCTGACGATGGTGGTTCACAATCTGACGATGGTGGTTCACAATCTTCAACCTCAGATAATTCAATAGAAGTTACTACAGTAATAGATGGTTCAACAAAAACACTATCATTTGACAGTACTACACATGTTACTGAATTCATTGATGGTACTATCAATACAATAACGGAAACGATATATACAAGTGGTAGTATTTCAGTAACTCTAGATGAGAATGGCAGTACTATATCTGACGATGGTGGTTCACAATCTGACGATGGTGGTTCACAATCTGACGATGGTGGTTCACAATCTTCAACCTCAGATAATTCAATAGAAGTTACTACAGTAATAGATGGTTCAACAGAAACACTATCATTTGACAGTACTACACTTGTTACTGAATTCGTGGATGGTACTATCAATACAATAACGGAAACGATATACACAAGTGGTAGTATTTCAGTAACTCTAGATGAGAATGGCAGTACTATTTCTGACGATGGTGGTTCACAATCTGACGATGGTGGTTCACAATCTTCAACCTCAGATAATTCAATAGAAGTAACTACAGTAATAGATGGTTCAACAGAAACACTATCATTTGATAGTACTACACTTGTTACTCAATATATGAATGGGTCTCCTAGCACAATAACAGAAACAATTTATACAAGTGGTAGTGTGGCAGTAACAATTGACGAAAATGGCAGTACCATTCCAGCGGAAGGCAATTCTCAACCTTCAACTATTGAAGGAACAATAGAAATTACTACAGTATCCGACGGTGCAATAGTTACAGAAACACTTACATTACAAAGTACTACACTTATAGCTACTACGATTGACGGTACCGCAACTGAATTTACAGAAACCATTTTCGCAAGTGGTACTATTTCAGCGACAATTGATCAGAATGGCAGTACTGTTACAGCAGATGATACTTCAGATACTTCAACTTCTGATTCATCGGATAATTCAAGTACAGAATCAAATGGAGATTCAAATTCTGCACAAAATGCAACTGAAACTGTAATAATTGATTTAGACGAATCTCTAAATGATTATAAAAATCTCATCTACAACTACAGTAACATAAATAATATGACAATAGGGGTTAGCATGAACGGAAAGAAGAAATGTCCGTTCAATAAAGTAAAACCTTTCTTCCAACAAATGCCGAGTGAGGTGGAAAGTATGGGGTATGGTCTAAAATGGGTTGCCGATGACAATGCGTTTTTCTTAACGGATAGGTATTCTAAACAACTTCTTAAGTTTTCGCCTAGTTCTGGGAAATGGATAAAGCAAATGTTAGGTAGGTAATAGTAGAAATATTAAAAATGAGCAAGTACTGAAAACTTGTCACAAAAAATATAAAGATTATTATTTTATTTTCAGATGAAGAACACATTGAATCAATAATACCAACTACCGAAAAAGATATATTTGTAATAGTAGCTAAAAATTTGATTTCTAGTATAGAAAATGACTTTGAACAGGATGGAGTAATTGTTAAATACAAAAAACAGTTCGCACACTTTGATTCGGCGACAGGTTTCGGTGGAGCTAGATTAGATCCCGCTGGGCGCTTATGGCTATGTATATTTAACACATTAGGATGAATTTAGCACATATATTTAAGAAGCTTTTTTAAAACTACTAAAATAAAGTCAGACATATATTTTCTCAACTAATTAAGATAGAGTAAAATATTTGGTTACTTATATCTAGAGTGCGGACTATATGCAGGCATGATCAAAATATGCATGCAATATGCATTGAAATAAAGCCAAAATATGCTTTATGCACAAAATTAAACAAATATGCATATGCAGATATGCAACATAATTTTATTCATTTATACTAATAATTTATTTTTATAAATCCGAAAAATACTAGATTATGTCAACAATACACAAGAATATCATATACAATCAGTGTTGTAATAGATAACAATTTTTTTTATCTAGATAAAGATAAAGATAACTTACTTTTTATTTATCTAGATAACCATTGAAAAAATTATCTAGATAAAAGATAAATAATTATTATCTAGATAATTATTAGATAATTAATAGATAATATAAAGCTTGTACATTGTATGCTTGCACAGTTTGATTACATTTGAATTATTAGATTAAAATTACGAATGAAAAATGTTGGTTATAATTTAAAAAAAATTAATATCTAGATGATAATTAAATTTAGATAAAGATAATAATTTGTAATATTATCTAGATAAGATAATAGATAAATAAGAAAAAAATTATCTAGATAGATACAAATATATTATCTAGATGATGTATCTAGATAAAATTATCTAGATAAGTTACAACACTGTATACAATAAATAAAACAACGTATAACTTCTGGAATACGACTTGTGTGCCTAGTACCTACCTTTAAAATAAATGTAAAAACTACTGTAGGTGGTATCAAATTTGAGCGATTATAAATTTTATACATACAAATTTTTTTTAAATTGAAATTTTGGTTTAAAAGTTACAAAATATGCAGTAAAAAATATTGAAATATGCAAAAAATTTATACCATATTTTGATCTATTTTTGTATGAAGTGCAAACATTTGTAAAAAAAAATACTAATATGCACAATAATACTGCAACTGCATAATACGCACTCTACTTATATAGACGTTTCTATGTCTATTAAAGAAGCTTTCTTGCATTAAATAGTGCTACTTTGTCCAGTATAATTTGAATTGTCTTTTTATAACAAATATTTGATTTTAGCTGTAAGGTACAAAATGAATGGTACTGATCATGAAAATTTGTATATGATTTATAATGGAACAGCTACTGTACAAGAAAACAGTAATCATAAGACTGGTGGCATGGCCTGGAGTCCAAATAATCAACTCCTTTATATAACTGACTTAGAGTCTAGGATTATCTATGCGTATGACTATAACGACACTACCGGAAATATAAGTAAGTTATTTTAAATTCTTTTAGATTAAAACGGATTGATTATTTATTCAAAAATAAAATAAAATCAGTAATTACGTATTATGATAATATGTAACTTATTTTGTAAAACTTACTTCAAAATCTGGAACTATTCAACATAAAAAATAGTTAAAATGGAAACCTAAAACAACTTGTTATACTATTTAAAAATTCTTGTAACAATAGCTGAATAGTTTAGCTGTGATTTCAGTTCAAAATTATTTTTGTAAGAAAAAACATGTATAATATATGTTTGTTCTAGTTAAAACTAAAATAGATACCTACCTACTAGGGCTGTCCGATCATCAGAATTTTTGAACGATCTTCGATCGTCAAATTTGATCGATTAAATCAATCGATCAATTGTGATCGATCTACTAGATCAAATCGATCGATCGACCAAATCCGATTGGTCAAAGAAATTAATCGATCTGGTCGATTAAATGATTACCTGTAATCATATTGATCGATCTTTCGATCAGATCGATGTTTTTTCGCAGCCCTATTACCTAATATAGTTCGGTTAGGTGAAATAGCAGCTTGAAGCTGAACTTCGCCATTGAAAAATTTTTTTCTTTTTTCAATAAAGTTACCTATATTAATATTATTATCAAATATTACGGAATATATTTATGATGAAATTATGTTATTTTAGATAACCGACAAATGTTAACCGATTTTAACATGTATCCAAACTTCAGCGGATTGCCATATAATATAGCTGTTGATAATGAAGGAAACCTATGGGTTACTATGTTTGGAAATAGCGAGGTAACTACGTATAATACATTTAGAACTGTATTTTTTATTTACGTATACAAGGTGTTTCAGACGGAGTGTAACAAACTGTTTTTTGAAGCAAAAAATGTCATTGAACATATTCGTAGATCCTATTACTTCTGATCTCTGGTTAACGAAAGACAAAATATATTTAAATTATATTAAAAATTTATATTAAGTATGATTTCTATAACTTATAGTAAATACATTTTTTGTAGTCTCAAATCTCAAATTGTAAACGGCATTAAATAACAGCTGTCAAACTAATTAATTTTTCTATAAAATTCTTGTTATTTACAAAACTTCAACCTCTTGTATTTAGTCTCGTATTTAGTTAAGCGGCCTGTCTAGGTTTTTTCCGAATTCCTGGAATACTCTCGATTTTACTAAGTATTCCACTCTTTTCCCCACTACTACGGCTGCCTGAAACCAGCCCGAAACTCATACTTTGCCGCACCCTAGCTATGAAATATCATTTTGAATTTAAAAAATATTGTAAAAGTGTTTTCGTTGGGAGTAAACTATCAGACTATTATTGACTTCAAGATAAAGTTTTTATTAACATTTAATAGAAAAAAATGGATCTACAGATGTACCTTTTTAAAATTTAAAAAATTAATTTCTAACATGAGATATAACCGTGTAAAGATTGCATAAATTGAGGTTTTTTTTTGAATTTTTCAGAATTTTTATAATCATATACTCGTACAATTTTTTAATAAAAATTTTTAAAAGGCACATCTGTAGATCCATTTTTTCTCTATTAAATCCTTGCTGAAATAAAATTTTACTATTCTTGTACTGGCCTCAAAACACTCGCTACGTTAGTATATTTTATGCTGGATTTTAGATCTTAAGAAGAAGAAATAGGACCTACGTTCAGTGACATTTTTTGCGTACCTCAGAAATAAGCTAGTAAAGTTTGTTACACTAGTCCTGAAATACCCAGTATATTATAACAGACTAGTCGAATGTTTATTAGAACGGTTTCGAATAAATTATCATGTATATCTGTCTAATTTTGTTTTGTAGATTGTAAAAATAAACGCAGTAACTGGGAAAGTAACGAAAATTGTTGGCATTCCACAAACTTATCCACTTTCTGTAGCTTTCGGAGGGCCAACGCTTGATACACTGTTTGTAACAACAGCTTTTAATCCAGATCCAGTGCAATATCCATTCGTATATGCCATGGGTAACCTTGGAGTCGAAGGTAAATTTCTATCAATAATTATGAAATAATACGATAAAATAGATTTAATGGATTAAGCGGCAAGATGAAAGGGCATGAGATAATTAGGAATTACTCATATAGTTGTTAATTGTATTTATTTCCAATATTTCGCTACCAATTTTGGTGCTTCATCAGGGAAACTAAAACGGTTCCAATGTAAATTTTGTACAGCTAACATTATTATTAAATTGATACAATAGTTATAACATTTTAAAATTTTGACAAAGTTTCTTGAATTTTCAATATTCAAAGTTCCAAAAGTAAAATAGATCAAATAAAAGCATTTTTTTTCTACAACCACATACTGGTCTTACGAGGTTAGTTGTGTAACCAACATGTGAAACCTCGAGCCGCTTAATCCATTAACCAATTTTATCATTCAACGAAGTCGGCATTACTTCTTTTCAACATTAAATAATACATTCACTATACAATTATTGTTTGCAATAAGTAATTTCATTACTCACACGTCATTTCTTTTAAATCACTTACTTAATTGACCAATATAACTTAATTATTATGGGTTTTTACCACTGAAATATACCGGGTGTCCCAAAAAAATGGTACTCTCGAAATAATTTTGTTATTAATAAAGCAATCGCAATAAAACTTTATACTTCAACTTTATACTTCAACTTTCTTATTTCAAATGGAACACCCTATATATTTTGACATATTTTAATTCTACTTATAATTCTGAATGCAATGATGTATCACAAGTCTAGATTTTATGCAAAATATCACAAAAATAAATAAACTATCAAAGGTTTAAGTTTAAAAACAAACAAAAGATAACAAAATAAAAAAATTCTAGAAAATATTCAAAGTGACCACCATTTTCGTTTACACACATTTTAGACCTTGGCATATTAATTGTTAATAATTATTTGCACCTATCGCATGTCAATTGTTTTTAAAAGTATAAAATTTTGTAACCCGTGTTGATTTTCTTTATTTTAACTTTTTGTTGAGATATTTTGCATGAATTCTAGACTTGTGATACATCTTTGGATTCAGAAACGTGTGTAGAAATCAAATACATAAAAATATATAGGAGGTTCCATTTGAAATAAGAAAGTTGATGTTATTTCCGGTTTAACCGGAAGTGATATTTTTGTAAATAATATATATTTTGATGTCTCCTTATGCCTTATTTACTCATATAAAATTTCAGAACTATTGCTATATTAATAAACAAGTTATTCGAGCGTACCATTTTTTCGGACACCGGTATACTGGGAACTCGCAAATTATTATTTTTTAAATATTTCTAACACCTGTCATATTATATTTACATTAAGGAATAATTTATTCAACATACTCTTACTCGACTATGGAAATTGCTCAAATAAAAATTGTAATGCATTTTTAAGGTTTCAATCCAACCGCCCCATTATCACCAGAGGATGTCTTCGGTTCCACCACGATGGAAATAAAAATAGATGGCGCTGATCCGCAGCCTTCTGAAACTACCTCGAATATTCCATACCTCGAATGTAACATTCCGGAAAGCGATCAGAGATATAGCGACAAGGCTAGTGGATGTCCTTTTGCAGAAGAGAAACCAGGAGTACAAGTTACAAATGTTTATATTGAGACGAGTCCCTTTGGAATTCATTACAGTCTACACAAGGACGCACTTTTCTTCGCTGATTCATTAAAACCTGGTGTTGTTCAGTGGAAGAATGGGAATATTAAAACTCTTACATTTGAAGGTATTATTTTTATGATTATAACATAAATCTATCACGCCTAGGATTGCCAATTGTCGCAACTGTAGTGTTTTTGTAATAAAATATTAATGTGTACGCAATATGCACGCTTTTAAACAAATTGTAGTAATGTACGCTTTTCTTAAGGCATAAGAACATTTTCTATAAAGTATCTTATAGATAATTTTTGAAGAATTTAATGCTGGAAACCGTAAGTCAATATTTTAATTAGTTCAGAAATGACAGCTCAAAAACCACAAAAATACTAAAATTTCACTATTATCTCTAAAATGTTATGTTTGAATTGTGGCCGAACTAGTGCTCCCGAAGTGTTGAAAATTATGTATGTAACAAAAAATTATCTAAGAAATCGAATGTTGAAGACCGAAAGTCGATATCTTGTTTCATTCGAAAATAAAAGACAAAATTACGCTCTTGTTGAAAATGACTAGAAATTGCTCAAATATATTTTAACGATTTTCTCGAGAACTGTACTACTTATAGATAAAATAAATATACCACTTTATAGCAAATTTTATTTTCTAAAATATCCTTTGTAAAATTTTGTCTCGTAATATTAATCATACGAGATAATATGAAACTAGATACCTACCTAATAAAATAAAAAAATTACATAATTTTTATTAGAATTTTAACATCAACATATTTAAAACTGTTAGTATATTATGTTTATGTTTGTAGATGTCACATTCGTGTCAACAATTATCCCAATAAAAGGGGAATCAAAACGATATGTGATTGCAGAAGATCGCAAAATTGTTATGCTGGAGCATAGTATTAATAATGCAGTATTATCCAAATCTAATAAAGAAATTTTAGCGCAATTGGATGATAACGATCAGAACATTGTATTTAGTGCTGGAAAAACAGATAGCAAAGGACGACTCTGGATTGGTAAATATTACACACAACATATTTAATAATTTAATTGTATCATCAACTGTTATTACCTTGTATGCAACATTTATTGATAATTATAAACAACATAATACGTTAGTTACTTATAATACGTTAGATACTTATAATTCATTAGTTACGGACTTAATACGTTAGATACAACCAGAATAACATCAAAACCTTCCATAATACGCGAATTGTCAACTAATTGTCAGATAAAATTGTTGATTTGTCTTAACATAGCTGTTTTTGATGATACGATTAAGCTTGCTTTTTTCTGTGGTTAGATACAACCAGAATAACATCAAAACCTTCCATAATACGGAAATTGTCAACTAATTGTCAGATAAAATTGTTGATTTGTCTTAACATAGCTGCTTTTGATGATACGATTAAGATTTGAATATAATGCGAATACCTATGCGATTTAAGTCCCCTTGGATGTTCAAAGAGACTCGGTTTCACCTCGTCGCTTAGCAACATCGTCGGTACTATAAATCGCATAATATTCTTGTTAAATTAATAACTATAAATTTCATTTTTATATTTCTAACTAAATACGTTTTTAAAATGCATAGGAACAATGCAATTAGTCCCAAGAGACAAACACACATCTAAACTCTATGTCCTAACTAAGAATTCTCTAAAGGAAGTCGATGGTGATGTCAATAATCCAGGAGGAATGGCATGGTCTAATGACAAGACAGCTTTCTACCTTGTCGATAAAGGAGAAAAAGTCATCTATAAATATTCATACGATGAACAATCTGGAGATATTGGTAAACACAGACATACATGACAATAACAAACGGATATTATTTGGATGAACCATTGAATTACTAATTAAGGGAATGTACGAGGGCTCTGTTTGATAAGTCAGTGACTTTTTGAATTACCCGCGTAGTACCTAACTATGATGGCAACACTGCCGCCGTCAACTGCCATCTATTAATAGGCTGCTGTCAAAATTTGAGCAAGCTGCACTTTTTAAAGTAGTTCGGTAGTCGTTGACGCTAGTCAAATTCAGTCCGTTTTTTGTTGTCAATTTATGAAGTGAAATTCGACTGTAACGGTTTTTTATATTTTATTATGAATTTGTATGCATCTGGTTCTCAAACAAATAGTCGTATTTTACAAATCTTGTAATTTCATTCGCAACTTGACTAGTCAATCACCCAGTGTCATAACTCGGGCCAGGTTATGGCGTCGACACAGTTGGCAGCATTGTCCGAGGCATTCAAATGTAAACACAGGAATGATAAATACGATAGTGTGTTTATAAAAACGAGTTCTTGATAAATGACTTAAATCATGAAAATAATTGATTTTTCAATCCAATCTGTTTCAAGAAATAAAAGGTTAACATTCAAATCTGCGTTTAAATTTCCCACGCTCCGCAGTTGGCAACCCTGCAGAACGTGACGGCCGATCGGCTTCCGCTTGGTCGTGATTTTGTAACATATTTTCCCATTTTTTGGGCTATTTACATCGGCAACGTAGGGTTTTGACTATGCATAACGAAGCCTTAATATAATTACCTTTCCAAATATCAATTTGCCACTATTTATTCAACGAACTTTTACGGCGCAATTTCAATTTTCTTAACCAAAAGTGTCGTTTTCCATAAGAGCCCATGTAAAAACAGTGAACTTCAAACTCATTTTTCTCAAAAACGAGTTCCGCAAGGGCATATTTTCTTGGCAGTTTTGAAAATAATATTAAATTTTCTATTCAACCAGACCATTTTCAATACAAAATCAAAGACTTCAATTGACGACCGAACTACTTTAAAACCCAAAGAATTTTTGATTTTGGGTCAAATGCAACCGAGTTATCACGGTTTGAAAATTTGACATTTTTCGTCAAAAATCGAGTTTTCCCTTAATTTTTTCCTTGAGTGTATTATAAATAATTCAATCAAACAAGTGTAATATACCTTTCTTTTTAGATAATCGGGAAATATTTTTTGCATTATATGCAACAGAGTTTAGAAACTATACTATGAGTTCCATCGTCATTGATAATCAAAATAATATATGGGTTACCATATATGGAGGATATTCGGTAAGAAATAAACTGAATAGCTCAACTTATTTTATCCAACTTGGATGTGGTAGTCTCATGATATTGTGAAGTATAATGTCCATGTCACACCGACGTGGCATGAAGCACGGTGCTCGATGTGGCATTTTGCTTCGTTCAAAGCTGTCAAAGGGGTGGCACATCGGTATAGCAAAATGCCATACGAAAATTTGTATATTGCTATGTTCATTTCGTACTTTGAAGGTTTTGGAAAATTATTTTTGACAGTTGAGAATTAAAATTCATCAATTCTTTGTGTTAATTAAATCAATAATTACCTAGTTCATATATTGCGAAAAGCTTATTAAAGTGTTATATTCTTATTATTTAATTACTTACTGTTATTATTTTGAAATCGAATGTCAAAAATTATATTGAGGACTCACTGTGAAATCAGCAACAAATTTTCATATGTCAAAATGCTCGATGGAATAGCGGCGACTATTTCCCTCATAAAATTTAAGCCAATCAGAAGTTTGGCATTTCTGAATGTCGTCCAATCAACGTAGAATTACACGATAATTTTGCACTAGTGCAAAATTATCGCATTTGGATACGGCGTGGCAATGTGATTCTAACTTGCTGTCAAAGGAAGTTTTTAAATTTTTTGAGAGAAACAGCGTTTGGCTAAATTTTAATCGGGAAATAGTCCTTCGAATATCCCTCGTGCATGTAATTGTCGATAATTTTCTCTCGTGCGCATTCGTGCACTTGAGAAAATTATCGACAATTTGACATGCACTTGGGATATTATACCGTGAGATTTATTTAACGTGAAACATAGGATCTTTCATATCCATGGTTACGATTTTGACAGCAATGTATTAGAGCGTTTCATTTAAAATAGAACATAGCAAATGAAATATGTATGTATTTCTAATCATTTTAGATGTGAAAAAAGTTGCAAGAAATATAAACATTTAATAGATATTTTCTCAGAATACAATTTATAACAAATTCTCAAATACACGAAATAAATCAGATAGGTACTTGTCTGAGGCTAACATCTGCATTATACCAACGTATCATTTGCACCTTTTCTTCAATTGTATACCTTATTTTCGACAACACAACCCTAATTGAGAGGTAATATTTACTTGATAATGACAGCCTATGTTCTATTTTAAATGAATCGCTCTAATACATTGCTGTCAAATTCGTAACCATGGATATGAAAGACCCCATGTTTCACGTTAAATAAAACTCACGGTATATGATAAAATTTTTACGTTATTCATTTGTTCCATCGAGCACCGTAGGTACTTCGTGCAATGCCGGTGTGACATGGGCATTTAAAAAAAAAACAATTGAAATCAAACAAATAAATCGGTGAAATACTAAAGTCAGGAAATCATTATTTTTTTAATTGCCAGGTAATCTGCATAAATCGTGTTGGAGTTATCAAACACCAGATCACCCTTCCGGAAAAGTACGTTTCAGCCATTGATTTTGGCGGGAAGAACAGAGACATACTGTATGTGGTTACCGCACGAGACAGCTCAGGATCTTGCACTGTCGACAATCAGGGCAGATTATACGCAATTACCAACCTTGGGGTAACGGCTGGTCAGTTGACGACCGATGAGTTTGTATTGTAAATAGTTTTCAGGGAAGCACAACCAATTATTCAATTTGTTTTACAGTGGTTATTAATTAATATAGTTTTTGGTTTATTGTCAAATCTTTTTTGTGAAAGCTTGTAAAATATTATACTTATATTATGAGGTTATTTATGGTTATCCTATACCTACTACCTACCCCATGTTCTCTTTATGTACCTAGGTACTTAATATAGATATACTTACAATAAACATTTTAACATTAATTTGTACTATAACTTTCCATTAGTAGGTAAAGAATAAGAGAAATGGGTATGATGTAAATGTAAAGTAAAACGAATAATTTGACTACCCTGTTTGACATAACGAAAGAATTTTAGTTTTTAGAAGAAATTTAGTAACAAGTGGTGGTTCGCATACAAATATTGGTAGAAAGTATGAGACTCAGACAATTTTTCATCAAAAAGTCTGATGTTGCCAGCACAAGACCTTCCGCCATACTTACTTTATTCTTTTTACCTATTATACAAATATATTAATATATAGGTACTACTACTACTCACAAATATATTTTAGTCATTTTATTTAAACTGCAGAAGAAGATATTTTACTATTGTCACTGTCATGTCATAAACATTTTATTTTATGTAGTAGGTAACAAATGTTAAACGATCATGGACTACAAGAAATACTACATTATTCTTAAGTATATACTTTAATTATTCTAAAATGATACCAGACACAGAAAATTTATAAAATACAAAAATTTTCTTAAATTAATTATTTATCGAAATATTTTAAAAACGTACTACTTCCGGTTTGTAGATTGAAACCAAAATCATAATCATCATCATAATCTCGAAAATGTTAAATTCTTACTTTAGAGACCCTAAAACGTGCTTAACCACCGAAAACTCACAATTGAAAATTTTGACCCATCACAATACGTCTCTTATGAAATATGAGGCGGGAGGTAAAAACTATTAAGAAAATATCTAAGTCTAAAAATGACTGATAATAGAACCAAACGCAGGTTTATTATTTCAAAATGTGTTTCTTGCTGTTATTATTATAAACGTAGGTACCTATGATATAGGATGGGCATGTAAATACGTTACATATTAATAGTATATTACATTACAAGTCATGATAATGTTTCATTGCAGACGAGGAGGCTTGTTTGAAGAATGCGAGGATGCGCAGCGTCCGAGCATTTCTTCAAAGCCTCCGAGTCAAGCAAAGACATTTTTATGACGCGTGATGTATTCTATTTTTTTTTTAAATCGGCAATTATAGAAGCTTAAAATTATAGAAAAAATTAGGTTTGCATAAATCATCAGAGCTGTGACAGATTTTAGAAAACGTTGTCATGACAAGTGTTTGTTCCTACAGACAGTGGAAAGTAAAAATGACTAGGCATGAAAATTTTATTTTTATTTATTTTTACTTATTTATTTTCATGCCTAGTCATGGAAATCTACTTGCAAGACTCGAATTAGTCAGGAAATGTAGATTTTCATGTCGATTTTTTAAAAACGTTATTTTTACGCGTAAAAAACTATCTTTTACATTGATCAAATTTACGACTTTTTAAGGCAAATAATGTATATAATTATGTATATTATGTTGAAAACAGACAATAACAGTAGATTTTTGTGGTATTTAGGTTAATTCAAGAACAAAGATTTAACAAAAGTTGAAATTATTAAATTTAAGTATCGATTTGATATTTGAACGAAGGAATGATTCTTTGTCTCAGTATAATTAACTTTTAATAATTAGGAAGGTACCATTCGCAACGAAGCAAACATGCGTAAATTTTGAGAGTTTGACAGCTACATCTAAATTTTACATTATTTACGTTCTTTACATACTTTACATGTTTACGCATTTTTTACGGTATGAACATAAAAAACTCTTTTACGTGTAAATGACCATTGCTGCATTGCTCATCCCCGATCTGACTGGATTCAAACCCTAGTTGTTAGAACCACAGTCGGGCACGTATAGCACTCAGTTTCATAATCTCACCTTGACAGAGGCATAAACATGAAACCCATGAAACAATTTAAATTTTATCTCAGCACAATTTCCAGTTCCATTTAAAATTACGCAGGGCCTTGTAAATGTGGCTTTAATGTTTAATCTCTTACTTATCTCTTTACCCAATCTCCATCCAGTCTGCATATGTGGATGTGTATAC
Source organism: Agonum fuliginosum (assembly GCA_947534325.1). NCBI lineage: Eukaryota > Metazoa > Arthropoda > Insecta > Coleoptera > Carabidae > Agonum > Agonum fuliginosum. The sequence continues at coordinate 35,463,977 of OX384033.1, read as the reverse complement.
ATCACAACATAAATTTAATTAAGCCCTGAGAGCCGACAGTGTCTATTTCCAGTTCACTGTAAATTACATCACACATCTTCAAGCTTTGATGCTTTAATCTTATTAGTCACAAATAGCTATGTTGCTACCTACCAAAAGATTAATTAACTAAACAGTTTAGTAGTTTATGTACTCTGTCCGGTCCATTTTAGAGTAAGCGTACTGACAGCGTAGAGCGTAGTATTAGCATTAACTTCCCTAGCGCCACAGCGGCAACCTACGAACTATTGCACAACTTGTCAAGCTAGTATTTGACGTCTAACCTCACTTTGTACTTGTTGGTTGTTGCCACTTGGACAAATGACAAACATTACTCGCTCGAGTATATGTGAGTAGTAGTTCTACTTTACAAAGTCAAATAAACTAACATTTGAAAGTTGCATCGAGTTTATAAATTCTGTTTTCTGTTTGTGAGTACACCGTGACAGAAAATATTATTTTATGTAATTAAAATCTCAGGAGAACTTTTGTAATTTAAAAAGTTTGAAAAGGAAACTAAACAAAACAAGACCAACATCCTAAAGCAGTTTTGAAAATTAATTTCGTTCTCTGAGCAAATAAAATTAAGTTTCCATCTGTTTGGATCTCTATTTTTTTGTTGCCGCAGTCTCAAACGGTTTCACAAAACTTGATTACGATTCTGGAGAAGATTCAGAAGAAAAAAACAAAAAAATGTTGAGGCAGTTTATGTTATCACTTGTTCGATTTAAGGATGTATTGCAGGAACAATCGGAGTAAAAAGTTATCGAAATTGAATTTTTTTATTTACCTAACTGAATTTTAAAGATGTTATGGGAATCATTTATGTTTTTAATTTATTAAATGTGCATTTATTAATCATTTCAAATATTTTTAATTGATTCATAATATTATGTCAAACTTCCATGCTATTTTACATTTTTCACTGACACTACCGTAAATTCAACTAAAGAAAATAAAATTTTCTTAATTTCAACTAATTTGTCTAATGGAAATAATTACTACAGAGGAGATTTTTATGCCGTTAAGAGGCCTGTCTACTACCTAAAATCCAGCATAAAACGTACTAGCACTAACGTAGTGAGTGTTTTGTGGCCAGTAGGTAGATACAAGAATGGTAATATTTTATTTCAACCAGGATTTAATAGAGAAAGAATGGATCTACAGATGTGCCTTTTAAAATTATTGTACATGAATATAAACATTCCGAAAGATTCAAAAAAAAAATCCTATTTTATGCAAACTTTACACATTTGTATCTCATGATACAAATTAATTTTTTTAATTTTAAAAATGCACATCTGTAGATCCATTCTTCCTCAATTAAATGTTTATAAAAACATTATCCTCAATCGCAACGAAAACACTTTTACAGTATTTTTCAACTTTAAAATGACGTTGCATTGCTACAATGCGGCAAAGTACGAGTTTCGGGCTGGTTTCAGGCAGCTCTAGTAGTGGGGAAAAAAGTGGAATGGAAAAATGTAAAATCGAAAGTATTCTAGGTATTCGGTAAAAACGTAGACGAGCCGCTTAACCTAGAATAATGTACCTAACTCCTAACTGGTTTCGAAATTGTCAAAATTGTATAGTTGCTCACTGAAAGACTAAACGTAAAGCAAAAAATGTAAATAAGTAATGAAATTCCGTTTTCCCTGGACTTTTACATCCAACGCAGCCTGCCACATTCAAGCTTATTATCATATTTACGCCACATAAAACGCAAATATCCTTGAAACGACGGACACAGTAGACAGCAGGACAAACGAACAGCTCAACTGACAGGCAAACACTTCGCTACGGTCACTGAATGCTTATTCACTTTTCACGTTCATAACTAGGGTTGTAGCTAGATTCATATTTTGTGAATTCCTGCCAAATATAGGCGGAGTAGATAAGAACGGGTTGGATATTTGATATTTTATCTACGACGGTTAGCTAATAGCTGATTCGCACACTAATTCGCGTGTCATTATGAATTTTAATGGCACTTGTGTCCTTATGAGTTCTTAATGATACGCATTTTGTAAGAGAAATAAAAATAGAAATTCGATGAAATTTTAAGTTTTTATAAAAATGTCAGTAAAATGAAAAAGGAACTATGTAAGAATCCGGCACGCACAGTAAACTAATTGAAAATAAAATTGCAAGAAGTATGGGATAATATCCAACCTGATGAGTGTACAAAGTTAGTTGATACAATGCCTAAATGAATTTATGCCGTTATTGTCAATAAAGGAGGCACAAGGCAATATTAAAATAGTGGCCTAACTATTCTGATTCGTATATTATAGTTAATTTAATTTAGTTTAATAGGTACTTAAATTTTTATCAAAACTTTTTCTTTTTGTAATTAATTTAAGTTGAAATACTAGTATATTACGATAATAATATAAATTTTGTAAGAATGAAATATGTATTGAGTTTTTTTAAATAAATCGTATGTCATCAAGGAAAAAGTTTGTGGTGACCGAACTATTATTAATTTGGGTTCGTATGTTCATAGAAATCAAAAGGTTTTAGTATTAACAGATAACGCTACGCAAGTCTAGTGAGAAGAAATGTCTTGAATTTCTTGCAGTGCACGCTTACAGAGACTAACGAAAGTAGGTAACCTCATAAATAATAACCATTTCTTTGTACTATGCACAGCAGGAGTCGAGAAATTTGCTAGTTAGAGATACTAGACAACCCAGTGAGTATTGGCGTTATAAGGGTTGCATTTCCTAAAAGCCAGATCGGAAATAATATTCTGGTAAACGACACTCTTAAAGCTCACAACCCGATTTTTTGCATGATTCCATAATACCTCCCTTACAGGTAAGCAGGAGATAAAAAGTATACATTGAAACTTGACTGTTGAAATTTGGATGTTGGAAGGTCAAATAGGGTACACCAGTCGCAATTGTTGTAATTTTGATATGTATTTATGAACAAATAACAAAATTACAAAATAAAAAGTATTGTATATTTCTAGTTTTGCCAATAAAAATTCTAGATCCTGCACTGGGCAGCAGAATATAAATCCCACCGAGCTTTTATATTCCAGCTGTCCAGTTCTCATCTCAGCCATTACGCTCTACGTCTGGAGCACAAAGCATACCTGGCATCCAACGTCGACATCCAGTGTCAGGTTAATATTTAATCCTCGTATTTTCATATAAAAAATTAACGATCTCTCCCAGTTGCCCCGGTTACCGTACATATTCACACACCAACATCTAAACAAATGTGGACGAGCAGACACGGAGTAGCCAACAGCCCAAATGATGTGGAGCAGCAAAAAAACTAAATCAAATTTTTAAAATGTTTTTGAATTATTAAAGCTGGAATCAAAGGGTTCTCCTTTAATAATACAAAAATCCAGGCAGTAGTTGAGCGTGTATATAGTCTGTCCACGATGTGGTGACCGGTACGTCATATTCGTATAGGTAAATTTTTTTAGGTGGGGGAAAATTAATTGACGTCATAGAGGTTCTCAACCAGTCACTATTATGAACAAGAATTATAAGTAAATTTAAACTTTAAATTAAGAATTATGTAGTAAAAAAAATTGAAAAGTCATAAATTTTCATGCTATTAAATATATTACCTAAAAAATGAATTCTGATGACAGTGGATTTGTTTCATATTTAATAAAGAGAACCATTGTTTTAGATTCACTGGTATGGTGAACAACAATAAATTCAATTTATTTCCAATATGGAAGTAGCCACAAAAAATCAAGTTAATTTTTGTGGCTCATATCAAAATATGTAAGTATGTATTTTTGTATAAATAATATCAGGAAACGGATTATTTCTTGATATACCTATATTTCATTTTAAATAAAAATCATTTTATAATTAAAATATAGCACAACACAATTTGTCATATTGATGATACATAATTTAACAATAATCATAATAAATGAGCAAAAAAATAAATTATCATTTTGACATAAGAAAATGGCATATGATTTTAAACGCGATTTAAATCAATGATTTAAATCATCCACAGCCTATATGTGTATTATTCATTTCGACTTTCTGCACTTGTATTGAATGATTAAAAAATCTGACGTGGACACCACATGACTTATTTGTACGCCTTGTGTGTTCATACTTTTCTTAATAACTAAAATATAGAATAATATAAAAAATTCTTTTAACTTATTATACTAGTATACTCACAAATATATTTTAGTCATTTTATTTAAACTGCAGAAGAAGATATAAAGCATATTTTACTATTGTCACTGTCATGTCATAATCATTTAAATTTTACGTAGTAACAAATGTTAATCGATCATGGACTACAAGATAAAGAAATACTAAATTAAAAATATATACTTTAATTATTCCTAAATGATACCAGATACAAAAATATTTATAAAATACCGATTTTAGGTAATAATCACATAATCTTTCATTTAAAATAAAAAAATTTGTGTTAAATTAAATATTTATCGAAATATTTTTAAAAAGTACTACTTCCGGTTTATAGATTGAAACCAAAAATAGGAGGTGCACAACTAGATGCTATAACAGTCCTAAATACAAAATTTCAACTTTCTACGTCTAACCGTATTTGAGTTATGCGACACACATACGTCCGTACGTACATACATACGTACGTACATACGTACAGACGTCACGACGAAACTAGTCATAATGGATTCAGAAAAGGTCAAAACGGATATTTCCATCAAAATCTGAAAACCGAAATTTTTCGCGATTACAATACTTCCTTATTACTCCGTACAAGGAAGTAAAAAACATCGAAAATCGTATTTTTCCAATAACCTATATTTTGAATGGAATATTTTTATTTAAATATTACATACAACATACAAGTAATTTGATTAAGTATCTGAATATTGGAACAGTTTTAAGCATGTAATAAATGATGAATTTTCGAGGCAAGCACTTGGTGTCAAAGAAAATCATTATTCCGGCTCTGTGGAGACGAGAGAGACTTCAAAACAGAGAGCCTAATGAGAGATTTCGAGAGTCGAGGAGTTCAAATGTCCAGAGAGTCAAGTGGCACTGGATTATTTAAAGAGGGTTAAATAAGCAAAGCTGACCGAATGACAATACAGGGAATGGAGATTTTAACGAAAATTAACAAGTTAGGTTAGGTGACAAAGGGTTCCATTGAAGGCTAATGGTTGATTCGAGGGTTGATCATTTCACGATAGGTGGCTAATTTGTATCCAAGGTGGAAATAGGTGAGTGGCTATTATAAAGTTAGCTCGAAAGTTAGGTTATGTTGCGCTTAAGTGATTACCTCGATTAGGTACCTAACAGAAGATGCTAATGATGAAGGGTTATAAAAGTCGTTTATAAAGTTTACCTGGTTTTGATTTGCAAATGAAATAAGAAAATTGAAATGAAAGCTTTGACGTTGTTATGTTTTAAAAACTAGAACCAAATCATTGTTTTTGGAATTACATGCGGCGAGATTCTTATAATAGAATATGAGAACCACATAATTCAAACATTATTTTTTCATACTCTTTTTTATAAGTATAAGATAATTTGTTTTCTCTTTATAAAAGTAATGTAGAAAGTTGTTTTTAAATTGTTTTAAAACATTTAAAACATACTTGTAGTTCACAAAGTCATAGGTAAAGTGGTGCAAAAAGAGTAAAAGATGCTGACAGAGGCATACTTCAGATTTTCAACTTTAACAAAAACCACAAACATTCCAAAACAAATTCCTCACTCATTTAAAATTGTTTCAAGACATTTTATACTGACTCGTAATAGTATATTTTATTACATATCAAGGGCGGTATGTGCAGTTTGAGACGTTGTCGAGGTTTACAATATTATCCGAAACCGGTACAAAATACACATAACATCCGTAATGCTTATAAAATTTTTGCCCGAACGATACCTAAATAATAAAAATAAATTTGAAAATAATATTTATTTTTGGTTATTTAGGTTTAGTTTGCTTTTGATGCTGTTGCCTGGGTTACTGTTATTGATAAGTGCTTACCGCCTTCTTTATGAGTTCTTACCGCCTTCTAATTTATAAACAAAACCTACTACCTTAGAAACAGAGCCAGTAAACATTTATAAATGACCGATCGTGCAATAAATAATAAATTATTTATTAAACTCAATAAATTCGAAAGCATAATGTACCTTTTAACTTCACGACTTTTTTAAATGTTACGTTTAGATTAGTACAAATTTATTTTTGTATTTTTTTTACACCAATTCAGATTAAGTTATACTACTATTCATTGCATAATAATATCGATATTAATGATTCTGGGTAAAATGACATACCGTGCATGTTAATTAAGTTAGAAAATGTAAGTTAATATAAAGAAAAAAGGTTTACAAACCGGAAATATGAAGTATATCACTTTTATTATTGCTTCCGCAATATTAATACATTCAGAGTGTGTTTTCAATGTTTGATTATAATCAATCATTGTAAATAAGTAAATAAAGTAATTTTCTAAATAGGTAAGTATAAAAGGAGTCTCAATGTGAAATTAAAAAATCTAATGTGGCCAGCACAAGACCTCTCGCCAGACCATACTCTTTTTACGACTATACAAAACAAGATACTTACAAAAAATATATTTAGTCATTTAGTCAACTGAAGAAATGTAAAAGAAGATATATATGAAGATGTGTCACTATTGGCACTGTCACTCGGTCACTGTCATAATCATTTAAATTTTTCGTAGTAACAATTTATTGTTAAACAATCATTATTCATAGACAACAAGATACTGAAGTTTCATACTCTAAATTATAAATAATAGGTATTTTAATTTCTAAAGTACTATGACAGAACAATTTATAAAATGCTAAAAACTGTAGATAATAATATATAATCTTTCATTTGAAATACAAAATATTGCGCTAAATTATTTATTTATCAAAATATTTAAGAAAAGTACCTACTACTTCCGGTTTGGGGATTGCTTCAAAAAAATAACTGGGTTCTTAAGAATTGTATTAAAATTTGGTTGTTAAAAAATGTTCGTAACTTTTTGAGTTATAGAACCCGGAAAAAATGATACACACATACATACATACACACACGCGCACAGATATGATATCTCGAAAATACTGTATTCGTATTCTATGGATCCTAAAACGTGCTTATCCACTAAAAACTCACATTCGAAAATTTTGACCCATCACAATACCTCCCATATAGAATATGAGACTGGAGGTAAAAATATTTTACAAAAATATTGTTCAAATGACACAATTTTAAACATGTATAATTTTACTAGACATTTCAAAATTAAAGCATGAGTTATCATTAACAAAATATTGAATTCATGCACAAATATATTTCCTATAAAAAGAATATCGACCTTACTTTAGCTACAAAAGCTGTGAAAACATGTCGTTACATTTCAATTTTGCTGTCAATCTATTGTATACGATTTTTTAAATAAATAATTACTAATTTTTACTGTGAAAGCAATGTAATAATACACTATGAGGAAGTACGGATAGTTGATTTTAAAATGATAAATAGAAGTATAAATACAGAACTGAATCCAGCAAGATTCAGTTTCAACAATCAGTTCCAAGTAACACCTGAAAAATAAAATATAAAAATGAATAAGTTCGTGATTGTTGCAGTTGCTTTCGCAGTGGTCGCAGTTAGCGTAAGTAGTGGACAATCATTTATTTATAAGAATATAATTATGCAATACAAATTTTAATATACAGACTGTGTCATAAGTTAGAGAACATACAGTTTGATATGCTGATTACGTATCAAAAAGAATTTTTCAAAAATTCAAACAAAAATTTCAAAATATCTGGGAAGAACATTTCGTCGTCTATATCACGAAACGACGTAACTCAGTTTTGTTAATTTTGCAGGAGAGCGATTTAAAGATTTTCATAGATTTTAAATAAGCATTAATATAAAAATAATGAAGTATGCCTTTAGCTTTTTTCGTTATTGAGGGATGCTTGTATTTACTTTCTGACAGTATGAACATTTTTACATAACATTTTTCATTAAAATTTCAACAATTTAAGCCATAATTGAGATACGCTTTTTAGTGAAATTTATTCTGTATAATGAAAACTATGAGGAATTTGACATACGACGCTTCATAGAATTGTAAAACTCTCCATTTTATGCCTATGATTGACTTATCTCAATTTTCGATTTTTTTGAGTTACGTCGTTTCGTGTTATTGACGACGATTTTTCATGCCACTGAATAGATACATCACATTTTAAATTCTAAATCTAAATTTTTATTATTCTATTTAGGTTTTCACAAAATTTATTTTATTAAAAATACTGCACGTGTCATCAGTGTAATTATTATTATTTATTAATTAGCCAAACAGTAATTCAAAGTTACAAGGGCTACAGCATCGATAAACAAGCTAAAGATAGGAATCTAGATGCTTTTGCGTGAAACACAGTTTGTAGCGCCCCTATATTTGCCGAGGAGAACTAAATTTGACATGGGCATAGCTGGCTTGGATTTGTTATTCATATTTTTTACTTGTAAAATTATTGTAGTTCTCAAAAAAATAAGTAACACACATAATACCTTAAAAAACGTTTTATTAGTAAACAAATAATCATAATGTACATAGCACTTTCGAAATATAACACATAATAAGACACAGAAATGTAAAGTAAGTAAATATAATAAAAAGTATATTTACCAAATGTCGTTCGGGATAATTTTTTAATTAATAACATAAATTTTTAAGATATTGACACAGTCATATGTAGCGAAGGCTAATATATTATGAATTTTCTTCCGAGTTGTCAGTTTCTCAATCTTGCATTCGCATTCTTATTTGATTCATATATTTTCGTAAATCGTATCCACATGAATAATTCTATAATTTAATAACGAAATGTTAATGTGCAGTTTTGTTATTTATAATAAATAATTACTTACAGTATCATTTGTAGTCAAAATGTGTTATCAAGTGAAGGAAATACTTGCACTAAGAAAATGTCAAAATTAAAAATGTAACATGAACAAAATTTATAACGCCTACTTTACAATTATTTCGCACTTTTGATAAAATAATTCTCTTTTTTACCGATAATTTATGAAAGAATGCCATCTATATTTGCCGTGGGGAATTACAAACTGTGTTTCAGCAAAGGCTACCTGAGATTCCGCCGGCTGGGCTACAGTCAAAAACACAAAAAGATTTTTAAAAATCTGACGTGGCCATCACACAACCTTCCGCCATATCTAGACTTTATACAAATAAAAATCTAAAATATTCAAACACAGAAATTTGAATCACCTGAATAAAAAGATTCATTCACAGGAAAACTCTGCTGTATTGAAGCCATTCTCCGTTCAATTACTACATTTAATATCTTACTTAGGACTTATATAGCGCTAGTATGCCAACTTGTCACCCGTCTCACCTGTCAATATTTTTTACGCAGAAACAAAAATCAACCGATCATAGATTACAAGATATCAACGTTTTATTTGATAAATTTATTTTTTAAATTTTACTGCAGTTCTTTAATGCTACCAGATAAAGACAATTTTTTTATAACGTAAGTTGCAAATAACTTTTCCTCTTATTCTTATTACAAATAAATACTATATTTTTCCAAATTTATATACAATTTTGACAATTAACCTTTTCAATCTTCAAAAAATATCACTTCCGATGAAGATATTTGTACCAAAATCTAAGGAGCTCTTCCAATTTATATACAAATGTAAAATACCAAATTTCGGGTAATTCGTATTTGAGTTATGCGACAAACACTCCTTGACCACACACACACATACACACACACACATACACACAGACATCATCGTGAAACTATCAAAAATGAGTTGTAAGAACCCTAATTCCTGGCGCATCCACTAAAATTTCACCACCCGATTTTTTGCATGATTCCAATACCTTCCTTTACAGGTAAGCGGAAGGTAAAAACTGATAGTTTACCATGATGTGTGCGGTTACCACACGCCTGGTTGCTAGTAGAGAGATTTTTTTTAGCACAAAAACTAAATTCAACCTGAATAGATACAAACATTAGTTGTCAGAACCACAGTCTGTGATATTAAGACACGATTTTATTTTTATGATATTTTTTTCTAAGGCTCAAGGTCCTGGTGGCCCAAACTTCATGAAATACATGGAAGAATGTAAAGCTGAGATAGGAGCTACCGATGGTATTATTTTAATTTTAATTATTAAAAGTTTTCACTTATAATATCACATGTGCATTAGTTCTCGTGCATTCCAACAACGTAATTAACTGTCGTGTACCACTCGAGCTAATTAAGACGTTGTTGGAAAGCACTCAAAAAATGTCTGGAAAGAATTAATGCACGACTGCATATTCGGTAAGAAAATCGCAATGACACCACCGCTCTATTTTTGAATTCTTTTTATAATAAAAACTTGAAATATTTACTAAATTTGTATTTATCATTAATAAATATGTATTATTTACCTTATTAATTGCTTATTTATACTCAATTTAACCAATTTTTAATTTAATGTCAAAGTGACAGATGACGGTAAAGTTTCCGCTTATTAATTTCAGTTAAGTTACTCAAGCTACTAGTAAAAAATTTCCGAGAAAATTTTTATATAACCATGGTTACTATTATTGTAATCAATTCATCCATTGGCTGTTATTTGTGTCATGCGATTTTCAATAAAATAAATACAGCTTCCTTTTATTGTGTCTACTGTCTTCTAATATTATTGAATAGAATAATAGAAACATAGTAGATAATAATTCCTTTTTATTAATTAGATGACCTAAAAGGCATGAGGGAGCATCAACCTCCTACCGACAAGGGATATTGTGTGATTGGATGCAGCCAAAAGAAGTCTGGTGTCGTAAGTTAATATAATTTTTAATTTACCTAAATTTTAACTACAAGATACAAATTCTTACTTAGTTAAAATAGCGAATATTATGAAAATCTAAACGTATTTTTTACTTACACGACTGGATTGATAGATGTAAATAAGTAAATAACAGAGCATACCGTTTTCAATCATTTTTTTATCAAAATTAATGACTAAAACCAACGTTTCGACATCAAATATGTCTTCAGCAGGGTTAAAGTAAAAAATTGCAGTAAAAAAGAAGAAAACAGGTTACGAAAAATTACAGAAATTATTAGTCGACTTTAAACATTAACTAATACTTAACTGAAAATTAGCTTCTTGCATGATTTTTTTATGTAAAATATTTTTGAAGAAAAACTTGGGATCCGTATTTTTTATTTTTGCAAAAATTTAATAACGAGCCAAAAAATAATTAATTAAAATTGACATGACATCACAATAACATTTTTCTCAATTTACTACAAAACATAAATATTTTTTTTAAATAAAATTTATATTTTTACTTACGTTTTCCACTTAACATTAGGTACGTAGTGATAAAAAAATTTAGCACCATGCAAGTAGTCCATTATAATATTTGTAAATATCTATTTTTGTTCTGATGTCTTCAAACTAAAAAAAATGTGTTTGATTTTGCAAAATTTTATTTTATTGTACTTAATGAATTTTATCTGTTTTTGTTTAGATGGGAGCTGACAATAAAATCAACTTGGAGAAAGCTCAACAAGAAATGGCTGGAATGAAAGAACATCACCCCGAAAGATACGAGAAAATGATGGCAGCTATGCAGGCTTGCAAACCTCAAGGTATTCTGCATTTAAAATTATTGTACTGAATGCCAAATAGTTGTTTTTCCTATAATTTCTACCGTCGAAAAACCTATACGTCAGTAGGTACTGAATAGCGTTAAAAAACCTCGAAAACAAACAGATTTATCTTAAGAGGCTCGTCTACCTTTTTTTCGAATTCCTAGAATACTATCGATATTACTTTTTTTTCTATTTCACTCTCTTCCCCACTACTACGGTTGCCCGAAACCAGCCCGAAACTCGTACTTTCCCGCATCCTAGCTATGCAATGTCATTTTGAAGTTGAAAAATACTGTAAACATGGCTTCAGATTCCTATAATAACATCTGTATTTTTTAAAGAAATTAAGTAAAACAAAAAATATTCGAAAAAGGAAGATTAGCTGCATGCTTCTTGTTTTTTAAATATTTCTTGCAATTTATAGTGACCGAAAAAAATAATGACAAAAAACCGCAAAACGCCATTTTAATTTTTACATCAAATTCCTGGGCCAAAGACAAAAAATAAAAATATAAGCATACACACATATGTAAAAGCATAATATATTTCAATTATAAATTAAAGTAAACGTGGGAGGCGTACACCTCTGTAACGCTGTAAAATTTTAGGGTAGACGAACACCTTAAGTGAATTAATTAATTTAAGTATAATAGTTCTGTATATATAAATAAAAATATACAGAACCATTACAACCCAAATAAAATAATTCATTTATGATTATCAGTTCTGAAAACTTCCATCAAGATTTATCTTACATTTCTTTTAAAATTTTTCGTGTATAATAGTGAACTATAAAAATGATTCAAAATAGCCAAATAAAATAAGGTTTTAAAGGATTCAGAATACATATACATAAACAATAACATATTTTAAAATTATATGTCAGCATTCGGTATTTTTTAATAGCAATTAAATTAAACATTTAATAATTTACCATTTATTTTCTCAACTATAAGTAGGTAATCGTAGTTTTAGGTAAAACTGAAATTATTGCATAATTTATTTTTTTTTAGTTGAATCTAATTCTGCAAATTTGGCTTCCACGTGCTCCGCTGGTAAGGCGTATGGAGAGTGCATGCACAGCAAAATGTAATTTATAATTATTATAATTGGATGTTGAAATGGATTATGCGAAAGTAACATAGATGTAAGACAGTGAATAAATAAAAAATAAAATTAATTTAAAGATGTACCTACATAAAACATCTTTATTTAATATCCTTTTATCCTTGCAAGCAGTAGTAAATAAATCATGAATTTATAATGTAATATTTTATATCACAAGTAGATATTATAAATTACAATATTGTGATTAGCATCTTATATAAAATTTCATTTCACATGCGAATAATGTACCAAATTGAATCTTTCTTAAAACCAATGACCGTTTATGATTACATCGTCCGTGCAGCTAGAGTTGGCCGAAAATAAGGAAGAGAAAAAATGTGTCTGTGTTCTGCACAGAGCTGAGTCAAAGATCGCCAACATATGACTCAACTTAAGTATTTTTTTAACAATAAAAAAATTGTATATTATATATTAAAGGACTAAAGTGCATGATTTAACCCTGAGAGTGAAGTTTACTTCACGAGCCGAAGATGCGAGGGTTAAAGGTACTTTAGTTCTGTGGTATAATACGCTATTTTTTGCACTTCATCCTCAAACGAATACAAAATAGTTTAAAAGAATACACATTTTGCAATTTTGACAGTAAACTTTATGACAAATATTTATATTGTTACCATAGATACTTGACAACGGGATAATTAATTCAATTCCTTGACAACGGGATTAAATATGAAAAATAATCCCTTGGGATCAAATTAAGAACCTTAGTCCCTAAAAATAAAGACTAAAGAAGAGTTTTAGTCTCGGAAGTGCAAAATATATACAGCGGGCCCACTATTTATGGAATATAGTATATATCTCGGTAAATATCAACTTTATAAAAAAAAATTGTACATAAAAGTTGTAGGAGACCAAGAGGGACATTTGTTTAAAGAATAAAATAATTTTTTAAACCAGTGGTTCTCAAGTTACATTACAAAGTTATATTTTTTCAAATGGGAATATACATATTTTGTAGGTCTATTCGATAGAACATTTTATTCTGAATTCAACCATGTATTCGTTTTATATCCTTACATAATAAAAATATTGACAAAAATTCAATTGAAATTTAAATAATTTTTTATTTTTAATATTAATGTGCAGTAAGCGCAGTAAGCTATGGATGAAAAACAAGAACAAAATATAGCTACAGAACACTTTCGTTCCTGTCAACAGTTTTAACATTCAACTTGCATATTTATAATAATACATAATAAAACAAGTTCGCTTCGTGAAAAACTATAAGCACAAGCACACAAAAGCAAAGCGCGAATGGCAAGAAAACGAAAATAAAATACCTACTCGTAGAGCTTCATATATTTCTAGGGCTGTAGGTGGCAGTTTTTAAAGTTGTGCATGTGCATATTTAACTGCTGATGATATACTGCCAAGAAATTAAAATAGTCATAATATATACTTTACATACATAGAAAATGTTGCTGTAATATTTAAATTTAAATATTGACAGAGATTTTTTAGATATCAAAAGATCGAAATGCGAAGTAATAAATTTTGTTTTGTAAAGAATCGTGTATATATTATTTATTTTAGTCGTACATTGTATCGATTCTTTAATATTACAATAATTATTATCAATAAAAATTCTTACAAATTTCAAGTTTGTTCCGCAGTCGGGAAAATTTGTATTTTTTGGAGAGTGAAATTATTTCTTCTTCCATGACTAGACTAGCCCCGGTCCGCAAAAGGCTACTTTCGGCCCTTGGCACGCATAGACTGATGTGAGTTGGATTAATACCCAAAGGGTAGATATAATTATAATTTACCCGAGGCTTATGTACCTACCCGACAAAAAAATGTTTAAATGATCACTATTAGGACGAGAACAAAGTAGTGCATAAAATTTCTACAATCTTGCTTTGAAAATCGTGTTTTCGCACGTTTTTGGTAACATGTATGTACATTTACATTGTACGCATGTAGATACCTACCTATACCTAAATCCTAAACTATGCTGTGTGTGTTAGTGTAGATTAAAGTACACTGCTCAAAAAAAAATCGAGCCACTTGGCCGAACCAAGAAAATGTCTGTTTTTAAAATGTGGGACATTTCTTTCAGGGACGTGTTAACCAAAATCTGGAAATTCCTTCTGGAGATACATTCCTCCTCTACGTTCTCCAAAAATCCCGAAGAGATTCGCTCCCCCCGACCCCCTGAAAAATCGCTTTATGTGATGTCATGTCTGAGCAATGAAAAATCTCAAAGTTTGAAGCCTTGTAGCTCCAAAAAATCCTATCTTAAGGCTTTTCGACCCTCAACAAAAATTTCGCATCTGGGTTTTCAAATAATCTCCTTTTGGTATACAACCAGAACAACACAGTCGGTATGTTCTTCATAGAAGGATCATAAATCATAACATTTACAACTTAATCCCTCTGGGTAGAATTCTAACATTCAATGTTTTGAAACGAAAACTCCTCAAGAATAAAATCTTTTACTTATGATATGAACAACGCGACTGACGAATATTGAATATGAATGTAAAATTAAAATAAGCCACCTATATGAAATTATTAAATATATTAATAAGGATAGTATATCTATACCATAACCTAGTCAAAAACACCAGTTATTTTTTGTTTATACTTATTTTAATAAATTGTGTGTTAGATATTTTATAACTATTTTGATAACACATAATATCAAATTTAAGATATATTTTTACTTCTCGTCATATACCTAGAAGGAACCCAAGTAGCATTTGTTGCTGTATTTTGAATATCACAACGTCATGAGAACAGTTTGAATATCTTTTTGGCAATAATTACCATAAATCAAGACCTTTCTAAAACAGTTTGAAAACGTTTTCTTTACGTAAATGCGGAATTATATTTCCGTTGTGAAAACGTTGTTGTGTCTTATTTTTTAGCCATTTTATAAATTATTTTGACAGAAATTTTACTACAATATTACCAAAAAGCATAAAGCTACAATTAAGTCTTAAACTGGTTATTACCAATAAATTGCCATATTTTGACTGTTTGGTTATTATTTGGATTGTAGTTAGCAATTTAGTTCTCTAATGTCCGTAATATAACTAAGTGAAAAATGGCTAGCAATACTTTTTACAGATAGTAATTATAAGAATATTATTTGCCGAAATATCATCTTAAAGTTGTGCAAAATAACAGTTTTCTGAGGCCAGGGTCGAACAGCCTTAAGGGGGTTGTTCGACTCGATTGTCACAAAGCCCTATCAATTTCCTTTTCAGAGCTGAAAATTTCGTCCTTATTGGTGAAGAATTGAGTGAGTTATCGCGTTTCAAAAGAACCCCTGTTTTAGGGCTTTTTTTCGATAAATCATCGGATACGATGCGTGTATGCGTGCATGCGTGTGCATGTGTGTGTACATGTGTATGCATGTGCATGCGTGCATTTGCACTTATCTAGCCATTTAATTTGAGGTATCAAATTCAATGTGAAAATTTTTTGAAACAAAATTTCCATGTTCGATCCCCATTTTTCCTTTGAAACGCGATAACTCACTCAATTCTTCACCAGTAAGGACGAAATTTTCAGCTCTGAAAAGGAAATTGATAGGGCTTTGTTACAATCGAGTCGAACAACCCCCTTAAGATAGGATTTTTTGGAGCTACAAGCCTTCAAACTTTGAGATTTTTCATTGCTCAGACATGACATCACATAAAGCGATTTTTCAGGGGGTCGGGGGGAGCGAATCTCTTCGGGATTTTTGGAGAACGTAGAGGAGGAATGTATCTCCAGAGGGAATTTCCAGATTTTGGTTAACACGTCCCTGAATGAAATGCCCCACATTTTAAAAACAGGCATTTTCTTGGTTCGGCCAAGTGGCTCGATTTTTTTTTGAGCAGTGTATAATTTTTGTTTAAGTATAACCATTGTATAATAAAATAAAACTACAGGTAAATGTACAGTGTTTCCAACTAAAGATAAAGTAAAATTAGAAGTAAAACAGGCATCAAAATGTCATAAACGAAATTCTTTCGTTGTATTTTATAATGGTAACGTCAGTTAAAAGCTGTTTCTTCCACTAAAAAGGAAATAACATGTGCTATCTAATGTAAGAGACATACCGCGCACCGCACAGACATGTTCTAATTTCGTGCAATTTTTTGTTGTAACCCCTCGTTTTGTATGTTTTTATTTCAGAGCAAAAACCTAGCGCGTTATTAAAATTCAGATTGCGCCCGAAATGCACCGTGTTTTGTTTAATAAACAGCTTCATTTATAACTCGCACTGAATCACATTAAACAGATGAATGCAACTTCCACAAATGTTACACTTGTTTGCAGTAATATTTGCATTATGTAAAATTATTTCATTTTCAGCATAATATAACTGGAAAACGTAATTATACACATTATAGCTTAAGTATTACATTTTATAATTATTTATAGTACACCATGTCCTAAATAGGTGGACAATATAGAGATATCCGAAAGTTATTGGGAGTTATTAAAATAATAATAATATATAATTTATTATACACGTTAGAAATAGAAAACCAGGCAAATAATTTGATTTAAATTCGTAAAATTATTTTTACTTTAAAAGTGTAACTGACCATTCGTGCAGCGAACAACAATCTTCGAAGTTCCAGATTGTTAATTTATATTTTAATAGCAACTACTTCTACTGTTCTAAGTACATGTGTGGATACAAAGGCGTAGCTATAAGGTGCTAATCAAAAATATTGCAATTTAAATGTATTTGACCTTGACCAATAAAATTTACCTGCGGCGCATTATTCTTCGCAATCACTAATAATTCAACATTTCTAAATTTTTAGCTTCCCCTAAAAAATGTTCTGGGTGCACTACTGATCTCGCATGACTTTTTATATTATTATTATCATATTATATTATGCATTGCATTTGTAGATATGTGGTTCTCTGCTGTTATAGTGTAAGGATTATAAAGCTGATCATTTCAAATATTTGGATATATTGTACTACATATACCTAATATTCACTTATAATATCACATGTGCATTAATTCTTTCCGGAATTTTTTTAAAGTGCTTTCCAACAACGTCTTAATTAGCTCGAGTGGAACACGAGAGCTAATTACGTTGTTGGAATGCACGATAAAAAATTTCCTGGACATGAATTAATGTACGAGTGCATATTCGGTAAGAAAATTGCAATGAGACCGCCACTCTATTTTTGAATTCTTTTTACAATAGAAACTTGAAATATTTACTAAATTGGTATTTAACATAAATAAATATGTATTATTTACCTTATTAATTGCTTATTTATACTCAAAATAACAATTTAACCAATTTTTTATGTCAAAGTGACAGACGTCGGAAAATTTTCCGCTTATTAATTTCAGTTAAGTTTCCGAGAAAATTTTTATATAACCATGGTTACTATTATTGTAATCAATTCATCCATTTGCTGTTATTTGTGTCATGCAATTTTCAGGGGTAATACCATAAGAGATGATAATTTTTTGAGAATTGTTTTGTCGTTTCCACATCAACTTATTTCTAACAATTTCACGACACAAAACATCATCTATCAATTTCCCGAAACGAAGTTAAGGGGAATTGTCAGATGATGTTTTGTGGAGTGAAATTGCAATAAGTTGCCGTGGAATAGACAAAAATTCTCTCAAAAAATTATTATCTCGAATGGTATTTAGGAAGAATATTTTTCTTGTTAAAAATACTACCAAAACGACTCATTTTGCTAAACATTTTTGACGTTTCATGTGACAAATTAATTCATTTTTTGTTACTGACGTAACAAAATAAAACCTAATCTACAAAATTATGTTGTCAGATACATCATTTTACATTTTCAATTCTATTGGTTGCATTACGTCATTTGACGTCATCATTACGCAATATGATTGGTTAAACCATCTGTCAAAAAATATTCATATATAATACCACTAGATGCAGCCACAAAAATTGTCTACATAACTTGGAACACGAATGGTATTCGAAGGACAATTCACCGAATAAAAATGTATTCTTTCTTTATGAAAATGATTTATAAATAGCTTCACTTCCATTACAACAGTTATAACAATAGGATTTTGATTAATAAAGATATATTCAATTGTTTAAAATTGTCGATTGGATCACTAGTGAAAATTGTCGAAAAATTATGTCGCTGCGAGCACTATTGATAAATTGTCGAAAAAATTCGTTTCAATTGGTGGAAAATTTATAAATCCTCATAATTGATTGGTCCATTTTTGACAGATGACACATGAGTTGAATTGTCATGATAATTAATGAAAACTAAAGAAAATAAAAAGACAATCAGATAAAAAAAAATTATTGTAATGTATTTATTCTTCTAATAAACTTTTGTTTATATTATAATGTAAATATAAATACTTTTCTCCCAGTTAAAATATTCTTCTAACAAAAATCAGAAATAATAAAATCGTTTTACTCGGTTATTTACGTAAACACAATTTTACCTTTAACCTATCAGAGAACCCTGCGTAATATTTAAATTTTTGCCGGAGAAGCTCAAAGGCAAACAAATTTCGTTGTTTACTATTACTTCAGGCGTTCAGGCTTCATAAAAACATAAAATGTCGTTTAACTCTGTTGTTGTTGTGCTTTCAAAATCGATATTGATATGTGGAAATGTTTTAACCGAATTTGCGAGCTATACACATAATTTGTCATTCCATGAATTATTACTTGACATATTCCAGTGCTGCTGACAGACTTCAGAATGCAAGAAAAATGATCAAAAACACAAAAAATTATAAAAAAGTTCTTTAAAAACATATACAATTCGGAAATGAAAATAAGATAAATTGAGCAATTGGCACTATTTTGACAGTTGAGACTTGACAAAAATGAAAGATGCAAATTATGATAAATTATTTGTTACAAATAGATTTGAAACTAACAAGGTCCTACCAAATAAAAAATAATAAGTGAATGTTATATTAGCATTTTTTATTTTGCCACGATATCAATTTATTATTATTAATAGAGCATAATAATATGTTTCATGTCAAGTACTGTCGTTAAATTAAATATTTCATAAATACGTAGATACAATCAATTACTATTCTACTCGACTTTAATATAATTTGTTAATATTAAATTTATTAAAATGAAAATTTTTATATTAACTAAATATCCAATGAAATTCTTTCATTTCTGATCACGTGTACGAAATTGACCAATGAATACAACATTTAAGGGGCTATACTTCTTGAGTGCAATAAGAATCAGAATTCACGATTCTGGCTATATTGCTCAAAATCTGAAATTTTACATTAGTAACGACAAAGCATTGTTGAATTGAAAAATTCAAACTATATATTGTTCCGACAACAATTAGAGATAAAAAGAAATTAAACACTAGAATTTCGTGAGGATCTCATGAATAAACTATAAAAGTTATCATTAAATTTTACATTAGTAACGACAAAGCATTGTTGAATTGAAAAATTCAAACTATATATTGTTCCGACAACAATTAGAGATAAAAAGAAATTAAACACTAGAATTTCGTGAGGATCTCATGAATAAACTATAAAAGTTATCATTGAGTTTAAAGACAAAATGAGTAGAACATAGATGTAAAAAGGGCGGAAAAACAATAAAACTATAATTTTATCAACAGACTTGCCATAAATTATATATAAACTTGTACAATTTTTGCCGAATTTCGCTTAGTTATTAAAGCCAAACTAATTACATTAATTAAAGATTTTGAAGATTCCGCACTTTTAGTATTCTTCCTTAATCTACATACAAAAATTCAACATATACGTATAACAGTATTAGATTGAGATCCTCACAAAAATTACTAGTTTTTCAATGCGTATTATTGCCATGCAATAGGCTCTTAATTGACAGCAACCCATGGGACATTATCACTTATGGCAAGTATGTTGCTAGGTTACAATTATTTATGTTTATTTTTATGTTTATAGTAATAATTGAATAAAAATGTCATACGCACGTTTTGGTAATGAAAATGATACTTCAATTAATAAAATTTTCTGTCTGAATAACCCTCGACCATTCATATATACTTATAATTTTGTGACAGCTACCTCAAGCATTTTGCTTTTAGGTTAACAGCCCTCCGCCTGCGGCATCGGGCGGTTACCAAGCAACGTGCTTTCGGAATGTCACAAAATTATTTCGTAATTATCAATATCCTTGGGTTATTATAGCTGATAACAATATTTGCCTGCGACGTGTGTAGTAATCTTTCGTCCTCACGCATAACTATCACCGTTAAACTCTCGTTGAATAACATATACCTACAAGTACTTAACTTAAACAAACTTACCAATTTATTCACACTTCTATACCGACTGCGCCAAAATCTGAAAAATAAAGAATGCTTATTATAGTATATTCTGCAATAATATAAATGTTAAAATATAAAACAAAATTCGTATTAGGTATATTAATTATTATGTCTACCTTACGGTATTCAAAAATTAATTAATATAACACAACTGATTTATAATTCATCATATATGCGTGCAGAAACCTCGTTATTTTAAAATTTTACGGTTTCTTTCTGAGAATAAAACAGTAACTGCGTGGAGAAAAAATAAAAATCGACCGCGAATAAATTAAAGTTTCCTCAACGATCTGAGATTAAAGTTAGTGAAGTGTGCGTTATCAGCTTCCATATCAGAGAAAATAATATTCTTCTATTTAATCGTGTTTTTGAAAAGTTGTATTATAAAGTACAAAATGCTTGGATGGAAAAGTCGTCTTCAACTTTGCACAACAGAAAACAATTCAAATCTTCTGCAGTTTGTTTTCAAACAGTTTTATAATAACAATGAACTTATTTTTATAATCAGATTTACAGAATTAGTTTAAACTTGTGAAAATATATATTTTAGGTAGGTATATATTTAGATTTGTATGGAATTTTTATAGTGTTATTTCATAGAGTGTATTGTGTATACCAATGTCTACTAAACCGCTTTTTGTTTAAAAAATATTAATTACTATCAGATTTTTTATAATCGTTAGGTACCTAGTACTCATACTATAAGTGTTTACTAATTTTTAGTATTTATATAATTGTAATGATTTTCCTAATAAAACTTTTATTAGATAAAACCGAGGATAAAACAGCAACATTTTTCTTAAAGAGGCACACCGGTTATAAAACTCACTTTTTAAATTTTATACAGAAAAATTGGACAAAAAATTCGAATATTTATGTTGTTTACAGAATCTGTTTATCATTTATAGTTATCGAGTTAATCAGACGTCATACTTTAATAAAAAACGCTTATTTTAAACAAAAATAAAGTTTTAATGAAAAAGATACATACATACAACGAAACACACGTTACACGAACAACAAAAAATATAGTACCTGCGATGCAATGCCAAAATGTTAGTACGCCGGTCACGATGACGTCACAAACACAAACTTTAAAACCAATTATCACGTATACTAAAAGTCACAGGAATATAAAACACATTAAAATTCTTGCAATTTTTAATACTTTTTATAAACTAATGTTCATTTTTTCACTGGTGTGCCCTTATAACTCAAAAATTAAAAATAAAGTAGGTACCTACAATATAGGTGAGCTAAATAAGCGCATTTGGCCTTTATCAGTTTTTGCTTATCACGTTCTAAAAGCGCATAAAATAACATTTGAAAAGCGCATAAATTGTAGTTGCATAAGCGCAGAAGTGCACATTTGAAAAGCACAATGGTTTTAGGGATTGTACGACAGTTTTTCTACAATATTTTTTGAATTTTTTAAAACTAGAAAATATTCTTGCCTAACATTTTTCTGAATTTAACCCCATCATACTCGAAGACGATCTGGACTAACTTGTTATGGTCAGAAATCTCATTTTCGAAAAATGCGCTTATTCAATGTTACGATCTGCGCTTATTGAATTTACTGATTATATTTCTGCGCTTTTCAAACGTTTTGATGACCAAAAATGCGCTTTTACAACTCTCCTCTACAATATTACCTTAGAAGTACCTAGTTAATATTGAGTAAGTTACTTTTGTCTTATGTTTAAGAATTAAGTATTGGAATAAGCTTAAAATCCCAACAAATCAGTTTATCAATTTATTTGGAAAACTTTTGCAAACGAAACCAAAACAAATTGAAAAATTATACACCATCTGTTTATGATGTTCACCCATTATACCACACTTTTTCTTTATCACTAATATTATTTTCTCAACTTTCTAGACAAAAAAAAACTCTGAACTGAAATTTAACGTGCAGCATCTGTCCGTAATGTTTGTCATTTATTTCCAAAACAACGGACAGTCGTGAATCGTTTTATCTGACATAACAAACGAACACCATGTCAAGAATGTCATTTATTTTACTATTTCAGTACAATTTCCAAACATTTCATTGAATCAGAAAGAATTCAAATGGAATTTGTTTGGCGGATTCTACATGAGAATTTATATCACTAATTCGGGAAGAAATATTGCTCGTTACACAATATATACCGGGGTACAATATGGTTATTAGTTCCAGTGGCGTACCCGGAAAAAGGATCATTTTAATTCCATTACAATTATTTTACAAAAAAAATTATTCTTAAACTTTTTAAATTTTAATCAGGAACCTGGAACTTAATTCGAACCTGATCCGTAACCAGAAAAAAACCTTTATTTTTCCGAACCGAAACGTTTAGTTGAAACCGGTAACCCATTGACAATTTCGGTTTCTATTAATTTTAAATACTTGATTATAAATATGCTATTTAGCGCACAGGATTGCAGTTCCACGCACTCAGATTTTTTCTACTCCAAAATTTGTTTCAATTCATTATAGGAATTATTATTTTAATCGTATCATACAACCATAATAACACCAAAACCTTCCATAATATGAAAACTGTCAACTAATTGACAGACAAAATTGGTGATTTGTTTGAACATCGCTGTCGTTGATGATACGATTAAGCTTTGAATATAACGCGAATATATGCGATTTAAGCATATATTTTAAATTTATTGAAGCTAAATCTAAACCTAAATCTATTTTTTTGTATGAACTGTAACCGAACGTGGACTACAAATAAATTTCGCTCCAGGTCCCTGACTGTGATATATTTTTCCAGGGTAGAGTTGTTTTCATTGACGTTTAGATTTTAATTTTAATGAATCTTTACTTTAATTTTAAGATCCTGATCCTACTGTACATAAAAAATAAAATTTAAAATTAATTCTGTTTGTTTTACGAACGCATCTGAATTTTGAAATAAAAATGTTTACTCTTATATACTATTACTATTATAATAACCAAATATTTTGTAACCGACTATATTTCTATAATATCAGATTTGAATCCAAGTCATATATTACTTTAATTAAAAATCTGACGTGTCCAGTCACACAACTTTTCGCGTTATCCAGAAACATTAATTTTTAACTAAAATAAGTAATCAAACTACAATATTTGGTGATGATGAAAATTCGACGAGAGCACTAAACACTACCTCACTCAAATGCTGTTTGTCAGCAACAGACGCTATCGACAGGCGGGAAAAAATTCATGCATGCGCACGAAGGTTCAAGGTCGGTTCATGCAAGAGCGCTTGATTCAAATCCATTAGGTTTTCGCAGAAAAAAATAAGGCCTGATACTTTTCGGACAGCCGTATGTCGTAATGTTACCTTTCAATATTTTTTACTAAGAAACAAATATTAGCCGATCATGGTTTAGAAGATTTTAGAGTTTTATCATATAAATAAAATTTTGCTACAATTTTTATTTATAAAGTATGTATAGCAAATATTTTGCCTCTTATTTTCATTATAAAGAAATACAATATTTACCTCAATTTACCGAAATTTAAAAGAAAAACTTTTCTATATTTATATGGGAAAAATTTAGGTTCATCTTTAAAGATTGAAAGCAATAGTATTTTTAAAATATTTGACCTTAATCAAAATGTGTTTTGTATTTTTTCCAATTTATAAAATAAATTTAAGGTGCGCCATTATTGATTGTACAAACTTTGCTGGAGTAAATTTTAAAGATTTATAGGGTGAATTAACGGTATAAACTGTAAAGATGGAATTTTTGTAGAGATATTGAGAGTGTCATGTAGATTTATTGATGTTTTGTTTTGTAATTCCAGCAGCTAAAGGGAAATTATTGTTATTCTGATCACGTAACGTATAGATTCATTTAAAATCCAGCTCACGATCGTATTCCAGGCTGTTGCTAACCGATGCGATACTGTATCAAAGATTTGTGAATTGTCTCACATTTTTATTTTGTTAAACTTTATTCTCGAAATTGATTAACTACAACTGAAGGCGCAAGTGGATGAAGGGGCTAACTAACAAATACATAGTTTCGAGATAATTTAAGTTAAAGTATTTTATGTAGCATTTTTCATTCGAACCATTTTTTTATTGTAACAGGATCATAACTCATCAAATATAAAAGATATTATAAAGTATTTTGTTATCAAATTGACACTTTCGTTAATTATATCATTATAGGTAATTATCTGCACATAACACCTTCATTAAATAAGAAGTATGTGAGCTTTAAAATTTTACAAAGCATTTACTTATATTAGCACGTATTTTCATGAAACTTCTACATTATTATGCGCATATAACACTTTCTTCCAATATATTTTGGCACGAGTAAATCTATTAAGCTGATGCAAATATTAACTGCAGCAGAGTAAATTATATTCATTATTCCTATACCAAGCATAAAGCATATCAAAGCAAAATAGGAGGTATTGATAGAATGAAAGTAACAGAACTGATTGATTAATTAATGCTGAACGATATTCATTATTGGCCCGTAAGGCATACGCAATATGCTACCACGTTCATGTTAACACACGATAGAGGATATACGATAGACTCAGTCATATGGAAATCTGCATACTATATCATATACCTTGTATTTAGTGTTTGTGTTTGAGTTAACTAATTGATTTGTTAAATATTAACTTTACGAGACTGGGCTATGACGAACTCAATTATTTATATAATACTGCCCGTATCGATTTCTCTATATAATATTTTAGTTGTGTGTTTTATACTTATCTGTAGGTAATAAAAGTTTTTCTTGGTAGTAATATCTGTTTCATAAAGAAGACTGAAAAGAGAAAACTTTCAATGGCAATGTTAAACTAAAACTCGACTAAACTAAAAAGAAAAAGAAGTAGGTACCTAGCAAGTAAATCTTCAACTTTAAAAAACAAATATTTGCAGCTAACAGTATACAAAATAAAAAATTTGTTTTCTTCTTATAACGAAATCAGTAGTGTAGTCCTATTAAAAAAGCACCGCAGCTTTTAAAGAAATTCTTCTGCTTCAAGGGAATCTGAGAAGTAAATAATAAAAAATCTGATGTGGCCAGCACACGACCTTTCGCCGAATTCTGCTAATTCTACTAATCTAATAAATAGTTTTACTTACATTTTAATATTTTCATGTTCATTTATGTAAACGATAATGTAAACCAAGATGTCAACTGTACTGTCATTGTCATAATAATTAAAATTTTGTGTAAACAAATTTCATATGATCATGGACAACAAGATACTGGAATTTCAAAAAAGTAGAATATAAATAAATAATGTAGGTACCAATTTATTTAAGAAAAACTATACCAAGTCTCAAATGTACTACTACCGGTTAGCGAATTTCTACCAAAATTTTATCCGGTGTTAAGATCTTTATTAAAACCTTAAATATGAAATTTAGTTATTATAGATTTGATACTTTTTAAGTTATCTTGGACTAAAAATCGTCACATACGTCCATACATACGCACACATACATACATCATCGTGAAAATATTAAATTCGTATTTTAGAAACCCTGAAACGTGCATATTCACCAGAAACTCATACTCGAAAATTTTGACCCATTACAATACTTCTCTTATAGAATATGAGGCGAGAAGTAAAAATTACATTCATAATACAACATAATCTTAAAACTCACCGCCTTATAAATAATTTTCCAAGTACAAGACAGAGAGGTAAAATTTGAACCGTCTTATTCTCATATTTGCAGTATATTCAATTAATTACGTTTATTATACACAGTATTTACTCATCAAAATTTAACTGAACCTTTGTTTGCCAATTTCTCCTCACATTAAACTTACACAACCTAATTTCATACTCTACCGGCGCCCTAACCTCAACTTTGCAAACCTAACCTAACTTACTATTTAATTCACGTCCTTTTCCTGCCTTTTCAAACCTTTCGAGCTAATACAAGCCAAACACCATTAGACCTTTCTCCTTCACACATCATCAAGACAGAGAAGCTCTTGCCAAAGTGCTTTCTGTGCTTTCTCGAGCTTTTGTGCACTGCACTCACCTGGCGACAGAGGCGACACCAGCGGAGAACAGGAGAAACACAAGAGTGTAATTATGACGTGACGAGTGACTTCAATAGAAATAATTACGTCTTCTCTCGTTTCATGTGATTATTTTCTGTCTTAAATGTTTAATGAAATTTTGGGTATTGTTTTACTGTTTATTGTGTTGACGTGTTCAAAACAAATCTGATTAAAATAAAATTTGGTTTCGTTGCTCGTGTTTGACTAACGAAAATTAAATTTAATTAAATCAAAGATCTTGTTACTTGTCTGTATATACAGGATGCTGACTATGTATAGAATATAGTATATATATATATATATATATCTCGGTAAATATCAACTTTATAAAAAAAAATTGTATATTAAAGTTGTGGAGACCAAGAGGGACATCTGTTTAAAGAATAAAATATTTTTTTAAACCAGTAGTTCTCAAGTTACAACACAAAGTTATATTTTTTCAAATGGGAATATACATATTTGATTTGAATATGTCTTTTTTTGTTTTGTTCGCTCTAATACAGAAGTGGTTTTAAAAAGAAAAAAATTGTGAAAACCCAAAAGAAAATTCAAAATTGTTTCTTCTTATGACGGAAATATACAGTGATTTGTCACTTAATTGAACAAAATAAACAACAGATTAGATAACATTTAATTAAACTACTATGTATTAGTTGTTGAATAGGAATTTCGAATTCAGTTGGTCTATACTCTGTTTCAGCTTAGAACATAGTAGGTGGCACTGTGAATGCAGTCCGTTCTACACCCAAACATTCTATTAGTTTAAACTTTGGCGCGAACTTACCTATAGATGAATAAAAATTGTCAAAATAACAAGGAAGTAAAAAAGAAACACACGAAATTGTTGCATTTTCGTCGTGAAACACACGTTGTTTTACTATTTTCAGGTTATATAAACTTTAAATGTCAAACGGAAATGAAATCGCGAATCTCTCCAATGTTCGCTGGTGTAAATCCACCTCTCGTCTCGACCAATCACATTCAAGCATATCATCGTCCTATCTTACTCAATGCTATGTTCTAAGCTGACATCAAGTATAGGTGTTTTGAAACAGGCAGTTGTGCAGCTTTTAACAAGTGGCTTCAATATTGCATGAGTGTAATACAGAAATTGCACGTTCAACAGGCAGTAACAATCTTGAGGCAACGGTTATATGGAATAGAACATATTAAAATTTTTGTAAGGCTCGCAGGCAATTCACAGTTATTTCTAGTTATTTTATTTCGTTATGATGCTAACAACTGAACATAAATGTCAAAAAGATTAATTTGTGTTTGAAAGTTAGTGCGTTAGTGATGATAATGCCAACACACAACAATAACTTTGTTTAATATTGTAACAATTTATTTTTTTTTTTACATAAGTAATAAACTTTTTTATCAAAACTTCAATATCCGCGACTCCAACAATATACAATACAACAAATCCAAGAGGTTAAGTTGACATAGTACCAAAATATTGGTAAATTTGTTGATAAATTCATACAAGCAATTGCATGTTGCTGATGTTGCTCAGTGTAAAATGAAAAAATGTCTCCTGCAAATTTCTGGAGCAACTCATTAAAAATGAGAATTGATGATTGCAGTTGAGCGCAACTCTTGCTCAATGTAAAATGGGTTTATCACATCCAAACGTCAATTATCTATGACCAGTTACATCATTAAACATTGCAATATTTTTAAAAAATAATTTGCACAGAGAAATTGATTCCTCTTCCCCCTTATAAGTATTAAAAATATCCATTCTCTGATCTCAATTGATTTTACAAATATATGATATTATTGCACGTTTAAAAAGCTGAACGAATTTTCTCGCATACTGCGCTTCATAAATAACTATGTGTATATTGTCAAATAATAATGAAAGCATAAATTTAGTTTAGTTTAGTTTAGTAAGGTTGTTTAGTTAAACATATTCACAAAATCAAACTCAACGTTTATCACAGTGTATGTTGTTGTTAAAACTGAAACTGAACGGAATTTGCAAAGTTTCATACAGTCGCACACGTTGGATTTCAAACTTTACCGTTCAAAGGTCGATTCAACATCATATCTACTTTCTACAGAATAATGTGTTCGTGTTTGTATCGCAAAATTATAATTTGATTAAATAAAATACTTCTTACAAACATACAAAAGGAATTTTGGATAATTAATTTTCAATTGTGTGTATCCTGTCATAATTTTAAAAACATTATCCAGTTTACTGAAAAATTAAATCAATTACTCACGGAATATCGGTTCTCATTAAATTTAGCTTTGTTTATAATTTAATCAAAATGAAAACTTCTTTTCTTGCTTGATTTATCAAAAGATATTTAATTAAAATACACATTAAATACAGCTGTAATTAAAAACCTGATACGTTCTAAAAGATTTTCAGAAGATAAGAGCTTATGCCACGACACGGTTTACATTATTATATTTTTAAATATTAAATACCTATACACAAATAAAATGTAATGTTTATAATTTGAAAAATATGTCGAAATCATTAATTTTTAATTAAATATCAAAGCACGTACAGTTCATGGGAAAGTTGCGTGTGCGCAACAATGCAGCGCTCGATTGTAATCCAGCATTTCCCTGCTCGGTATGTAATAATATACTGGGTGTTCAAAAAGTTCCGGGACGGACAAATATCTCGAGAAATACGCATCTGATCAAAGAACAGAAAAACACGTACTCAACATTTTTTTAAGGCGTTCTAGGGGGTAACTTTTAAATCTTAAATGGCAACCCCCATTTTATATTGTAGATTCGTATTCTACGGAAAAAAATAAGTAACTTTTATCTCAAACCTTTTTTTTTATTCGCGACAGATTTTTCAACTTCAAAATGACATTGCATAGCTAGCAAGCGGTAAAGTACAAGTTTCGGGCTGGTTTCAGGCAGCTCTAGTAGTGGGGAAAAGAGTGGAACAAAAAAGAAAGTAAAATCGAGAGTATTTTAGGAATTCGGAAAAAACCTAAACGGGCCGCTTAAAGTTATGATACAAGATACACCCTGTTTTTTAACGGGAATAAAATTACTAATTCCTACAAAATGTACCTAACTTAACTATTTGTTTTAAAAATCCTGCCGCACATATTAGGTCACAATACCATTCCTGCTTTGCAGGAATAACCGTTTAGTCCAGCTTGCATAACCCCCACCCTTCCTCTCTAATCTACTGAGCACGTCGTAATCATTGAATCCAAACTCCTAATAACTCAAGACTTCTCAGCACCTTAGCAAGACAAAGACACCCCCACCCCCACGCCATGTGCAAGACAGAGACAAAACACCGCCGCGACAATGGCCAGGGAAGTTTTAACGGGGCAAGTTCTAATGGATGAGATCCAATAGTCGAGTCTCGAGTTAGAATCGAATGTAAAGTTCAGGTTTAGATGTCGGATGTTTAATATCTGGGATTTGTTGCGAGGTAATAAGGCTCGAGACTGCGCAGAATGTGGAAAGTTTTTGAATTAGTGGTGGTAGGGTGTAAAGTTTAAGTTGATATTGGTTGCAACGAACATGTCGTAAAATATTGAAGCAATAAAGGTTTATGAATACCTACTTAGCAAGTTAGCTTATCAACTTAGCTTGTAACATGACGTGATTGAAGCTTCCAATAAATTTTTTCCGGGAAATTTAACTTTTTTATTGTTTAATTTTTAAAGTTTATTAAAGTTTCAACGGTGGTGCTGTTTACCGCTTGGGTTGAGGATAATATTAAGATGCTATAGCATATTATCTAAAACAAAACCAGTAAACAATATACTTTATCCTTGATCCTTTTTATATTTTTCGTAGACTCGATCAATAAAATGAAAGTGCATTATGTTAACGACCGTAGTTTGGCCGGCACAAGATCTCCCGCCATACTTACTTTATTCCTTTTTACTTTATTATACTTGTACAAATATATTAATATATACTACTAGGTACTACTACTCACAAATATATTTTAGTCATTTTATTTAAACTGCAGAAGAAGATAAAACGATATTTTACTATTGTCAACGCCATATTTGCTTTACATTTTTAGCGGCCCGTTTTGGTTTTTTCCGAATTCTCAGATTATTCTCGATTTTACTTTTTTTCTATTCCACACTTTTCCCCACTACTACGGCTGCCTGAAACCAGCCCGAAACTCGTACTTTGCCGCATCCTAGCTATGCAATGCCATTTTGAAGTTGAAAAATACTGTAAAAGTGTTTTCGTTGCGAGTAAACTGTCAGATTATTATTTACATCAGGATAATGTTTTAATAAACCTTTAATAGAGAAAGAATGGATCTACAGATGTGTCTTTTTAAAATTAAATTAATTTCTAACATGACATATAAACGTGTAATGTTTGCGTAAATTGGATTTTTTTGACTATTCGGAATTTTTATAATCAAAATTTTAAATCTGTAGAGCCATTCTTTCTCTATTAAATCCTTATTGAAATAAATTTTTACCAATCTTGTTCTGGCTACAAAACACTCGCTGCGTTAGTACATTTTATGCTGGATTTTAGGATGTAGACGGGCCGCTTAATAAAAGTAGCTGTAGCTACCTATTGTAAGAAATAAGAAGAAATAAATACCTATACGCCTTATAATATATGCAGAATGCAAATGTACCTACATACATCAAGAGAAATTCTATTCCTTACTTTGAAATACGAGAAATAACACTCGTGTTGCTTATCTTTTCCCCTTGACATTTCACAATAGAATTTAGAATATCTGTTTACGCGCACGTGGTACCTCAGCATCGCTTCGATTATCAAAACAGTTGAATGGATATCCGGGCTGAAAGTATCCCGAAATATCCGCTTTATGTGCCTTCGTCGCTGCGTAAGTCCTGTTGCTTAGCAACACGCTCAAACAAAGACAAACACCAGCGCCATCCAACTGTTTTTAAAAACAATTTACGTTTGCCGTTTAAATATTTACGCAGCGACGCTACTTACTAATGAAAAAAGTTAATTGCGAGCAGCTTCACTAACTAAAAAGAGTAATTTAGAACACTCTAACAGATGGCACCAGTGGTAAAGTTTAAATTGCGATGGCCGACTAAAAATGTCCTGAATTATTAAGGACGGTGGCGGCGGTGTTATCTCTTTCTAACGTGAAGTTACGGTAAAGTTCGCTTTGTCTCTCCTATAGTTTCATGATTGTAATTTGATTATGGTTTTCCTACAAAATGTAATATGCTGGCAAGTAAATTAAATTACGTGGGAATTATGAACGAAATTCTATTATGAACTTAAGTAAATGTTAAATTATAATTTATTGTTCTCTTTTTATTAGCTTCATATCTCATTCTATGTTAAAGCAATCCTTACATTATTATTTTATGTAAATAGTGCTACTTGTACCAGTTTATTGCATGTATTACATGAATTTAAAAATCTGATGTGGCCAGTGCACGACCTCTCGTCTAAACACTGTATATTTTGTGAATTTAGATTTAGTTATATTAGGCTTTTTGAAATTATAATTTTGCAATAAATTTACAAACTTTTTGAAAATATGTAATTTTAGAGTCCTTATTTTTTTATTTATATTTTTATAGATAAAAATTTAACTTTATTATTACCTTACTTATTAGTTATTACATTATATCCAGTATTATATATTTTTTCAAAATCGGCATGAAAATCTTCATTTCCTGACTAATTTGAGTCTTGAAAGTAAGATTTCCATGACTAGGCATGAAAATAAATAAATAAAAATGCCTAGTCATTTTTACTTTCCACTGTCTGTAGGTACAAACACTTGTCATGACAACGTTTTCTAAAATTTGTCACAGCTCTGATGATTTATGCAAACCTAATTTTTTATATAATTTTAAGCTTCTATAATTGCTGATTTAAAAAAAAAATACATCACGCGTCATAAAAATGTCTTTGCTAGACTCGGAGGCTTTGAAGAAACGCTCGGACGCTGCGCATCCTCGCATTCTTCAAACAAGCCTCCTCGTCTGCAATGAAACATTTTTATGACTTGTAATGTAATATACTATTACATTTCTTTTAAAATGGTGCCACAAATATTTCAGAAATTGTGTAGGTATACGTCTGTTCATCTGTCACATTACCATTTTTTGTTTTAATTTTTTTCTTATATTGTGATTTACAAATAAGATTTTGGTAAAAATCTGCCAACCGTATATGGATCTTTACTTGCAGAACCATAACATTTCTTGTAAAAAAGTTCGATAGTTAAAATTTTTATAGGACACATGAAAGAAGAAGTTACACTAGGTATACAATTTTTGTTTCTATATTTTTTACCAATAAAGAAATATCATTTTTCAAAAATATATAATTTTACCTACCACGATTTGTAAATCACCAAATAGAAAAATAAATTGAACACAAAAATTAAAATTTCAATGTGACAGATAGATAGACGTATGTAGAGAGTGTAGAGTTTTTGAAAATGTTAGTGGCACCATGGTTGCAGCCTTTAACCGTGCTGACACCATATTTAAAGAAATATAATATTAATTGGATATAATATTATATAAATAAGGTATTTATAAATTAAAATGTATCGATTAAATAAAGAGCTGAGTAGATTTAGGAAATTTAAAGTTTATAACATAATTCAATTATAATTAAAGTTAAGTCCATACTAAGTTCAAATATTATTATTATT
The DNA here is from genome assembly GCA_947534325.1 of Agonum fuliginosum. Taxonomy (NCBI): domain Eukaryota; kingdom Metazoa; phylum Arthropoda; class Insecta; order Coleoptera; family Carabidae; genus Agonum; species Agonum fuliginosum. The sequence goes on along the minus strand of OX384033.1, from coordinate 35,430,202 downwards.
GTTGGCCACATCAGATTTTAATAAAATTCGATTTAAATTTAAATCTTTACCATTATCAAATTATTATTAAATTCTTTATTCTGCATAAAAAGACGATGCTAAATAATCCACTAGGGTGCTTTTCGCCCTAAAAGGTTTTAAGAATTGTGACCAGGATTCGGGATAAGACTCTCTTGGGTCCAATGCAAATGAACGAGGTTTTTTCATTTATTCCAAGCGTATAATAAAATACGAATTCATTACGATTACGAAGACAAAAAATACAAAGAAATTTGAGTATATTTGAAGCTAAATTACTTTATTGTGTTTTCAAATTACGAGTAAATAAAACGCCTCATATATCACCATGCATTTTCATTTTCATTTGAAGGTGACAGAGATATCAAATTTCTATGTTGAAACAGAGAAAATGTACACAACATAAATGTGCTGCGTATGCTGTTACTATCCAAACATGTGAAAACCTTCTAAAATTCTGCGAAAATGTTGATGTGTTTACTTACAAAAATCTAACGTGTCCACAAAAAAATTCTGCTCCAAAATAGACATAGTTTTTCTGGTGGTATTAAATTTCACAAATGTTTAGTTATTAAATTATTGTAAAATTAAAATTTAGTTACAAATAAGAATCAAATTACTAAAGGAAGCTTTTCCAAGCATTATTCAAAAATAAAAAATTGTCTAATATAATCATGTGAATAGCTTTTGTATGGAAACCTTTTGAACTTTTATTATAAAATAAATAAAATACAATAACAATATTATAATTAAAATGTATATCCATAGGCGTTTAGGTGTTTCACAAAAAAAATATTTTACAGACAAATTGGTACTTTATAATGTATCAAGAGAATATATAATTATGATTTTTTGCTACAACTGCAATCCATATTCAGTTATTGCAGCAATCAGGATTAAATTTTATACAAAAGTAAAAATTTTCTGTCACATATGTCATTTTGACATTTAAGTAAATTAATAATTAATATATTGTCATTTTGTGTCTAAATACGCAATCAATAAGGTAAATAATACACATTAATTAATGTTAATTACACGTTTAGTGAATGTTTTAATTTTCTATTGTAAAAGTAATTAAAAAATAAAGTGGCAGTGTCATTACGATATCCTTACCGAATCTGCACACATGCATTCATTCATTCATCCTCGAATTTTAAAGGTCACTAAATGACTGCTGTCATATTGACATTGACAGCTGTCACTTTGACAATGCTTACTTCGTTATTGCAAAGAGTTTTACTAAAAATTAGCACCCATTATTTTTCATTATATACTAAGTTAATTTTGTTCCATTTCTTTATATGAATCACCCAGTATAATAATTCAAAAACGTATTTTATAGCAGTGTTATATCAACATACGTCTGCAAAATATTTCATTCAACGTTTTTTAATATGTAAAATTTATTGCAAGAGCTAGATAGCTAAAAGTAGAAAAAAAGTGTGTGTATTATATTACCATACCATATACCATGCAAGCGAAAATATGAAAGTACGAGGTATTTATTTAACAAAGAGCTTTTATAGCTTTAATCTTTTTATCCTTAAACTTTATGAGGACAAAAACCGGTTGAAACACACACATGTAGGTACCTACTTTTTGCTATTCGAAGCAAAAAATAAATCTTCAATTTCATTTTGCCGTTCACGGAAATTCACTGGGATATTAAAATTTTTTCTGAAAATTAAATTCCCGTTTCCTACATGCAGAAGTTGCTGAAGAAAATGAATTCATAAATTAGGGACTTTTAGACGGCGGGCTACGCGGTACTCAAACTGTTTGCTTTTGGGAATGTCGCCACATCCCGACCATAAAATTATATTGGGACGAAATCCGAAATTCAATTTTATAAATAATAAAAATCTGAACTAAATGGTGAATATTTCGTAATTAAAATTCATAGATATATAAGTGCCTATAAGGTCAGTAAGAATATTACGAGTAAGGCCTAATCATTTTGAAAAATATAGTGGAAAAGAATTTTTTTTAAACATTCAATGTTGCCATCTGGGAAAAACGTTCGCGACAGTAACTCGATGTTAACTTCATGTTATATTTAACTGCATATTTAATAACCGCATATTAAAAGGAAAATGGTAAAATTGGGCCTTAGGGTGGGTTTATTGTCAAAATCTGTACGCCTTATTCTTATTTCTGACAGACATGTCAAACATTTTTGAACAATATAACCTAAAACAGCTTGAAATCTTATCGATTTTTGCAGCAACATCAGATTAACAAATATGAACGCGTTTCACTTCGGTTAGTTTAAATATAATCTTTAAAATTATTCATATTCTTATTCCTTATTCTTAAATTTTTGAGCATAAACCCAGCCTTACTTTCTTTAAACATCCCTTAATTACGAGCACAAAGAAATTGTTAGCGTGTAGCAAATTTGCTTTATGTATTATGTTTGTTAAAGAACAAAACTTGAGGATCTATACAACCGTAAACTAGAGGTGGTTAATTTTATAAATTTATGGAAGATCATTTTTGTGTGTGCATATTTTGCTGATATTATTGATTTGCGACGAATAAAGAATAAAGCATAGTAGGTACGTATATGTTAGCAACGCCAACAACAACATTATAAAATTGCAACACGTGTCGAAAAGCTCTTTCATGTACGATGCTTTTTAGATACTTGATACACTATTCTGTCAATAAGTCAAGTGGTATTATGGAGCATTATATTTAAATGCTGGTATTTAAAAGTATAAAATCAGAATGTATAAGTAGGTAATTCATATTTTAATGATACATTCTGAAACTGAATGACACATTTCAAAGAAAAAGTGTAAAATTAGAATATATAATTCATACTTTTTAATGTGCAATTCTGCAATTTTATATGGATACATACAGTGTGTCCCAAAAAATGGTACGCACGAAATAACTTTTTTATTAATTAAGCAATCAGCTATACAATTAATATATAATGATATACAAAAATACCACTTCCGGATAAACCGGAAATGGCATCAACTTTCTTATTTCAAATATAACACCCTAAATTATTTTTACATATTTGAATTCTACGTATGGTTCTGAATCCATAAATCTAGAATATCAGAAGTCTAGATTTCATGCAAAATATCTCAAGAAAAAGTCGAAATAAAGAAAATTAAGAAAGGTTGCAAAATTTGATATTTGTAAAAACAATAGACATGCGATAAGTGAAAATAATTATTAACAATTATTCATGGCCATTTGCAATTAAATTTTAAGTGTCACTTATATGAAAAATATCGAATCGAATTAATGACAGCAATGTTATATCTACGTTTGACAATTTGATTTTGATTCGATCTTGTTCATTTAAGGAATACTTAAAATTTAAGTGGAAGCGGTGCAACTGCGGCTATCAAAGGTCTAGAATGTGTGTAAATGAAAATGGTGGTCACGATGGCCACGTTGAACATCTTCTATAATTTTTTAATTTGTTATCTTTTGTTTGTAATTCATTAAATAATACTTACACCTTTGATAGTTTTCTTTTTGTGAGACATTTTGCATAAAATATTTTTTGATACATCATTGGATTCAGAATTATAGATAGAATTAAAATATGTAAAAATATATAGGGTGTTCCATTTGAAATAAGAAAGTTGATGTCATTTCTGGTTTAACCGGAAGTGATATTTTTATAAATAATATATATTTTGATGTCTTCTTATGCCTAGTTTATCCATATAAAATTTTATTGCGAATAATATAAAAGTTATTTTGAGCGTACCATTTTTTTGGAACACCTCTAGTATATTCCACCCCTTCGCTTTCACGCAAATAAGCGAAATCTTTGCAGAACTCGCTGCATTTAAGTTGGTTTATGTAAATTAATCTCGGTTTAAAAATGATAATTCTTTACGAAGTTTGAAAGTTTTTAACAGTTTAACGAGTTATTGAAATGTAAATTCCCGCTGCAATTGTGTTCGCTTCGAAGCGAAGTTGATTTATTATTACTGACGCAAATAACATGATTAATTATCAATTTTATAAACTCGGTGAATTTTAAATGATTTATTTTTAGTAGGGCACACGATGCACATAGGAAATTACGAATTTACGTTTCCATTAAACGGAAAGTGGAAACTCAGTCGAATTTACACTACTCGATTACGTTCGCATAAATAGATAGCAACCTATGATAACAGTGAAATACGGGTATTTGAAATTGAAACATATCGGTAGGTACTCGACTGAATGAAAATTTGCTAAACGCATGACTTCTCCAACCTCTGCATTTATTAATTTTTGGTAAAAATAAATATTGACAAACTGTAGGAAAAACATGAGGTAGTAATCAGTAACAGTATATTAAGGCGCTAAGTACGCTTGTAATCCAGAAGATTAACAATTTGAACGATTCTGACTGAATTATAAAAAAATTCAAATAGAAATTTAACATGAAGAATCATGGCTCATTAGTGAATCAATAAATGCAAATTATTAATTGCTGTGACATCAATTAGCAAAACTTGGAGCTAATTTTTATCATTTAATAATCCATATTTTACGTTGATTAATGCACAAAAATAAAAATTTTCTTTTGAAATCGATAATATACATTAGTTGGAAGACGGATATAGAAAAAATTATTTTATATGCCTCCGGTCGGCATCGCTAGTTTTCCATATCTCAAAATCCGCCAGAAACTCTTTGTTGCCAGCCTAGGCCGGCAAACAACCTGAAGTTATAGGTTGGCATCTTGACATTACTACAGTTGTCAAACAGATGTCAATTTTATGCGTTGAATATTTTTTATACAAGAATTAACAACATTTTGACAAATTTTAGACGTAAATCGTTAATAGAAACTGAAATAAATATATTTTAAGCTCAAATGCAAGTATTCAGTGCACAATTTTTTAGGTTATGTATAATTATTTTATATTTTTGTATGAAATCGGCACATAAAATATTGTGTATTACACGTCCAGAAACTGTTATGCTAGTGCTCGTAATTTGCAAGCCTCGCCTGTGGCTCGGCGTGTCAAAAATACTCGCTCTTGCAAAAGGTCAGTTTCTGGCCTTGTGATACAAATAACTATTACCTACACATTGATAAAAATAAGGAAATACATCGGTTTTAAGAGCGTAATGTAAGAACATTGCGTGCAGCAAAAACATGCTTATGAATGGGGAATGAAATTGACACTAATTTTGGTCGGATTGACTTATTTTTTTTAATTTAAAGATAAAGATGAGCTCCACGTCCATTAATTGTTGAAATATTAGTTTTATTTTTTGTTTCAACTTTACAATGCCATAAACTTGTCATAACTTGGCTAATTTGTCATACTACCTAACTGTTACTCAGTAAATCTACAAAAATTGCAAATTTCAACACTAGACGGATCTAGATTGAACTTCTATCTCTCAAATGAACCCTTGTTTGTATTGATATGTTCATATTTAGTACCAATTTTGATCCCCCTACGACAGCGCGTTCCCTATTCCTGCCTTTGTTCGACACTAAATCTGTATGAATCTATCCTTTTCTCGCAGACAGCTACATTCGGGCCTTAATCTGAAACCTGAAAAGTTCTGAAAATTTAGTTATATCCTTTTTGACAGGAATTAAAATTTTAGTATTTTTATGTTTATCGCGCGCATAGCAGCGTGCATTATGTATCCAAGTGTGGTACTGACAATTCAGGTTCGAACGCAGTCAGATACATTTTCCAGTTTCACTGCACATAAACCAACCCTGTAGCCTATACTATACTTGCCAGTAATAATCATTAATTAGTGTGTTCACTGCAAGTAACCGCACACGTGATATAATATAATATCAATACCGGTGATATAAGATTGCAGTTTCCAAATATTATAAGCGTGACAGATTCCAAATTCCAATCAGATGACGTTATATAGTCCATCCAGCAAATCAACCAACTTCGTCACAATGAAGTAACAATAGCAGTGCATTGTGACGAAATTGCTTAATTCGCTGGATGGACTATACGTATATAGTCACATTAATGAAAATTGAATATTGTTAAATGACAGAGACGCTCGACTTGTTATCAAATTTATTAAATATTTGTAGAAGCATTTCATGAACTAATTTGTAATGTCAATTAGTTAATTAATTTATTTTATTCATAAACGTCATCGGAATGAAATTCTAGAGTGTTTTTCTGAGTTAATGAATCAGATGAGTTAATGTATAATATGTAGGTATTCTGTCTAATGACTATTTCATTATCAATTCATAAATAATTCTAACTTGTCTTTTCTTAAAAAATCTGATGTGGCCAACACATGACCTCTCGCCAAGCTCTACTATTTTTATTTATCTAATAAGTATATTTTATGTAGTACTTACTCACAAATATACCATTGTCGAAGGGACTTCGGGTATTGTAGTTTTTATAATATTATTAATGTTTATCATAACCATATAAATAATAAATGACATTTCATATTTTCAATTTGTCAAAATGTCAAAAATGTATTTGACATTAACGCTCAAATATTGTATGTTTTGTTTTCATTGGTAGGCAGATAAATCAAAATTGTAACGAATTTGTAGAATTTTATCTTCTTGTAATTGGAAAATGGTGCTAGATAGAAACATCGTGTTGAATACAAATTGTAGATAGTAACATTTAGTGTACATTGTTATTGTTATTAAAAAAATTCCTATTAATCCATAAATTTTGAGGATATTCCAGAAAAACTCTTCAGATCTTCAAGAAACTACCACTTCCGATTGCATAATCAACACCAAAATCAGATTTAATCTAGTGTGTCAGAATATTGTATACAAAATTTCAAATTTTTTTATTCGGTGGTATTTAAGTTATCATACCTCCAACATCCATCCACCCATCCATCCAACCTTATTCCTTATCCATTGAAAACTCACTATCGAAATTATAGCATTATTACAATACCTCTCTTACAGGACTGAGTGGCGAGAGGTAAAAATTAAAACACCGTAATCATAGCGCTCCATATCACATCAACCAGCTATTATAGTCCGTCCCAAACTTCTTTGCCGTTACGTCATTATTTTATTTTCAAGAATAACTACGGAATACATTGTCTTACTCTTTCTATCTTATTACTGTCATATATTTAGTTGAAACACGTATGTCATTCGAAATTTGCGAAGTATTGATACTGTTACGTGAAGTTTTGTTCTTTGTTTTTATTATGAAGTAGAAAAAGAAAGAAATAGGAAACGTATATAATTATATTGTTGATATACCAGCAATTATAACTTGTTATTTGAGTAGGCTGTTTTTCATGTTGTTTTATGAAATACATTGTATTGTAAATTTTGAAACTGTCAAACAAATAAAAACTATTTTCACTGTGATTAAATAATTTAACATAGGTATATCGTTGTTTTATGCATACATTAGCTGTTTACATATAGATATTTATAATATTATTTATAAATATGCTCGGCAAACGCAATAATAAACAAACAATTCAGATTGTCTTGAATTTGTACCAATATTTTACTGCTGAAAAAGAAAATTATTTATTCCCGTGTCAGCTGTTCTAGAGGTATTTATTTATTATTAAATTTATATAGTTATTCCAAATATTCACATAATATAGTTTAAAAATATTTGATATCAAAATATAACTTTCCCGCCATAATTTCAAATTGATTCATACGAACTACAGGTATGACGTCACGGCAAAGAAGTTTGGGACGGACTATACATCTGTATCCGGGCACCCCTATATGTGAACATAACCTCACACTCACTCTATACGGCAGCACACTACACACACATACCTCCAAATCAAATGCGGTGTCTCTTCCAACCCCAAGGGACAGGAGCTAACAGTGGGACACCGCGGTATGAATATTACACAATGTGGTTAATTATCCTAACATGATTTCTAGGTTGAGTGGCTTATGCCATGGTTAGGTTTAACGCTGCCACTGCCAGTGAGAGTTTGACCAGTTGAGAGCTAAAGGCGAACAGTGATTTTGCTCTAGGCTGCGTACTGAAGCTGAATTAGGTTCAGGGCAGTGTGGAATTATTAAAGGCATTGGCAAGTTATCAAGCGTGTTAAACTTATTCCAGCAAACGATAGACTATTCAATTCTATGCTTATTAGTTTTTGTCCGAGGCGTTTATGCTCTTTAGTTCGTCATATATGTATGTATAGCTGCGTTCGGTAAACAGTTCTATTAACTCTTTTTAATCTGTGCACTCCAACAACGTTCGGTAATTTTTATAGTCAAAATTGTTTCGGAGTTATGCGTTCGGCAAAGGAAGAGAAGAAGTTCTAACCTTATGAATGAACAGTTAGAACTATCTATATTCATCTCCTTTGTCAAAGTCTCTTTAAGATGATATTATTCCTAACATGAATCCCGAATTTTCATTCTGACGAATTCAGTTTACCTCTCCCCCTCTTGCCAAAACGGTCAGAAATTTACGTCTGAGATACACACAAGTTGAACCCCGCCCTTTTTTGACACTTTCATGAGTTACGCCGTAAAATAGGCAAGATTTGTTCAAAAAGTGATCATTTTCTGGAACAAAATACAGCCGCAAAACAAACTTACAAGATTGAAATTTTGTATACTTCTAAATAAAGGTTTTGTATAGTCCGCTATCTCAGTAATATATCAATATTTAGGTTTTTTTATACACTTAATTTATTCTCAAAAATGGGTGTATTTTTTAATGCAATTAAACATTTTGCCAACATTGAAAAATGAATAATTTGGAGTTAGCGGGCTATTTTAATTTCTTATGCACATAATAGTAAAAAATAAAACTATATGTTGTACCATACAGTCAGGATTTGTTCCAGAAAAATAGTCAATTTTTCGAGTGGAATTATGTCCTTTTAAGGAGGTACTAGTCCTATCTGCGAAATATGAGCATGATGTAAAAATTTAATATATTGTTCATTACACTTTTGTAAACGTGCATGTAAATTTTTATGCACACTTACTAGTTAGTTCAGGAGTTATCATCGTTTTAGTTGCTCATGATATACTGAGGTTAGTCTTATTTGCGACATATAAGAATTATATAAATAAAATTAATTTAGTGTTCACTACATCTTTCTAAACGTGCATGTAATTTTTTTCTCGTTCTGGTCGTACACTTACATTATTATGCAAAGAAAATATTTTAATGAAAATAAAAATTTCAATAATACGACAGCTACTTTGACATTGACAGTACTTATTCCACGTATATCAAGATGCCTAGCATGATAACTCCATTGTCATATATTTCCCTATATTCGCATTTCACCTCCACCAACCTGTATAAATGTACTATTAAATTTATTTCTCATTCTAAGTTTACTTCTGATAGCCGAAATACGTATAAAATGTTAAATAAAATATTTTGAAACATATAACCGAGTGTTTAATTATTATCCGGTACATAAAATAAGAAATCCAAGTATACATAGAACAATGTTATAATAGTTATTTGTGTATTAAGAGCATAAAGTGACTCTTTGTTACTCGCGCACTGTAATTGCAGCGCGAGCCGAAGACGAGAGCTGCAATAGTGCAAGAGGAACAAAGATACTTTATGCTCGTAATACACACATAATTTTATCTACGACTAAAATTATTTGTTATAATAATAATAGTATTCAGTTAGTTCAATCTGCGTTCAATCAATTTATGTTTGATTCGTAACCATGACGATACCAATAATATCGAAATAAATAAATAAAAAAATTTGTTTGATTCTGTCATTTTCTTTTATTATATGTAATCAAAAAGTACTTTATTGAGCGTTGCCATAGGAGACGCGCAATAAAATGTTTTTTTGCTTGGTCCTCAGTAACAATCAACTTTACGTTGACAATTGAAAGCATAAATATAAACTTTTCATAGTAGTCGTAGATAATAGTTATTTGTGTATTAAGAGCATAAAGTGACTCTTTGTTACTCGCGCACGATGATTGCAGCGCGAGCCGAAGGCGAGAGTTGCAATAGTGCAAGAGGAACAAAGGCACTTTATGCTCGTAATACACACATAATTTTATCTACGACTAAAATTATTTGTTATAATAATAATAGTATTTAGTTAGTTCAATCTGCGTTAAATCAATTTATGTTTGATTCGTAACCATGACACGATACCAATAATATCGAAATAAATAATTTTAAAACATTGTTTGATTCTGTCATTTTCTTTTATTTTATGTAATCAAAAAGTACTTTATTGCGCGTTGCCATAGGAGACGCACAATAAAATATTTTTTTGCTTGGTCCTCAGTAACAATCAACTTTTCGTTGACAATTGAAAGCATAAATATAAACTTTTCATAGTAGTCGTAGATAAATTTAATTTATCTACCTACTACATTTTATATAATAAAACGCGAATGGCACTTTGGGAGCATCGCTTGTATTTCTCTTTTGTGTGGAATCCCCACTGTCCTAAACAGAGTAATATATACGTTAACGTTATACACAAAGTTTTACTGGATCAAAACAAAGCTTATATTGTTGAGATCCGTGGGGAAGTTTGTTAACCTCAGAACGTAATATTTGAAGGGAAGGAAACTGAAACTATGCTTAGTGAATACTGTTATGGAATGATTTTCAATCCAAGTAAGCAATCTCAATCTATACCACACTATTCATTATTTCCTGTTCGGAAACAAAGGTTTCGAGAGTTCCGCAGTTCAAATTTTAGTCAGATCATTTCTATTATATCAGATTAATTGACAAAACCGTGTATGTGGGACTCAAGAATGGTAATGTTTTGTCAATTTAGTTGACTATACCTTAAAATAAAAATGTTGTCAGAGCTATTGGCAAAACCAAGTTTGGAACTCATTTAGTTTAACAAACTTATCCTAAGCCAAGCCAGTTTGGGAACTTGAAACTATAGACATATCCATATTATTTTATATCTGTACTTCTTTAAACTTATAACATAGGTAATCCAGTTTTTTGGTGTATACGTTTTCAAGAATTTAGTTGTTAATTTTTATACCTAACGTTTGTTTTGGTATATGTAACATTTGTAGTTACCTAATTAGTTTGTAGATATTATTTTTTACTGAGTAGCAATCTTTTTTTGTGTATTTCTGTTTCTATGAGGTTTGTTTTAAAATTAATTATTTATTATACTTCTTTTTCTTTTTACACTGTACCTACTTGTATTCTTGTATTTTTGTAAAATTATTCTGTTATTGGGTTTTATAAACCTGTTGAGAATAATGAAGATGAATAGTTGCACTACGAGACTGTGCTCATATATTGTGAAATAATTTTTTTATAACGACAAATTTTCCTCGTAGAAAATGGAGGATTTTCAAACACGTTTTGTCATAATATTTTCGATCTAAAAAGGTAAGTTATGGAACATAACCACTTAGATGTATCTAAACTTTAGTTACAATTTATAGTATGAAAGTGTATTTTTACATTTAAATCAGTGTCAATATAGTATCCCTAATCTAATACAGTCAGAGATATCTAGATCCTGCTAGATTCTATTACACATTCTGACCGCTAGAAATTATTATTCTGTACAGGAAGAATGTACACGTAAAAAGCACTTTACACGCATACACCTCAACGACACATGGTTGCACATTTTAACAAAAACAAATTTTTATATGGTAGATAAGGGAGAAAACTTCGTTCTATTAGTGCAATGTTTTTTCAGCACGTTCAACGGTTGAAATTACTTACTTTCAACCGCTTGCAGGCGTTTAGAAGCACCTACAGATTTCGCAGAACATGATATTAAAGTTTAATCTACTTTGGGGTAGTGTTATTTTTTAGAAAAAACTTTCTGATTTCGAGGAAATTAGAGGTAAAAAAATGTGAATTTTTGTAGTTTTCCTTATTTTATAAACTAAAACTTCGGTACAAAACAGAAAAAATGGCACTAATAGAACGAAATTTGATCCCTTATCTACCATATAAAAATTTGTTTTTGTTAAAATGTGCATTGTGCAACCATGTGTCGATGAGGTGTATGCGTGTAAAGTGCTTTTTACGTGTACATTCTTCCTGTACAGAATGCTCTTAACTACTAAACAATGATAATCAAACTAAAATGTCTTCTACTTATTCAACATTTGAACTTGACCAAACTGCACGATACACTCATAATCATAACCACACCAAAATAAAATATATTTCTCTGAAGTAACATCCGCAATTCCTCATATTATATCTCTCCGCTATCTCTTCCCCCGGCGTTGGCGTCGTTTGATCATGTTCACGAGCGACGGCGGCGCTGATACATTTTTGATTGCATCTGACTTGAAAACAACGAGCAACGCGGCCGGGCTCAGCTTGTGTCAGTTGGTTATGTGGTACGTGGTTTGCGTCTGTGGTGATGTGTTATCGATAATGCAGAGCTCTGTATGCTGGTAGGAATTTGTGATGAGTGGTGATGGCATTACATGTGTTATCTAAAGCGAGGACGAGATGGTGCATTTAAATCGAGAGGTTTATTATACGATGTGGGATGATATGTAATTCTATAATGCGAGTCGAGTATGAATGCTTTTGTGTACAGACTACCGAGTACATTTTAAAGAATTGTTTTCACTAAACTAATATTTTAAATCACTCTGCTACCGAAAACGGTGTCCAATTAAGCTGCCGAAAGGATTTTTTTGTTTCACTGATATCTTCATCAGAGTATCTACCGAAACTGAGTTTGTCGGACTCAAGGAAAGTACTGGGTTGTTCATTTAGTTCAGTTAAAAATGCAAAGCAAAAAAGCATGTTACAATAACTTATTTTGTGACTTTGGTATTATTCGAGTATTATTAATTAGATAGCCGCCGACAAAAATGCAATTTGACATTTATAAAGATCAAATAAATAAATAAAACTTAATACTAACAACCAATACTAACAATCCACAACAACTGTCTGTTTCAAAACACCTAGACCAACTGAATTCGAAATTCCTATTTTATGTCTGGTTATCTAATTTGTTTGTTAATTTGTTCAATTAAGTGACAAATCACTGTACATTTTCGTCATAAGAAGAAACAATTTTGATTTTTTTTTAAATATAATATAGCCTATGCCCCCGGGGATAGTGTAGCTTCCCAACGGTGAAAGAATTTTTCAAATCGGTCCAGTAGTTTCCGAGCCTATTCAATGCAACCAAACAAAGAAACAATCAAATCTTTCCTCTTTATTATATAAGTATAGAACAGTGACCTCTATTAATAATTATTTGAGGTCACTGGTATAGAAGTAGGTATAGATTTCCTAAAAAAATAATTGTTTCAGTTACAAATTGGCTTCTCTATTTCGGGATATGAAGCGCTAGTACTTTGTTTTTGTTGCTAAACTAACGCGCAAAAAAAACCACGGCATCATAAGTGATTTTTTCTATTCCAATGCTTTAATTTACTTATTATATATGCATTGAATGACGTTCATTTCGATTCAGATTTTCATTTCGATACAAATTTTCATTTCGATACAGATTATCATGTAATCTGTATCGAAATGGATTCATTTCGACACAGATTATCATTTCGATACAGATTTTCATTATGAAACACCCAAGCAAATTTCATGCAAATGAAGTTGTTTTTTTAAAATGAAAGCATGGGAGTAGAAAAAATAGCGTATGCAACTCGTGTATAATGGCTATCATTATAAACTCATTGCATAATATACTATTAACACAGAATCATTAGTGAACCCATACATCATGGATATTTATGCACAGTTGATAATATCTGCAAACTGCAAATGTGCAAAGACAGACGCAATCGTGAGTAATAGTTATTTGTCCAACTAGAGAGGAAAGCGCTTCTTTTTCCCACTCGAGCTCGAAGTTTGTGTCACGAGCGAAGCGAGTGAGGCAATCGAGCGAGAGTGGAAAAGGGCTTTCCTCTCGTGTTAGACACAACATTTTTTTCACGACATATTTTTTAAAAACATTGTAAATGTAGAAGAAACACATTAGAAGTTAGGTTATAACTGCCATCTGTCAGAATGACGTTTAAAAACAACGAAATGTTTCACTGCGGCCAATATGCCAAATTAAATTTAAGTTGTAAAATCGTGAAATTGTAGAAATAGAAAGTATGAAATGTAATAATTGTTAAATAATAGTTTACAGTATATCACTATAAAATCAGAATTTTCAATAAAATAATACATTTACTTACAATTTTTGAAATGTTTCATCGTAAAATAACACTGGTGGTAACACTGCTTACTTTCCTCTCTAGAGAGGGAAAACTCACTTTCCTCACTATTTCGCGAGAAGAAAATTGTGTTTTCTCCGCATGTCGTGAAAAAAAAAAAATATTAATGTAGCGAGTAGCACTGTGACCTAATTTGTTGTACATTAATAAATAAATAAGTATGCATTACATGCAAATGACAAAAAATAAACAGTAGTTAGTTAAATAAATACAAAATATACGTAGTTGTTCATTATGTTATTTGTTTATCATGTTTTAATATTGTTATTTCAAAAATATTAATTAGTTATACAGAACAGACGGAATATGAAAATATAAAGCATCATTTTGAAATATGAAAGTGTAGCCAGGTATACTCCTTGTTTTCATTTCATTTTAAAGCTTGAGCATCTTGATTAAGGTGATTCTCATCTACCTACTCAGCAAAATAATGAAATACAGCTTTAAACAAATTATATCTACGACTTCAACATTTTTAAATTATGCATTTGTCATCATTTTTCTCTGAAATTCATGGCTGAGCACTATTAAAAGAGTAATTTTACTAAATTTTAAGAGTATTTTCTCGAATATGAATTGAAATAAAAATTGTTGAACATGAACATTAAATGTGTGTTGCTTGCTACAAAATATCATATATTAATCCCACAGGGAATAATAGTCAGTATTCCCTTACTCGTACTTTGCTACATCCTAGCTATGCAATGTCATCTTGATGTTGAAAAATACTCTAAAAGTGTTTTCGTTGCAAGTAAACTGTCAGATTATTATTGACTTCAGGATAATATTTTTATAAACATTTAATAGAGTAAGAATGGATCTACAGATGTGCCTTTTTAAATTTTAAAAATTAATTTATATCATGAGATATAACCGTGTAAAATTTGCATAAAATAGAAAATATTTTTGAATTTTTCGAAATTTTTATATTCATGTACAATTTTTTAATCAAAATTTTAGAAAGGTACATCCTGTAGGTCCATTCTTTCTCTATTAAATCCTTGTTGAAATAAATTTTTACCATTCTTGTACTGATTACAAAACACTCGCTACGTTAGTACATTTTATGCTGGATTTTAGGTAGTAGACGAGCCTCTTAAGACAGACCCCTAAAAAGTTTCCCGACGTATAAAAAACACTGTATGTTATTTTCCCCTTGTAGAAGATTATACTTGTACTAAGCTTACCAGAAACCATATAAACGCACAATATATTCATTATTACAATATGAGTAATGTATACAATAATTGATAAATACCTACACTAACACAAATTATTATGTTGTTCAATGTTCCATTTTCCAACTCTACATTATTAATGATCATAATAGGCGCAGTTTTATTGTATTATTAATTAAATGCGATTATTGAATGCAGTTTATGTTATAATAATCCTGATATTTCTAGTATATGAATAGATAATCAGAATCTTCTATTATTTAACAAACAAGGAATACGGCATTGATAGGATTACGTGCAGATCTGATATCCTTTGACAAACATAATCAATCATATGTCAACTGATAGGAGAATTGGTAGGAACTGATTGATATCTGATGTATTATGTGGGATTGCTTTGTCACCTATACTGAAAATCACAAGTTTTGGCAGTATGGCAGAGATAGGCAATGTTATTCTTATGGAGATAAACTCGGCCTTGTTGCCAGTTTTACACTTACATTGTTTCATGGTACACCATTCAGTTTTCATGCTTTAACACATTTTAGTTTGCAGTGTTAAATTTCATAATGAAATGTTAGTATAGGGTTGTAAATCTTATAGATGTTTACATGTTGTATGCAGTACTATGGAACAAAGGAATCTAGATCCAAAGCCTCATTCAAACAAGCAATTAGTTTTAAGGTTTACATTTATGTTTCGTTTAAGAAAGTGAAAATACATCGAATTAAATACGAGCATTCACAGTGCTTGAAAGTGGGACGTGTGAATGTTTGTATTTAGTTATATGAATTTAAACTTTCAAACGTAAACACAAATGTAAACCTTAAAACTAAATGCTAATAGGCTAAAGTATACGTTTTGTGACATTATTTAGCAGCGTATATGTATCTGTCATTCAAATAAAATGATTTTTTTCTATAAAAATAACGCAAAAATTTTATTTATATTTCTATACTGCCAAACAAAGTCCAACTTCTTAATAAGTACGCTAAAAATGTGACTTTTAATAAAGATACTTTATCTTGAACCAAAAAAAAATTCATCAGCGGAAATTTTAATATAGCAAGTCTTGAGTCAAAATTTTGGGTAGTTCTTTGATAGAGTACAATTCAAATATCTAGGACCCTGCGAGCTGCGCGAAAAGGCAGAGCTTGTCATATACTGTCCGTTTTAAAGCGGAGCTAGCGAGTATATGCTACGCTGCACTTCACTTAATTTTCAAAGAAAACTAAAATATAACTCAATCACAATCAATTACAAAATTCACAGCGTTACACGAAGCAAAACACTACGAACGTCAACATGAGAATAACAGATATTGAAGCTGATGTTCTGTAGAACAGACAGTAGCGTAGTTTCCTCTTGTTTATCATTTATGCCTCTCTTTCTAAGACGAGAATTCGTACTTCGCGCAGGGTTGTGCTTAAATGAATTTACCTCTACTAAAGTCACAAAATAACATAATTATTGTAACATGATATTTATATTTGTTATTTCTTGAATTCAATTTAAGTTATGCGGCTCGAAATGTACAGTGATAATACAGATTTTAATTTTCTACGAGAAAGTTATTAAAGGCAGACAAATTATTCAGATAATATTTTTGTATGAAATTAGTATACCTAGGAAGCAAAAAAATTACCTAACCAAATTTATTTTGGAAATAAGTACCTACGAAACAATAGAAATAACTCTTTATATTACAATTCTTTAGGTGGCAGTAGGATCAGAAATAAATAATATTAATTTTTATTTCTGACCCTACTGTCACCTAAATTGTAATATAAATAGTATTTCTTGGATCACATTACATCATATCAATAGAAACAACTCCTTGGATAATACTATATTACACGCAGGGGCGCACTCAAGGGGGGGGCTCGTGGGGCTTGATCCCCCCCAGACGACTGGACTTTTTTCAAATTTTTTCATTAAACATTTTAAACATTATGTAAGATTATTTAAGTTCACTGAAGACTAAAAATAATCGCCTTTTATCTGTTTTTATGATTATCTTAAATTCAAATAGTTCAAATTATACAATAATATACACTTCGTATAACGCATGTGTACGATTATTGGGATATTTTAATAAGAATGCGAACCTTGTGGTGAAATTTTGAACTTAAACAACGGTGCACTTGGGAGTGAAACTAAAAAGATGAAAGAAAGAACTGATACATTAAATATGAACTAAAATTAAAATATATGTATTTTTCTATATAACTGACATGACTCTGCTCTGGAGGTTGATTCTGTAACTTGCGTGAGCACTTGCGACACCAAAACTAACAGAGATTTGGCACATACATCTGCCGGAAATTTGAAGAACTACAGCATATGACTTCACTTGTTGCGAGACACGCAAATATTTTTGCGTGACCTACGGAGGTACTGTATCTACTTGCGTCACTATCTGTCTCTTTCTAACACTATATTCGTATTTATTATTATGTCATTTTGCGGATTTAAAATTTTTGGTTTATTGCTGAGTTAAGTAAGTGTATTACAATTCTATATTTATTAATTAATTCAGTTTTCGTTTTTATAGTTTAGTTTTATTAGGGTTATACACACGTTATACCCGTAAATATTTACCTATAATAGATCTACCTATATCAATAAAATTGGATAAATAATGGCTTTAGCGGACATTGTTATTGCAATTGATGAAGAAGTATTGGAGGAAAGACCACATAACATACGTCTTATACGTAGGCAGCTAAGAGACGTTCAAAATCCCTTCGAAATTAAAAATTTGTAAAAAAATTTATATGAGCAAAGAAGCATGCCAAATTTTATTAGACCAAATGCAATCGCATTTAGAAGTAGGGCTTCGGAATACAAAAAATCAACATTATCTTGCATGAAATTGATTATTATTTGTATTTGTTCTTCCGTAACGTTCATTTAAAATCTCTGAATGACAGTAGACAGGTACCACCAATACCAAAACAGCGTGAAAACCTAACGAACTAATTTCTCCATGAAAGTCACCAGATTAGGAACAGTGACGTCATACTAACTCTAACGCAAATGTAGTCACGCAAATACTCACGCAAGTTACAGAATCAACCCCCTGAGTCGTTCTTATGAAAGTATATCAAGAGAGCTGCCGAAAAAACAGTGTGTCTGCACAAGAAAGAGAGTAAAACGTGCAACTGTTTATCTTTTAAAAAATTAAACTTTTAATTTAAAGGTGTTTGACCTTGAACTCTAAAAAAAATTCGCCTGCGGCGCATTTCTTTCTTGTGTCGTACTACAGGTTTCATTAAAAAAATTCTTAGCCCCTCCCAACATGCAATCCTGGGTGCGCCACTGATTACACGTGTATCTACACTTTTAATTCATGAAACGTATATATAAAATTTAGATTTCAATTACCCAGTTTGTACGCCACTGGCATTTTACAGGCGCATGAAATTCAAATTAGAAACAGATCATTTTATAAGTATACCCCACAAGCCCCGAGGAGAAGCGACAAGGGAAATAAACGCTAATCTCTCTGGAATACAGCGACACAAAGCTACACAGAACATTACACTTACCTTTTTATTTTCACCCTTCATATTCCATCACAGAAAATTATTACCACTTTTTCTTAATTATTAATAAAAGTATTTTTGGTCAGTAGATACACAGTAAGACCTACGTAAACTTAAACTATTATTTAAATAAAGGATATAGTTTAAATTTCATCGCACATCACTACGAGTAGATATGACATAAGCATAAAGCTAGATTCAGACCTACCTAATTATAAGTGTAAGTGGCTAATTTAACCAACCAGCACTCAGCGTTCGCACTTATAATTGAAATTAGAATTTTATTGAAGCGCTGATTGGTTAATTTAGCACTTATACTTATAATTGAGTATTTGGGTCTCTTAAGCTAGATTCAGACCTATCTAATTATAATTGTAAGTTACTAATTTAACCAACCAGCGCTCAACTTTCGCACTTATAATTGAAATTAGAATTTTGTTGAAGCGCTGATTGGTTAATTTAGCACTTATACTTATAATTGAGTATTTGGGTCTCTTAAGCTAGATTCAGACCTATCTAATTATAATTGTAAGTTACTAATTTAACCAACCAGCGCTCAACTTTCGCACTTATAATTGAAATTAGAATTTTGTTGAAGCGCTGATTGGTTAATTTAGCACTTATACTTATAATTGAGTATTTGGGTCTCTTAAGCTAGATTCAGACCTATCTAATTATAATTGTAAGTTACTAATTTAACCAACCAGCGCTCAACTTTCGCACTTATAATTGAAATTAGAATTTTGTTGAAGCGCTGATTGGTTAATTTAGCACTTATACTTATAATTGAGTATTTGGGTCTCTTAAGCTAGATTCAGACCTATCTAATTATAATTGTAAGTTACTAATTTAACCAACCAGCGCTCAACTTTCGCACTTATAATTGAAATTAGAATTTTGTTGAAGCGCTGATTGGTTAATTTAGCACTTATACTTATAATTGAGTATTTGGGTCTCTTATTCTGTGGTTTATATAGTCGATTAATCAGAGCGCTGTCTGTCCGCACCGATCATTTAATTAATCGAGTACCTTGATTCCACGGTTCCACAAAATACAAATACAAATACTTAGTTGGTTTAAGGTTTTTTATTAGTTGTGTCCATGTGTGTATCTTGCATAATGTATGTTTGTAGTTTGTTATGTTGACATTTATTCTATTTAATATATTTTTTCGAATTCATAAACATTTTAATTTTCAAATTGTCTATCGCCTCTAAAAATAATACATTCATAATAAATCATCCTCTTTAGTTTATTTTAATGTGAAGCATGAGATTTATAGACGGAGAGCTAGCGGTCAAATTATTAGTGTGGACATTTTATTATAGTCGTGAAATTGAAGGGCTTAGGCCTTGCATATATCTACTGAAGATGGAATGTCCGGTCTGCCGGATTAGGCTTCCTCAAGTATAAAAAGATGTTACAAAAATGTAAATTATATAAATTAAGAGTTCTGGCATATGTAGAGGTAGAAATAAACAATATTTTATATTTATAAAACATAATTATCGGAACGTTTCTACTCCTCCAATCTTAAATAAGTATACCAAATAAAAAATAATAAATGACATTTTAAATTTTCATAAATGTCAAAAATTTGCTTACCTATGCAAAAATAATAATAACAATATTTATGGTCTGTTCCAAATAAGAATATAGTATGGGGCAAGATAGGGCTTACGATTTGAGCGTTCTGATTGGTCTAGCCGGAAACCAAGTTTACATCAGCGAAAAGTTTGTAATATGCGCGCATCATTTAGCTGTCGAACGCCGTAGTAGTAACAGCTGGTATTGTTCAAAAAATGAGTCGTTGATTAGCGTCAGTAGAGCGTGACGCGCGGAACATAACACTATTTCAAAAATACCGCGCTACGTTTAAATTTCTATTTAATGTGTGTAAAACGGGCTGCATCAGCAGCGCCATCTACTATACTCTTATTTGGAACAGGGTTATAGTCATAAGGATAACCCTAAAATAAGCAAATTTTGGACAGTTATGAAAATAAAATGTCATTTATTATGATTTTACTTGAGGATGCCTAATCCGGCCACTTCGTACTGGCAGATCGGATATTCCATCTTCAGCAGATATGCCCAAACTCCTCAATTTTACGATTAATAAATTGTCCACACTAATATGACCGCTAGTTCTTGAACTATTATCAATCAGATTCATGGTTATGAATTTGAAAGCAATGTATTAGAGAACAATAGGAAATAAAAATGAATATATTAAATTGGTGTCACACTGCTGCTAACTAGTACGATATACTTTGAACAAATAAATGTTTTGTTGAAAGCGTCCCTTGGAACTAATGCAGCTACCCAAATATCTTATATTGTTCAAGAATCTATGTTTCATTTTAAAAAGAACGCTCTAATACATTGCTGTCAAAGTCGTAACCATATACATATAAAAATTCCCAATTTTCACGTTAAAATAAACTCACTATAAATAACTCTTTATTTTTAATCAATCAAATTTATTAGTGAACAATAATATGCATTTTCAGTATAACATACCGTGAGTAATAAAAGATATGAACTAATCTTCATCGTCCTCAGAAAAAGGCAAAAACCACAAGAAACAAGGTACAATAAGCAAAGTACATAATGTTCTCAAATTTTTGTCTTCTGGTAACAATTTCAAATCCCTTACGCGTCGCGATAATAACCGGAACATCTTCAATATCTATTATTACATCTTCTTGTTTCAGTTTGGGGTAATTCATTCTACGTTCAAAATCAAAATATTTACTCAGTATCAATTTCCGTTCTTCAAAGTGGTGACTGCAATAGAAAATTCAAATTCTTATTTAAAGTATAGGTAAATTCTTCTTGTAGTCAAGTAGTCTTCAGAATGGCTAAAGATCTAACTATAGGGTCTTTCAATAGGAGTGATAGTTTTTTCAATAAAGATTTCTTGGTTTCTTTCTAATATATATTTTATTTACTTCCAGGTGTCAAATTATTTAGACGCCTCTAGACCGATTGGAAATTATACAAAAATATTACCAAAAACCAAAGTTCGAGCTCAGTTGTGGGTGCTCAACGTTTATTCACCCCAGAATTGGGTCGCCGTCACTGTTACTCTGCGCAGGCTATAAGACGCACTGTGAACTGTGATACAGTTTGAGTTAACATTACTAAGACAATAAGCCACCAAGAAGACAACGAAATGTTCGAAGCGAGGAGAATATCACAGCTGTAGCAGCAAGTGTTGCGGATGAGCCAAATTGAAGCGATCTTGTGATCAGTGTCAGCAAATCCGTGGTGGATATTTGAACGATATCTTATTCCGAACATAACTGCAATGTCCAAGCTTCCAAATAAAGCAAAAACTAAATTGATATGTCAAACCGTTGACGTTTTATTTAAAATTAAAATCCTATCACTCTTAATGAAAGACCCTATACAACAATACAGGATGATTCGCCCTTAAATCCGGCCCAGTGTACGAGTAGGTATAAATACGTAACATAAGCAAAAACAATTCTACTGTAAATTTAATCATTAATATTTTATTTGACATTTTTATTTTTATTAAAATTAAAAAATAGGACAAAACGATGTAGAAAAACTCTCTTGCCCAAGGGGCACTTAAAATTTGAATAACGAAATACCTAATCTCAATTCCCCTCGATAAACGAATTTTCTGACCGTATTTTATAATTAAATATTTTCGCTTTGGTACCTTTTCAATCTTCCTTCCTTTAATTCCGTTAGTTTCCTCGGGTGTACGACGGATTTTCCTGGTGCTCTGGTTTTCAAACGTTGCACCCCATAGCGTTGTCGCTGTCACAGTAAATAACTACACGACGAATACATTATTGACGGGAAACAAAAACAATTTATAGTCGAAGAAAAATGACAGTAAAGGGAATCCAGCGTGGCGGAAACGGTAACTTGATTTCCGAGAGACTTTTGTCAATGTGCGAAAAATGCAGTTGACTGGAATTTTAGCGTTTATCTTTTTATTTATTTTTTATGACTAAAGCCCGATTTATAAACTTGACGTTGACGTTGCTGTTACGTTGCCGTTGCTGTTGCTGGTAACGTTGCGGTTGCAGTTAGAATGTGGTGATTTATAAACTCAAAGTTCAACTGTTGTTTTTGGCGATGGCGACAAGTGATCATAACCTATTTGGTATTTTGATTGAAACATCAAACATCAAATTTATACATTAAATAATTACCTGCTTGTGTTAAACTCTGTGAACCATCCATGTCAGTTGTCAGATCACCAAATTATAAAATTGACATGCAAATTCAAAATCACGTGACCCGATCGCTCATTTTCATTGGTTGGACGTTCATGTACCCCAACGGTGAACTTCAAAAGTTAAAAGTTGGTTATCTCGAACGTCATGCGTACAGAACGCCAACTACACTGAAAGAAAAATTTCGGAGGGAATGATTCTAGAGAAAGTTTTCACATAAAATTAGTTAATTTTGACTACATTTGTATTTAACAGTATTATTTTTAGGAAGAAATCATCACTTTTTCATGTAGTTACGCAATTCTAACAACGATAAGGAGAAGTTTTCCACTTTTTTACCTCCGCATGTAGAACAAATTTTGTTAACTAAGTAAAATGTGGAAATTAAATCTTAATTTGTTAAAAACATACGTTTTGTGCGAGGTTTTGTGTAATATACATCTACAATAAATGAATAATAACATGTGAGGTATGTAAAATACACTTTATGTAGTTATATTTCAAAGTTCTTTTATAACAGTAGTTAACTTCAACTTACGGACGATATTGACTCTTAACGGAGAAATACACAAGTGAAAAATTCCACTTTATATTTATTAACTTCCTCCAAAATAATTATAATTCATATATTAGTAGATAAAATTATCCAGTTTTAACTAGTTTTTTAGCGTTTGACGGCTCTGAAGTTTGCTCCCCGCTAAACTCTTGGTCTTTTGCGTCTAGACTCTAGTGGTGGTTCGACGTGTTTAATTTTGTGTTGTAAATGACGGAAAAAATATGGAAAATATCCTAAGAAAGATGTTAAACTAAATTATGCAAAAGCTACAGTAAACTTATTTGATTGTTAAGAGTCGGGAGGAAAAGAATACGTAAGTATTAAGTTTTTTCATGTTTTGACTAGTTTAACTAGTTTAAACGAAAAAATATAAATATTTTAATTTATTAAACTTATTGTAGTAGTTATTTTACGATCCCGTAAGCAGCACTGGTTTTATAGAAACCCGATCAAGAACAATTAATAGAACATCTTCATCTACAATAGGATCAAGAACAAAAAAAACGCCAACTAATGAATCTATTGACGAACTGGATGAAGAATCAAGCGAAGCATATTTTCAAGAATCTATTAACTTTTTAAAAAATGTATGTGTAAAAATTCAACTAAAAGATATATTTGTTCACATACAATCTACCGTGAACCACAGAAAAAGTTTAACCAGCATTATTGAATTATATCCACATTTCAAAGATACTCCAGGCCTTGTAAGTAAATTTATATATTATATTTTATCGGATGTTTAGGTCCTTTTTTTCAATGTTAATTTAATTATTTTTTTCAGGTAATTTACCAGAAATTTGTCTAATGTTTGTTCTAATTATATTGTTTTAATTATGATTGAAGATTGGGACATACATACAAATAATTGTTGATAGCTTTGCTTCATTTGCTTCCCCCAGCAGGCAGGGACCGTGGTGGAGCCAAAAAAGGTCAAAGTCTTCTGCTGTCGATAAGCTATTTGTTCATCATTCAGTAAGTACATTTGTTATCATAATCATCTGATGTATTTTTAATTAAATATATTTCATTTAAATAGATAGCTAGTCGTCTTGAAGAAGCTTTCAACAAACAGCAGGAAAACTACCCAACCATTTCTTATTGCCGTGGGTCCAAATAAGGAAGCCATATCGGATTACTAGGTATATTGTAATTGCCAATAATTTAGCATTGTTTTGTGAGGTACCTATTATATAATTATATGGTAATGTTATAATGTCCTAATAGATATAGCCCGGCTTTAAAAATACTTTTGTATTCTAAAAGATTGTTAATATATATTTTTTAATTAATATAATGATACATGAAATATTTTCTTATTCACCTTTTTTATTATGGTCCTGAATTTTATGAACTAGATATTTTTATTACGGCCCTGTGTAAACATTTGAAAGGAGGGTTTAACATCCATACCCAGAGGTATTTAACTACCAAAACATGGTTAAATATCTCTTTTTTGTATGTCTTTAACTATCTCTTTTTAAGTAGTTAATCTAATACATAAAATGAAATAATATCAAATTTATATGAGTAAATTGCATAATGTCTTGTAGTTAATAGCATCATTTATTTAACTCCGTATGTATGTTCTTGACTACATATTTCTCTCCTATATTCGTCAAAATCTAACTCCGTGAAAGTAACTACTTATTTTAACTCCGAAAACGGATGTTCGCGAGGGAACTACCTAAGTAGTTAAAAAAGAGTTAGATCTAACTCCGTATTTCTTTCTGTGTACGAACAGGAACGGCAACGGATTTTATAAATGAAACATATGTTTCTCCTACATTTAACTTTGAACGTCAACGTCAACGGCGAACTGCAACGTCAACGTCAAGTTTATAAATCAGGCTTGTAGCCCATTTTACATTGAGCAAGCGCAACGGGCAACTGCAATCTTCAAGTCAGAGTTGAACAAGAAAATTGCAGAAGATATTTTTTTCATTTTACACTGAGCAACATCAGCAACATGCAATTAATTATTTAATGTATAAATTTATTAATAAATTTACCAATATTTTGTTACTTATCAACTTAATCTCTTGAATTTGTTGTATTGTATATTGTTGGAAAATAAGGATAATATGGCATTATAATTACTAACGCACTAACTTTCAAACACAAATTAATCTTTAGCATTATAACGAACTAAAAATAACTAGAAATAACTGTGAATTGCCTGCAAGCCTTACAAAAATTAGAACATGTTCTATTCCATGCAACCGTTGCCTCAAGATTGCTTCTACCTGTTGAGCGTGCAATTTCTGTATTACTCTCATGCCTCTCATGCAATATTGAATCAATTTGTCAAAAGTTGCACTTGCATCTGCAATATTGCTCAATGTAAAATGGACTTTACATTAAAATTAAATTAATTAATAAAGGTTTCAGGATTCAAACCTTTGAAATTTAATTTAATGATAGCTCGAAAATCCGGTAATGATGATATCCGGCTGAAGCAGCCATTTGGTCAAATTTCGAATCATAATATAATAAATTAATAATAAATAATATAATTACTGAAATTAATATAATTCTAGTTTAAATTTTCTATGTTTTGTACTTATGCTTTATTTTTAAATGCATAATAAATTATGTACCTACTTCTCAACAGTAATAAGCTGTATTTAAATTTTAAATGTTTTAATTTCTCGTATTTAAACAATAAACATTAGTAGTTAAATGAATTTCCTGAAAAATTTATGATTATTAGAATATCGTTACAATAAGACTACCAATCAAAATCTCATAAATTAATGTATGTCCACATTATGAAGAATAAACTCACCATAAGGAAAGATGAATAGGTAGTGCGGTAGTGCTTAATAATAAGTAGGTAGGTATTAAGAAATTATATAAAAATTCAAGATTAAATATTTCATTATTTCTTTGTATTTTTAATCCCTTTCGAGACAATTAGAGTGTAATTTCTGTATAAGATAAATTATTTAATCAGTTTTTCTTTGCTTCCTCTTTCCAGTGATTTGTGACTACTTTCGACTTACTTGTTGCTCGTAAGAAAATTTATTGATTTGAAAATTTATCGCTGTCGTTATTTATCTGTTATTTATTGAAGTCTGGAATTAGAACCAATCCGATGTTAGAAAAAGAAAAGCTATTTTCATTCAAAAAAGGGAACTATTTAATTCCATTTTGCACTGCAATTCCAATAAAAATTTATTAGAGGACTGTTTACATTACACTATGTCAAGGCAAAAATAAACTATATAATAATGTAGGTACAGGTAAGGTAAGATATTAATAATTATTTCCAGGTAAATCGTATGCCACAAATAACAGCCAATATTAATGTTAAATATAAATTTAGTGATTATTTCAAATTTCTATTGTAAAAAGAATTCAAAAATAGAGCGGCGAAGTCATTGCGATTTTCTTACTGAATTTGCACTTGTGCAATAATTCATGTCCAGGAAATTTTTATCGTACATTCAAACAACGTAATTGGATCTCGTGTACCACTCGGGTTAATTGAGACGTAATTGGGAAGCACTCAAAAAATATATAAGTGAAAATTGTATACCGGGTGTAGAATTTTTTTCTAATAGGAAATAATACAATGTTAAAATTTTAATATCGCTCTAAGTTTTTACCTACTGATTTCAGAGTAAAAGTGTAAATACAAATGATGTTCAGAATAAAAAACTGCATCGAATAAGCTTAAATTTTTTGTTAAAATCGATTTCTTTCACGAAATAAACATGAAATAAAAAAAATCTGACGTGGACACCACATGACTTCCTTGTACGCCTTGTGTGTTCATACTTTTCTTAATAACTAAAATGTAAAATAATATTAAAAATTCTTTTAACTTATTATACTAGTATACTCACAAATATATTTTAGTCATTTTATTTAAACTGCAGAAGAAGATATAAAGCATATTTTACTATTGTCACTGTCATGTCATAATCATTTAAATTTTACGTAGTAACAAATGTTAATCGATCATGGACTACAAGATACCGAAATACTATAAATTATAAATATATACTTTAATTATTTTTAAATGATAGCAGATACAAAAATATTTATAAAATACCGATTTTAGGTAATAATCACATAATCTTTCATTTAAAATTAAAAAAATTGTCTAAAATTAAATATTTATCGAAATATTTTTAAAAAGTACTACTTCCGGTTTGTAGACTGAAACCAAAAATAGGAGGTGCACAACTAGATGCTATAACAGTCCTAAATACAAAATTTCAACTTTCTACGTCTAACCGTATTTGAGTTATGCGACACACATACGTCCGTCCGTACGTACGTACGTACGTACGTACAGACGTCACGTCGAAACTAGTCATAATGGATTCAGAAAAGGTCAAAACGGATATTTCCGTCAAAATCTGAGAACCGAAATTTTTCGCGATTACAATACTTCCTTACTTCGTACAAGGAAGTAATTAACAATTTAGGCTAGTTTCAGACTGCCATGTAAAATAATACAAAAATATTTATTCCGTCACTCTTACTCTTACAGTTTGAAATTGTTGTTCTAATTGATTTATTGGACCATAAGAAGGATTCACTAATCAAAAAAATAAATTAAGTTACATTTTACCGTAATTAAATTGAAGTGTTTATTTTTTTTATCTGCCTAATTCATTTTATTTTTCATGGCACTCTGTAAACAGCTCAAATATATCAAAATTAATTTACGTTTATCTAGTGACAGGAACGTTTTATATCAATAAATAAGGGCTCATTGGATGCAGTTTTTTATTCTTAACATCTTTTGTATTTACAGTATGCCTCTAAAAGCAATAGGTAAAAACTTAGAGTGAAATTAAAATTTTAACATTGTATTTCCTCAGAAAAAAATTCTACACCCGGTATACGAAATTACTGCAAAATTTATGTAAAATGTAGATGGGTAACTTACAAAGATTATTATTAAAACATGAAAAGTATTTTACAAGAAAAGCATCTCGGCATCTCACAGATATTATGTTAATGAAAGTCGGTGTTTTTTTGGCGTTTCTTAGGCAAAATGAAATTTTAATCCTTTGTAAGCTTCCGTCGAACACAAACTTCCCGAGTGCCTCGATAAATGTAACTCGATGGAACTCTATGTTTCCTAACTACAGGATGAAATTTTCATTAGAGACAAGGAAGGAAGAGGCAGAGGAACTATGCATCAAAGACATCGCAACCTAGAAAGTCTGCCAAGCATAAAGAAAATTAAATTAATATTCAATTATTGGAAATTGAACACTTTTATTTTTCAATTAGTTGATCTGCAGGAGGTTTTAATCTCAAATTATTGAGAAGATTTTAATCAAATTTATATTTCACGACGAGATATTTATTATTTTATTAAACAGCGAACTGATTTAAGAGGCTCGTCTACCTTTTTGTCGAATTCCTAGAATACGCTGGATATTAATTTTTACCTTCCGCTTACCTGTAAAGGAAGGTATTGGAATCATGCAAAAAATCGGGTAGTGAGTTTTTAGTGGATGAGCACGAATTAGGGTCCTTACAACTCATTTTTGATAGTTTCCCAATGATGTCTGTATGTATGTGTGTGTGTGTGTGTGTGCGTGTGTGTGTGTGTGTATGTGTGTGGTCCGGGCCGATGCCGTCTGTTGGATAACTCAAATACGAATTACCCAAAAATTTTGATATTTGGTATTTTACAATTGTATACGAATAGGAAGAGCTCATTAGATTTTGGTACAAATATCTTCACCGGAAGTGATATTTTTTGAAGATTGAAAAGATTAAGTGTTAAAAATTTCTATAACTTTGGATAAATATAGTATTTATTTGTAATAAGAATAAGAGGAAAAGTTATTTGCAATTTACGTTATAAAAAAATTGTCTTTATCTGGTAGCATTAAAGAACTGCAGTAAAATTTTAAAAATAAATTTATCAAATAAAACGTTGAAATCTTGTAATCCATGTTCGGTTGATTTTTGTTTCTGCATAAAAAATATTGACAGATGAGACGGGTGACAAGTTGGCATACTAGAGCTATATAAGTCATAAGTAAGCTATTAAATGTAGTAACTGAACGGAGGATTGCTTCAACACAGAAGAGTTTTCGTGTGAATGAATCTTTTGATTCAGGTAATACTAATTTCTGTGTTTGAATATTTTAGATTTTTATTTGTATATTTTAAATGGGCACCGGATTGTACGTATACATTTCTGTTTAAAGTCTAGATATGGCGGAAGGTTGTGTGATGGCCACGTCAGATTTTTTTTCTATTTTACTCTCTTCCCCACTACTACGGCTGCCCAAAACCAGGCCGAAAGTCGTACTTTCCCGCATCCTAGCTTAGCAATGTCATTTTGAAGTTGAAAAATACTGTAAACATGGCTCCAGATTCCCATAATAACTTCTGTATTTTTTAAAGAAATTAAGTAAAACAAAAATTATTCGAAAAAGGAAGCTTAGCTGCATGTTCCTTGTTTTTTAAATTTTTCTTTCCATTTATAGTGACTGAAAAAAATAATATCAAATAATGACAAAAAACCGCAAAAAACGTCATTTTAAAATATTTTTTACTTCAAATTCCTAGGCCAAAGACAAAAAATAAAAATATAGAAGCATTAAGATATCCTTTGTTAATATACTCATATGTAAAAGCATCATATATTTCAATTATAATTAAAGTAAACGTGGGAGGCGTAGACCTCTGTAACGCTGTAAAATTTTAGGGTAGACACATCTTAAGTGCGAGCACTATAAGAAGCAACTAAGATCATTGAATTGATAATTCAATATTACCTATATACCGGATGTAGACTTTTTTTGACTTATAGGAAATACAATGTTAACATTTCCTTAAATGCTTTTTACGTTGATTTAAAAGTAGTCCCATAAGAGGCCATGTAAAATGTAGTTTTTTAATATTTATTTTTGGATAATCTACGTGGTGAAAAATTATGAAAAAATTCAGGTAACATTTTTACAATGTTTTGATTAATTTTTCATTAAACTCTCTCATTATTTCAAATGTCGAGTGTACCTCCTTAATCTAACCAAATCCGGAAAGTTGTTTTTTGGTTAGGATACGGAAAGGGTAACCGCAACCATGGTCGCCGTGGTTTAGTTACAAAATATACTTTATGTAGGCACTAAATTAAAAATGTTTCAGTCCAAAGTTCTTACCTTTACTAGGCTGAAGTTTGCGTTTTCCTCATGGTACCCCGGATCCTGAATAAGTCTTTAGTCTTTGAGATGTTCATAACATAATATTAACACTCACATGATTAAATTCATAGAAACAGCATAAAGTATTGAGGAAAACACTAAACAATAGGTCCACACCACAGTATGTCCACACACAACTAATTCGGGCCCTACACTAACAAACAATAAGCAGTAAGCGGTTTGATTCAGAATGATTTGATACGTAACTTGTTAATAATCATAAAGGTGGGTACAGATATGAAGTACGGCAAGGGGAGTACGTCCGGTACAGCATATGCGGCGATCCATTCTTAGATGTGTTCCCGGCTTTATTCTAAACATTCAAATATATAAGTTTTAAAGAAAATATGTGGCTATAATTTCAGCAATACAATATTGAAAACTGAGTTAAAATTGTAATAAAATATTTTGTTGTTACCTATAATATTTGAGTATGAACAAAGTATTTTCTTAGACAATTCCACTCATAGTTTTTCATCCAATCAAAACACAGTATTTTGCTGAATTCTACCAATCACAGACGAACTACAGTGACAATTTTCACTAGTGAAAATTGCCGCGAAGCGTTGCTTAGATATTATGTCAGTTGATGATTGTTTTAAAAATACATTACTTTTTTGGAATAAATAAAATAATTCGAGAAATTGTCAAGCCGAATACCATACGTGACTATGATTTTGCCGGCAATTTTTGCCGTCTGGTCACTCCTGCTTGTTGCTTTAGAAAATAAACACTCGTGCTACGCACTCGTGTTTATTTTCGCCGCAACAAGCTTTTATTATTATTAATGTTTTTATTAAAATATTTGTAATACATATATACATTGTGACATAAAATAGAAAATAAAATATGATGCTGTTCTAGGGTTATCAAACCCTCGTCAGCGGCCGCAACAAGCAGTCGTGACCAGACGGAAAAATTACCGGCAAAATCATAGTCACTAATGGTATTATATATGATAATTCCACTCCTGTATAAAGTACGCCATAAACAAAACACAATTTTATCGTTTTGACAGCGGATAAAAAGGAAGGTAACTTTTTGCAAGTGATAAAACCTTATTTACCTTTTTCTTGGCAACCAAACAATAAACAAAACATTAAAATGTCATTTGCATCATATTTCTAATATTTGTCTGTGAAATGATTAGATTTTGGGAATATTTGTGACGAAGAACCAAAGGCGTCGTTAAATTATCTCATTGAATTACACTCGAGCATTTTATTTCCTCCGAATAAATTTCTGTTTGACATCTCAACCTTGTCTACTGACAGCAATTTGACTCGAAAAATGGTTTTAAAATAAAATCAGTCCACCTACGGTGTCGTGATTTTATTAAACAATTTTTCTTTTCAAATTGCTAGGCAACAAGGTTTCAATACAAACAAAAATTTATCCGGCGAAATAAAAAGCTCTTGTGTAATTACAGTTGATAAATTTATATTGTTTGAATGCATTTAAATAAAGAAGAGTTACATAAATGTGGTAATTGGAATATATTTTTTTTGTACTCATAAACTATGAGTTACGCACAAGGTTGAGTGTTTTGGCTAAGTTATAATTTTGTCCGAAAATTGTAATACAAATTTTTCTGGGGAAAATTAAAATTTTCTCATCTTTAAAAATCTTTGATAAATGCTGTGAATTTCGAATGAAAAGCTGAAAAACATGTTCTGACAGAAATTTGGTCAGCACTATGCCTTTAAGCCTACATACATAAAATTTCCAATACCTAATCATTATTTGATTTTGTTCTGAATTTTTATAGTAAGATAATAATTTATGCATGGTTTATTCACAACAGAGAATATTTACTAATACTTATACATTTATCAATAACAAAATGTAAATGACTGCTTTTCAACGAGAATAAATTGTAGAATGAATAACACGGAATAACATTAACCCTGCTCTGCTGTCTAATTAATTTTGAAACCAAAAACAATTCTAAATATACTAGAACAACACCGTAAAAATATACCAAACCACCCTTTCCATGTAGTTTACGGTAACATACATTAGTTTATTTAACAACCGAAACACAAATATAGTAATCATTATCAGTAAATAATATCTCCTACTGCCTACGCTTGACATTTTATATTATGTAGGTAACGGAAATTTTATACAGTACAATACAGTGCACATAATTTTATACACTTGTTTAAAAATATTGCATTAACCTTTAGATAAAAAATTATGCATTCTAGCTCTACGAGGCAAATAGCCGAGTGCGTTGTGTGAACGACACTGTGATTTTGATAACTTTAGGTTCGAATCAAGTCAGTTACACTTTACATAAATATCATTTTAACTACATGTGGTGTACCTACCTATACTCAGTGATAAAACTTATCTAGATAATTTTATGTAGATACATCATCTAGATAATATATTTTTATCTAATCTTATCTAGATAATTTTTTCTTTTTTATCTATTATCTTGTCTAGATAAAATTACAAATTATCTTTATCTATTTTTTTATTATCATCTAGATAATAATTTTAGTAAAATTATAACCAACTTTTTTCAATTGCAATTTTTATCGAATTCAAATGTAATCAAACTGTGCAAGCATACAACGCACAAGCTTGGAACGCTGTCGATTCTTCAGCTGGTACCACTTATGCCTCGTTTTCATGTGTCCGGAATGCGCAGATTTCTTGCGGAATAAAATGGCCGCCACGAATTCCGCAAAACTCCCGTTTTCATTTGTCCGGATATTTTTACGAGATTATGCGGAATTTATTAGGAAAATTGGTATTAGTTTTGAAAATGTTGGTATCAGTGAGAGCGCCAAAATGAAATGTCTGCATCTGCATGCATATGAAATAGATATCATACTGTCATCAGACGCTAAATATCTATAATTACATAAAAAAAATTATGTAACTTATTTTTTCAAACATTTTTTTCCTACGATATTTTCTTTTCTTTTTGAAATCTTTGTTTATCTGATAAATTACATATATCATTTTTATATAATATCAACAATAATCCAAGTAATAATTATAATTTTCAATTTGTATCTCCATATTCAACATAAACAAACATATATTTGAGGTTATAACAACTGACAGTTTAAACGTCAAAACTTGCGGAGTTCCGCAGAAAGTTAAAAATAATTTTACTACTGACGGAATTCGTGGCGGCCATTTTATTCCGCAAGAAATCTGCGGATGCCGGATACATGAAAACGTGACATTATACCCTTCATAACGTCCTTTATATTTCATTATATTATCTATAAATTATCTAATAATTATCTAGATAATAAGTATTTATCTTTTATCTATTATCTAGATACTTGTTTCAATGGTTATCTATTATCTTATCTAGATAAATAAAAAGTGAGTTATCTTTATCTAGATAAAAAATATTGCTATCTATTACAACACTACCTATACTGTCCACTTTACAACTAGAATCAAATATAGGTATTACACATTTCAGTTTGTTTAACTGCAAACAATTTTCCCTATATTTTTATTCAGTTTGTTACCAACGTACTTAATTTCTACCTACTTAATTATGATCTAATTCATAATTGAGTGATTTCAACTCGGGCATTATTTGTGTATTTGTGCAAATAAATAGTAAATAACGCTTTATATGGTCATGTGTCATGTGCTGGCCTCATTAGATTATTTCATATGTGCCACGATCAATAAATAGTACACCTACTATTACTAGTCAATAAAAATATAGATTAAAGAACAAGTTGACCGATATATTTTTATTTTAACGATAATGCCTAGACTCATTTCGTATTAATGCATGCCTGTTGAATAAAAACAAACATGAACTTATGTATACCTACTGGTCGATATTCGTAGGCGAAAGGATTAAATTGATATTCGGCTTAGCGTTAGCAGCAACAAGTAAAACAAAATTACCAACCAATAGAATTTTTCGCTAAAAATACGTTTTATCCAGACCAGAAATATCACATTGTTTTACCTACTAAATATAACTAAGTAGGTAATAACAATAACATATAACTATATGCAGGGTGTACCGAGAGGTGTACCATAGCTAATTTAACCAACTTCGTAGCTCTTAAGCTGCATTCAGACCGACCCACTTATAAGTGAAATATTTACAATTATAAGTATAAATCAAATGGACCATACATACCTACCAAATTAGTGGATGAACACCAATTGGAAAAATTTAGAACTTATGAAAATATTTAAATTTAAATACATAATAATTGTTTATTAAGTACAATTTGTTGTGTGATTTTTACAATTTGCATATTAAAATATTTTTTTATCTTATAATATCCGCTTTGCTCGTTAAGTTAGGTTAGAAACGGCCTACGGTTTGAATCTGGTTTGTGTTTGTTATTTGATATTTGTTTTCTTGATTCTTTTTTACACTGTAATATTGTTCTGGGATTATCCTGTTGTATTGCAGTATAAATAAATCATTATTGTTATTATTATTAAAAGAAAATGGATTTCCATACACATGTAAATGAAAAAGTAGAATTTATATGCTTTTAAATATGTTTACATATTCAGTAATAATATTTTACAACACAAGCATACGATATTTTCATTAATTACTATTTATAATAATTTAATTAAATTAATATCTATTTTGTATGTCATTAATAAAACCCAGCTTGCAAGTGACAGTTCGATGATAAAGATGACATGATATACCTATCGCACTATTCACTTAGTGGACTGAATGGAAAAGATAGAACTTTGGGAGGTTTTCAGATTACACTTATAAGTGAAATTGGAATTTTGACGAAGCGAACGCTGAGCGCTGGTTGGTCAATTAGGCACTTATACTTATAAGTGGGTCGGTCTGAATGCAGCTTTATACTTCTCGAATTAGCAATGGTGCGCCACTTAAAATAAACATTCTGTATAATTTTTAAAGTTTGCTGTGCAATATTTTCTCTTTAGAACATTTATTTTTAATATTATTGGCTTAAATTTATTTCTAGGTCTGTAATAAAACTTTGAATTTTCCTTTTATAAAAATAACTGTTGTATTATTTTTTATACATTTGTCTAACCTGAAAATTGATATTTGATTTTATTTGTATAAAAAGTTCACCGTTGAACTTGATCAACTGTAGCCATGGCAACCAATTTTTTATTTATTTTGCTTTAGGCGGATGTCAATAATTTACAATATTGAACAGCTTTGAGCTTTGATATTTTATTATATGTTTAATTATTAACTCTGCAAAAATGTTTTATAAATGTGCGTTTCCTGTTGAAATATAACCTTTAAAAGTAAATACTGACTCATTTATCTGAAATGATGAATTGTTTTTGTATTATTTGATATTATTAGTGCAATTACAGATTTATAATTCAATCAAAAGTCAGCATAATAATACCTAATTAACATGTTGAACACCCACACAAAAATAGTTTGTCTTTATTAAATTTATACTTGCTTTCAATTTAGTAATGCTATAGTGTTTATTTCAAAATTGATCAAATAACTTTCTGAAAACCAAAACTACTTAGATAATGGTTATTGACCAAAAGATTATATCTTATTGAATATAAACTAATTACTTCATATAATTTATATTATTTTACTCCAGTTTAACACAGAAATTTATTATATTAATTTTTTTTAAATATTACAATATGAATAATTATTATTATCGTTTAACATAATTGCAGGGGCGGATCTAGGATTTTTTTACGGGGGAGGCCCAAGAATAGATCAAAATAATTATGATAAAAGAATTGCGCCGCAGGCGAATTCTTTTTTCATTCAAGGTCAAATGCCTTATCATTACAAGTTCATTTTTTTGGAGGATGTGAAACTGTATGTTTTACCTTTTATTTATTATAAAAATAAACTGTCGAAAATGAAATATTGCATGTTATATGCATACGGCGTTATTACCCAGTAATACCAAATGTAAGCTTTAAAATTTTGACCATTCTATACAAAAATTTATATTACCTACCTAATAAATCGCATGACACAAATAACAGCCAATGGATGAATTGATTACAATAATAGTAACCATGGTTATATAAAAATATCCTCGGACATTTTTTACTAGTAGCTTGAGTAACTTAACTGAAATTAATAAGGAGAAATTTTACCGTCATCTGTCACTTTGACATTAAATTAAAAATTGGTTAAAATGTTATTTTGAGTATAAATAAGCAATTAATAAGGTAAATAATACATATTTATTAATGTTAAATACAAATTTAGGAAATATTTTAATTTTCTATTGTAAAAATAATTCAAATATAGAGCGGCAGTGTTATTGCGATTTTCTTACTGAATATGCACTCGTGTATTCATTCATGCCCAGGAAATTTTTATCGTGCATTCCAACAACGTAATTTGCTCTCGTGTACCACTCGAGCTAATTAAGACGTTGTTGGAAAGCACTCAAAAAAATTCCGGAAAGAATTAATGCACATGTGATATTATAAGTGAAAAGTTTTACAGAGATTTAATAAACTTTTAATTATTATTAAAAAAATTACAACAATGTTTGCTGAAAAGTACAAAATGTTCATATTATGGTAGATTATACCTAGTAGATTTCTTTGGGATTTTGATTAATAATTTTTATAGTTTTAAATAATCCCTCTGTAATATACAATAATGCATCGAAGTTACTTTTATACAATTTATGGCCAGTTCTTCTTTTCCTTAAATGAACAATATCGAATCAAAATCAAATTGTCAAACGTAGAAATAACATTGCTGTCATGAGTTCGATTCGTTATTTTTCATTTAAGTGACACTTAAAATTTGTGGTACCTAGCGGTGCAAATGACCATTAGATTTATATTATTGTTTGATATACTGGTACACATCTGAATCTTTTTTAAACAAACATAAAATTTGTTCAATTCCAAAAATAATTACAATAAATAAGCACTCACCAACTCTTCTCTGAGCACGTTGCAATGTTATTCACACACGCACGGGTAACTACAGCGCGTCAGATGTCAGCTCTCGTCGGAAGTTAGCGGTAAACTGAAGCTCGCGTACGCCAGCCGCTCGGCTGGAGAGTGTGACGGGTCACGGCGCAGAGTAAACGCGAGTAGAGTAGCAGGTAACACCGTGTGGGATGATAATAGCTGCGCCCCAAACCCAGTGCCCCGCATGCACGCCGCTGACCTGGAGAAGGAATGCATTTAGAGGTAATGGATGTTAAACGGAGAGAGGTGGAAATGTTAGTGAATTTTATGATAATTAAATGTCGGATATAGTTTATTGTTCTGTGTCTATATGGATATACGATTCTATATTATTTGCTTTTGTGACTATAAAATAGTTTCTATGATCAGTATTAAAAGTAGGATTTTTAGATTTTCTTTGTTTACTTGAAATGAACAATTGCAATTAATTATTTTAGTAAAGTTGTAATTAATTTTTAAGTTTTTGTCACGTACACGGAAATCTTCTCTGGGGCTGTAGGCCAGTCAAATCGTACATAAAAAAAGCTAAAATCGCAAAGCGTGATGTAGTTCTGATTTTATTATGTTGTTAGGATCAGTTAGGGTAGTGTGAATCCAAGTTTGCAGCTTCGAAAAACCTGTGCTTCCTGCGTAATACGTAAAAAGATGCAAAATTTTCGGAATGTTTTCAGTTGTTGCCTAATAACTCGTAAACTATGCGTTTTCGATATATAGTCGATCATTTTTAAACTACATTAAATTTGCAACAATTTAAGCCCAACCGCAGCTCTGTACGTCCAATAGTTTTTTCAAAAAAATAAGAGTTGATTTTTTTTTGCTTTTATCGTAATTTTTGTGTTTAATTAACTGTAATTTCTGAACGAATAAAATATTGTCTTCTTTCATTAAATTTTAAGAACATTTCTCTATAAAATACATTATTTTAAAAACTTTTTAGGGGTTTCATTGAACCAAAATATCAATTTTTTATTTTCTCAACGTTTGCAGACATTCCCCCCTATGGAGTCGTGCGATATAGATATAGGCATCACATCCACTCTTGTTGTACAATATACTATTTCCATTCCTGTTGTAACATCACATAACTAACTGACATGTTGACTTTTTTGTTGATGTTGTCCTTTCGATTGTGTTTTTACCTTCCGCTTACCTGTAAAGGAAGGTATTGGAATCATGCAAAAAATCGGGTTGTGAGTTTTAAGTGGATGAGCACGAATTAGGGTCCTTACAACTCATTTTTGATAGTTTCTCGATGATGTCTGTATGTATGTGTGTGTGTGTGTGTATGTGTGTGGTCCGGGCCGATGCCGGATGTCGTATAACTCAAATACGAATTACCCAAAAATGTTGATATTTGGTATTTTACAATTGTATACGAATAGGAAGAGCTCATTAGATTTTGGTACAAATATCTTCACTGGAAGTGATATTTTTTGAAGATTGAAAAAGATAATTGTCAAAAATTTATATAAATTTGGATAAATATAGTATTTATTTGTAATAAGAATAAGATGCAAAGTTATTTGCAACTTACATTATAAAAAAATTGTCTTTATCTGGTAGCATTAAAGAACTGCAGTAAAATTTCAAAAAATAATTTATCAGATAAAACGTTGAAATCTTGTAATCCATGATCGGTTGATTTTTGTTTCTGCGTAAAAAATATTGACAGGTGAGACGGGTGACAAGTTGGCATACTAGCGCTATATAAGTCCTAAATAAGATATTAAATGTAGTAATTGAACGGAGGATGGCTTCAACAGAGCAGAGTTTTCCTGTGAATGAACCTTTTTATTCAGGTGATGCAAATTTCTGTGTTTGAATATTTTAGATTTTTATTTGTATATTTTAAATAGGCACCGGATTGTAAGTATACATTTCTGTTTAAAGTCTAGATATGGCGGAAGGTTGTGTGATGGCCACGTCAGATTTTTTTGTTCTATTTCTTAATATTATTGAAAATTTTGATTGTTTATGAAAATCAGTTAATCATAGAAAAAATATTGTGTATATTTCCGTCTGGCAGAAAGTATTTTTGCAGACTTCGACTAGTTGCAGCCCTAATGCGCTCGTGCTACAATTTCTAGCCTCAATCTGCAAAAGGCTAGATTCGGGCTAGATACTGTAGCTCGAGCGCAGCAAGGGCTGCAACTTGTTAAAATCTGAAAAAATTCTTTCAGCCAGAAGTATACACAACATTACTACGATCAATTTTTATTAGCAATCCACAGAAAGAAGTAGCATAATATTAACAATAATTTTAGATTTCATATTTGAGAAAAATTCGTTCAAAAATACTTCCTTTGCATATCGCATAACATAAAGGCGAAATACTCACATTCTGCATTAATTTTTAATTTTACTTTATGTGCTTGTGTTTCACAAAAAATGTTTTCATCATCAGTATAACATGATATAAAAATCTGACGTGGCCATCACACAACCTTCCGCCATATCTAGACTTTAAACCACGATGCTTTAAACAGAAATGTATACGTACAATCCGGTGCCCATTTAAAATATACAAATAAAAATCTGACGTGGACACCACATGACTTCCTTGTACGCCTTGTGTGTTCATACTTTTCTTAATAACTAAAATGTAAAATAATATTAAAAATTCTTTTAACTTATTATACTAATACTCACAAATATATTTTAGTCATTTGATTTAAACTGCAGAAGAAGATATAAAGCATATTTTACTATTGTCACTGTCATGTCATAATCATTTAAATTTTACGTAGTAACAAATGTTAATCGATCATGGACTACAAGATACCGAAATACTATAAATTATAAATATATACTTTAATTATTTTTAAATGATAGCAGATACAAAAATATTTATAAAATACCGATTGTAGGTAATAATCACATAATCTTTCATTTAAAATAAAAAAAATTGTCTAAAATTAAATATTTATCGAAATATTTTTAAAAAGTACTACTTCCGGTTTGTAGACTGAAACCAAAAATAGGAGGTGCACAACTAGATGCTATAACAGTCCTAAATACAAAATTTCAACTTTCTACGTCTAACCGTATTTGAGTTATGCGACACACATACGTCCGTACGTACGTACGTACGTACGTACGTACAGACGTCACGTCGAAACTAGTCATAATGGATTCAGAAAAGGTCAAAACGGATATTTCCGTCAAAATCTGAGAACCGAAATTTTTCGCGATTACAATACTTCCTTACTTCGTACAAGGAAGTAAAAATCTAAAATATTCAAACACAGAAATTTGCATCACCTGAATAAAAAGATTCATTCACAGGAAAACTCTGCTGTGTTGAAGCCATCCTCCGTTCAATTACTACATTTAATATCTTACTTAGGACTTATATAGCGCTAGTATGCCAACTTTTCACCCGTCTCACCTGTCAATATTTTTTACGCAGAAACAAAAATCAACCGATCATGGATTACAAGATATCAACGATTTATTTGATAAATTTATTTTTTAAATTTTACTGCAGTTCTTTAATGCTACCAGATAAAGACAATTATTTTATAACGTAAGTTGCAAATAACTTTTCCTCTCATTCTTATTACAAATAAATACTATATTTTTCCAAATTTATATACAATTTTGACAATTAACCTTTTCAATCTTCAAAAAATATCACTTCCGATGAAGATATTTGTACCAAAATCTAGGGAGCTCTTCCAATTTATATACAAATGTTAAATACCAAATATCAAAATTTTCGGGTAATTCGTATTTGAGTTATGCGACTAACAACCCTTGACCACACACACACACACACACACACACACATACACACAGACATCATCGTGAAACTATCAAAAATGAGTTGTAAGGACCCTAATTCGTGCTCATCCACTAAAAATTCACCACCCGATTTTTTGCATGATTCCAATACCTTCCTTTACAGGTAAGCGGAAGGTAAAAATGGCAGAAACTCAAAAGTACCACTGAAAATATAAAATGTTAATTGAATAAACCTAATGATTATTTAATTAAAATATAATATGTTTGCTCACAAATTCATGAAGTAAAATTAATTAATTAATTAATTAAAATAAATATACAAATCAGCATTTATTATTCCATTTTCGATGATATGTGTACTAGAATTTATTATTAGATACAAACTGATATTACGTACAATTATTATTCTGTATAAATATACCTACTATGAACGCCACGGATAGTTATAATAATGTACCTACTATATCTCTAATTGGTAATAAAAAAATATATTAAACATCAAATTTTACATATTACCTAACATTATATTAATTTAAAGAAAATAAAACTATATCAATATACCTATATTCTTTTGCATATGAGTACAATGTAATTATTTTTTAAATAATGAATAATTATATTACGAACCAATAATTTAATAAATCAGTAGTAAAATTTAAATATGGTGTAGCTTTATCATTATCATATCAATTATACTGATTTTAGTAACATAAAATTTATTCTGCCTATCATAATATTAGTAGTGCAGTACCTAGATTATAACAATTCAATATTGTCTTACTGAATCAAAATCATAATTCGTGACACTAATGACCATTTGCACCGCTGCCACTTAAATTAAATTAAAAAATAACGAATCGAATTTTGACAGCAATGATATTTCTACGTTTGACAATTTGATATTGATTAGATATTATTCATTTAAGAGAAACTTAAAATTTAAGTGGAAGCGGTACAACTGGCGATAAATCGAATTGTTTAAGGAGCTCGTCTGGTAGTAAAAAATTCATAACTTTGCACAAAATCATCAATCAGGTACTCGGATTTATTGGGAAATTAAAGGAAAATGAATGAACTTTCTTGCTCTGTAGGAGTCAATTATGTCTACGATTTTTTTGGCACACCGTACGAGCTGTCAAAGTTGGACATTTTTACCTCTCGCCACTCATATCTGTAAGAGAGGTATTGTAATCATGCTTAAATTTCGATAGTGAGTTTTCAATGGGTAAGCACGTTTTGAGGTCCCTAGAACACGATTTTGATAGTTTCGCGATGATGTCTGTGTGTGGTTGGGTGGATGTGTGGATGGATGTTGGAGGTACGATAACTAATATACCACTGAATAAAAAAAATTGAAATTTTGTACGTAACATTCTGACACCCTTGATTAGATCTGATTAGATTTTTGACAAAATGCAACCGAGTCTCTGAAATATTTGCCATTTTTGGTGCATTTTCAAGTGGTGCGTTTCTTTTCCTCCAGGTTAGTTAATCAACTTACGAGTAAAGAATAATTGATTTCTTATTTTAAACACCTACGTATCAACAACATTTTATCATGGACCACAAGTTATTCAACTAATGACTTTTATATACGACCGTTATAGAATGTAATCATTCGTACATCATTTTCAATTTATTATGGAATGGTTACATTCTGTCACTTGTTACGGAATGGATTCATTCTGTCACTAGTGATGGAATGAAATAATGTGAGTTATAATAATTTTAATTTTTTTTTATTCAATGTTTTTGGATGGTTGGTGTAGCTTTAAAATACATTTTGATTTATTAATTTTATGTAGAATATTATTTTATAAATACATTTATTTTAATATTAAAAGTTTTGGGTTATGTTTTTAATGCAATTAAATTTAAAGTCGTAGAGAAAGTATAGTCTGCAACACTCGCCTACGGTTCGTCTCACAAACTTTCCACTCGAACTTAATATGCTTCATTCCACACTTATTGCAGAATATACTATTCTACATTCTTTGAAAATTGTACTCAATTTGTTCCATTATAAACATACAGGTATATCCTATATCATAATAAATTAAATATATTATGTACTTGCATGACATATATGTGCATGTGTGTGTGTGTGACTGGTTGCCATGGCTACAGCATCCCGACGGTGATGACGTCATAGGGACTAAATACAGGTCAACTGAACGCCGTTGATCTCCGCGCAATGAATTAAACAAAAAAATGAAAATGATGAATGGAAAGGAAACTTATTTTTATTGTGTTAAATATTGATTTTTTAAAATGATGTTAGGTATAATGGATATGAAACAATAGGAAAAACATATTGATTTACGAGGGATAGTAAATTCATATAGTATATTAACTGATAGAATTTCAATTATTGTGCTAGTGGTAAATGAAATGTATTCTATTTTTAAATGATAATCAACATGTCGTAACACGTTGTCACATAAATATTAGCAATTTGTAAG
This sequence comes from Agonum fuliginosum, assembly GCA_947534325.1. Taxonomy (NCBI): domain Eukaryota; kingdom Metazoa; phylum Arthropoda; class Insecta; order Coleoptera; family Carabidae; genus Agonum; species Agonum fuliginosum. The sequence goes on along the minus strand of OX384033.1, from coordinate 35,386,183 downwards.
CTATGGATTATTTCATAAAAATTCTAAAACTGTAAAAATGTACTGTTTCTGAACAAGTTCGATAAAATGAAGAGGTGAAACCCAGTCTCTTTGAACATCCAAGGGGGCTTAAATCGCATATATATTCGCGTTATATTCAAAGCTTAATCGTATTATTAACGACAGCGATGTTAAAACAAATCAACAATTTTATGGTATTATACGTAACTAATGTACTATATTGTTTATAATTATCAATAAATGTTGTAGGTATATTAAAAGGTAAAGACAGTTGATGATACGATTAAATTTTAAAATAGTTATTTTTTAAATAATGCGGTAACGTGTACCGCTACACAAGTATCTAATTTATAATACACCAGATTTTACTTTCAAAATTGAAAGCGAGCCATGGGAAATCAGTTTTTTCTTGCGTATCATAAAATATCAAATAAAAGAAAATTATTTTGGTTTAAAAGCAGACGCGCATGAATATTAATGAAAAATGAGCAAAGCACAAGACCAAATATCATCCAAAAACAACAAGCCCGCTTTTTCCTCGAAATAAATATACAATTTTAAATAATCGTTTCAAAAATGATCGAAAAATGCATGAAAGTAATCAATTTTTACCTTCCGCTTACCTGTAAAGGAAGGTATTGGAATCATGCAAAAAATCGGGTAGTGAGTTTTTAGTGGATGAGCACGAATTAGGGTCCTTACAACTCATTTTTGATAGTTTCCCGATGATGTCTGTATGTATGTGTGTGTGTGTGCGTGTGTGTGTGTGTATGTGTGTGGTCCGGGCCGATGCCGTCTGTTGGATAACTCAAATACAAATTACCCAAAAATTTTGATATTTGGTATTTTACAATTGTATACGAATAGGAAGAGCTCATTAGATTTTGGTACAAATATCTTCACCGGAAGTGATATTTTTTGAAGATTGAAAAGATTAAGTGTAAAAAATTTCTATAAATTTTGATAAATATAGTATTTATTTGTAATAAGAATAAGAGGAAAAGTTATTTGCAATCCACGTTATAAAAAAATTGTCTTTATCTGGTAGCATTAAAGAACTGCAGTAAAATTTAAAAAATAAATTTATCAAATAAAACATTGAAATCTTGTAATCCATGTTCGGTTGATTTTTGTTTTTGCATAAAAAATATTGACAGATGAGACGGGTGACAAGTTGGCATACTAGCGCTATATAAGTCATAATTAAGCTATTAAATGTAGTTCCTAACTGAACGTAGGATTGCTTCAACACAGAAGTGTTTTCGTGTGAATGAATCTTTTGATTCAGGTGATACTAATTTCTGTGTTTGAATATTTTAGATTTTTATTTGTATATTTTAAATAGGCACCAGATTGTACGTATACGTATACATTTCTGTTTAAAGTCTAGATGTGGCGGAAGGTTGTGTGATGGCCACGTCAGATTTTTATTTTTATAAAGTGATCGATGCATTCTCTAATTTAAAATGTTTAACTGTTTTCAACTGAAAATTGGACAGGCCTACTTTAAAAACGATTAAAAAATTAAAATCTGCGAATGATACAGTATTTTTTACTTCAGAAAAAGTATTTGCGAAGGAGGTATCTGCTAAATTGAACAGAAATTCTTTCTGTTAAGCGGCCAGTCTACGTTTTTCCCGAATTCCTAGAATACTCTCGATTTTACTATTTTTTCTATTCCACTCTTTTCCCCACTACTACGGCTGCCTGAAACCAGCCCGAAACTCGTACTTTGCCGCATCCTAGCTATGCAATGTCATTTTGAAGTTAAAAAATACTGTAAAAGTGTTTTCGTTGCGAGTAAACTGTCAGCTTATTATTGACTTCAGGATAATGTTTTTATAAACATTTAATAGAGAAAGAATGGATCTACAGATGCATTTTTAAAATTAATTTCTATCATTAGATATAACCGTGGAAAGTTTGCATAAATTAGAATTTTTTGAATTTTTCGGAATTTTTATAATTATGTACAATTTTTTTATCAAAATTTTAAAAAGGCACATCTGTAGATCTATTCTTTCTCTATTAAATCCTTGTTCAAATAAAATTTTATCATTCTTGTATTGGCCACAAAACACTCGCTACGTTTGTACGTTTTATGTTGTCGGATTTTAGGAGGTAGACGGGCCGCTTAAACGTACTTATTTTCTGGGAATAAAACCTACTAATTTATTTGATAAAACAAAACCAGGAAAAACAATAGCTTTATAAAAATACATAGGAGATATCCGCATCTAAATTATAAGCATTTAAAATCTACTAAATTAAATACAGTTACCAGTAGCAATCATTGATCTTCATTTATATTTGTCTTTTCTACTAATTCAATAGTAAACTTTAACTCGAATAAACAGAAGTCTCTTGGGAATAGGTAGATGCTAAAGCTAACAAGCTAGAACTTTTTATTTTCCCGAAAGTTATTACAAAAATAAATATTTTTCGACAAAATATCACACTATTACTACTTACGCTAAGTTATTTTTAGACCGGAAGTGTCAATATTTAACGGAAGGTATCTCATACGAGTGAGTCTCTTCATACAAAATAAATTAGCTTGTCCAATAAACTACAATTTATGTACTTTTTCGGGCTCGTCTCAAGAGAAATAAGAAAACCTTCATTAATATTGAAACAAGTGAACTACATTAAGACAAATGAGAAACGAAATGACTCCACGGAACATGCATTGCTACATTCTCACCTCATTTGTTTCAAGCGGGCAAGTAATTGGATGCGACCAGCGTTGTAGAGGCGGAGGCGAGTATACCCTCTGGATTTCTTACTTACCCCACCCCTATAGACTCGTAAAACGGATTAACATGAGATCCATTTATATTTTGTTTGATTAAACTTACAGATTATGGTTAAATACTAGGTAAACAATATAGTGTTTTTATTTGTTTACTACTAACTACACTGGTCAAAACAAAAAACGAGACACTTGAGATTTGTCAAAATTTAGGTAATTTTCAAACCGTCATAACTTGGCTTCTATGCGACCGTTTTGGAAGTTCTGATGATGCCAGGTAAGCTTGAAGTGTCCTCTTTAAGAGGGTGTATGCGAACTTTAATGCCCATCATTTTCAATCCCCTCCATCCCTCTCTGAAGAAAACAAAACTTTTTTGTGAAAAAAGTCCAATTTTGGAAGTGTGTACGGAGCTGGAAATTTTTTTTCGAGTCGATCAACCATCAAGGCGATTAAATTCAATCAATTTTTGTGGATGTCACCAAAAATGAAGTGTCTACGATTTTTGTAACCAAAGTTATGCGCGTTTGAAAAAAAGTGCATTTTCGGATTTTTTCCACATTTTCCACAAAAATTTAATCGCCTTGATGGTTGATCGACTCGAAAAAAAAATTCCAGCTCCGTACACACTTCCAAAGTTGGACTTTTTGTTTTCTTCAGAGGGGGATGGAGGGGATTGAAAATGATGGACATTAAAGTGCGCATACACCCTCTTAAAAAGGACACTTCAAACTCACCTGGCATCATCAGAACTTCCAAAACGGTCGCATAGAAGCAAAGTTATGACGGTATGAAAATCACCTAAATTTTGACAAATCTCAAGTGTCTCGTTTTTTGTTTTGACCAGTGTATATAGAATTCTCCTTAAATTGACGCCTGGTAACCGCACACATGATAAAATTATATATCTATGACTCAATGTGACTTAAGTAGGGTAAAACGCATTATATGGGCCGAATTCAGCACTCTTCTTTATGTTAAATAACAAACAAAGAGTATCGTATGCATCCACCTGTAAAAGAGAGATAATAGATGTTTCCATGGTAATTAGAGAAGCCTAGCTTAAAGACGAGTGCTGAATTCAACCAATTGTATGTAGGTATATAAAAAAATCTGATGTGGCCAATACATTGACCTCTCGTCATACTCTACTATTTTTATTTTTCTAATATGTATATTATGTTGTACTTACTCACAATATGCCATTGTAGAAGGGAATTCGGGAATTGTAGTTTTTATAATATTATTAATGTTTTTATCATAACCATATAAATAATAAATGATATTTCATATATTCAATTTGTCAAAAATTTATTTAAGATCGCTCAAATATTATATTTTTTGTTTTCATTGGTATAGGCAGATAAATCAAAATTGTAACAAATTTGTAGAATTGTAACTTCTTGTAATTGGAAAATGGTGAGCTCTCTTATGCTGGCTCAGCCACCATAGCTCACAAAATAAAACAAATACATATAGGTACATTTAGAACTAATTAATTTTAATTTAATTGCTCCATTTAAAAAAAAAACGGTGTGTGCTACCAAACATCGTATCTAGCATACCAATGTGTTTTATGAGTAGCAAGTATATCACAATAAATATTGCTAATTAATAAGTAATTCCGACCTCGGCTAAACAACTTGCTTGCAACTAAATGTTTCACTTTTTGTCCTAGATACATAAACATTAATATTGTTTATGTTTGGAATTTTTTTTTTTTATTTTTACCGTCAGTCCAAAAGGAAGGTAGGTATAGGGATAGTGAAAAAATTCAATGTCGAGATTTTTGTCAATAAACACGTTTTAGTATCATTTGAACCTATTTATAAACCGGTATTGAAACTAAATTTTACCGAATTACCGGTAATTGAAAAAATCGGTAAATTTGCAAACTCGAATCGGTAATGATTCTTTAGATCTTTTCAATTATCATTCACAAATTTGTTTTAATTTTGTTTGCAAAAGATTTTACAATTTTTGATTTTACAAAATTTTACTGAATTTAATGATTTTTTGAAGAAAGTGTGTAATTTAACCCATCAGCCCTCAAAGATCGCACTTACAATAATTTAAATTTTGTGGAAGCGCTGGTTCTTTAAATTAGCACTTATACTTATATAATTGGGTGGATCTGAATCTAGATTTATGTAGCTTTCGTTTTTCAAAAATTAAATGAAAATTTCTAGCTTTATATTTACAGAATAATTACAAAAATTCTAATAAAAATATTTCTAATTGTTCAAAAATTAAAATATTACCTATCTTTCTATGGTTTATAAAGTATCTATTAAAATATTTGTTGGCTGATACCTAAGAAAGTTGATTTAGTTAATAATAAATTTAATATTACGTTGCATATAACAGAAGTTTATTGCGAACCTTAAGCCCTGTTCGTACGAGAATTCTTTGAAGATTCTTCCAAGATTCTGAATCCTGGAAAAGAAGAAGTTTTCTTCTTTCTAGTGAGAATTATCTATTAAATTGCAGTGCCGCAAAATTGTCTTTGAAAAGTAGAATTTATAATTTATTGATTGCTTCAAACCATGAATTAATTTTAATTTAATTTAACAGATAATTCTCACTAGAAAGAAGAAAATTTCTTCTTTTCCAGGATTCATAATCTTGGTAGAATCTTCAAAGAATCCTCCTGCGACCTGCGAACAGGGCTTTAGATGAATCTGAGATATGCCTTAGTAAACAAATGAAAGTGAATGAAACACTAGACTTTGAAAAATAATGCCTGTTATTTATACAAATATGTTACAAAAGGAAATGTAAATACAAGTGATAATATACAAATTATTTTATACTTTGCTTGAAGTCAAAAAGCCTAGAATCAATTTATAAAGTGGCCAGAAGCATAATGTGCAAGGATTTGTAGAAAAGTAGACAATATCTAATGAAATTAAACAGAATTTATAAAAACCAATCATGTAGTACCTCATAGGTGAATTTTGCAACTTTATGTTAGATTAATTATAAATATAAAAATAATTGTATTCCATTTGTCATATTGTAAAGAGGTTAAGACAGTTTATAGTTTTAATTAGTCAGTTCATGATGATAAAATATAGTATGTATTTCAAATTAACCGTACCTTAGAGCAAACAATTTGAACACACTAATATTTCTTTCAATTTCTCCCTGCATGATGACACAATTTCTTGATTTATTTCTTCTTAAAATACTCTTAATCTTAATGAAACGGTACACTAGTTTCAGTAATTTCTAGTAACTGCAAATTGCGACTGTGAAAACCATAGAACATTACGAAACTGCAGGCTACAGCGCGCCATCTGACAGAAATAATTTAAATAAATTGATTCTCTTGTGACAAATGGAATACTGTTCACAATTAATAAACCTTGATACATTTTATTTTATATTGCTGCAGAATAGAGCAATGAAGCACAAAAATTATTGAATCTGAAGAACCACATTTAACCCAGCTTTAAAAAATTGCTCCTAAAATATTTATTGAAAAATAACTACCTAACTTAATTTGGTTTTTATAAATACAATCTTTAATTTACTAATTACTTTAGTGAGCAGGTACACTTAAAAATAGGGTATAAATTTATATAATAACTAATTTTATACTTTGAATATAAGTTTTTAGAAAAATACTGTTTCAAAATAATGAACTTATTCGTAAATAAATCTAAATAAAGTCACATACATCGAAATATTGAATTTAGGAGACAAATTTAATGTATAAACTCTTTGTATAATAATATTGACCTTCCAAAATTTATTCTCTAATTCATCAGTGTTTCCCTACCAACAGTATAAGCAAATCTAAACCTAAAATTTTTTAAAAGTCTTTGAAAAAAGCTAAATGGCAGTTGCACTTCACAAACACCAGCTATGACACCACAAGAAGTATACTCCAATACTTCTATATCACTTTACTGAAGATAATGGAGTATACCTACTTTGGCACTGAACAAAACACTAACGGCGTGAAACAATGGCCAACGACAGCGAGCAGATGTTTCGAGTTTCGATCTCCTGTGCAAGACGTTCTTAAATGCGGCAGTTAGTAGATTAGTAGGACGTTAGTAGCCGGCTAAGTCTGCCATTGTTTGGTCCATTTCATCAGCTATTGCTTTGTATTTTCCTTTTTCTAATAGCAGCTCATCTGAAATGCACAGATTGTTAGTAACACTGAAAATATTGTTAGCTACATGGATAATAAATATTCGGGGATGCATACTCGATTATTTATCAACTACATCAATTCTTGAGTCGAAAATCTATTGTTAGTTAAGTACAGTTGTTAAATCAAAAAAGTAAATAAAATAATAAACTGAAACCTACCTTACAGAAACTAATAACTAAAATACATAAATAATAAAAAAAAACTAAAAGAACTCATTAAAATAAATCCAACTTAATTTATTGCTGTAGGATACAGAATACTTAATAACATCATATTGACAATGTTACAAAATATACTTTTAAACATATTTGTTGTGTTGCGATGGACCGTATTCTAACACTTAAAATTAAGCATCAACTCACGAACGAATAAATAAATATATAACAGTCACAAATACATTTAGCTTTGTTGGAAATAAGTGCAGATGTGGATGGTGAGTCGACGGTGCTCCTAAGAGCTGAAATGTATCTGGGAGACAGCTTAGGTGCTGAAAGAAAAATCAGGGTGTGAGATACACTATTCTACAGATCACTCTAATTGAACACCAGCGAAGTAACTGATTTTGTAATGTTTCAGGTCTATATAAAAATAAATTTATCTGTTTTTTACGGCATAAAATAATATTTTGAATTGTAAAATGTTTGAGTGGTAATAAAAACAGATTTTTCTTATAGTTATTTGTTTATCTCTGGTTAAAGATATTTGTCTTTGCAGATCTCGACTGTAATTTCTAGAAGTTTTGAGCATCTAGGATCTAGCATTGCTCCACAAAGATCTATTTGTAATCCTGAATGATAATGTGGATAGTAATTAATAAAACATTTAAGGACGCAGTTACAGATCATTATTTTTACTACAATGCCGGAATTTCTACACCACTTGAATCTTTTCCAAGGATGATAGATTACTTTAGATGGTGTCATTGTAAAAAATAAAGATTTGTGACTGCATTTCCGATAATTTTTTATTTCTACGTAACTTTTTGAGTCAAACATCTTTGCATAATTATTTTGTGATTCTATTCAGTCATTCTTAGTGGAATAGAGCGAGTGGTCAACTCTCATCCTGTAAGGGACCTACACAACATAGTTGTATGTTATGTGATAGAGGTAAATTCATTTAAACAGAACCCTGCGCGAAGTACGAATTCTCGTCTTAGAAAGAGAGGCATAGATGATATACAAGAGGAAACTACGCTACTGTCTGTTCTACAGAACATCAGTTTCAATATCTGTTATTCTCATGTTGACGTTCGTAGTGTTTTTCTTCGTGTAACGCTGTGAATTTTGTAATTGATTGTGATTGAGTTATATTTTAGTTTTCTTTGAAAATTAAGTGATGTGCAGCGTAGCATATACTTGCTAGCTCCACTTTTGTAAAACGGGCAGTACCTACCTACATTGAATTTTACTCTATCCAACTCAATAACTAGATTCCGAAAATAACCGATCTTATAATGCATGCACTTTTGAACCCTTGGTAAACAAATAACTATTTTGCATATTTTCCTTGACAATAATTTAATAACGTTGTTTGATACAAAATATGGAAGTTCACTAATTTCAAATTGTATCAGATAATGAATCATCCGATTACAAAATCAGTACGCTTGTTGAACAGAAAACATCTAAAACAAAACAGTTAAATCTTGTTAGCTGTAAAGATATCAAGTTAAAAAATTAATTAAGTGGTAAAGGAGTTGGAAAAAAGGTAAATCACACCACACATGTGGCTTACAGGATAAGTTCGACGAAGGCAGTGTCGAGATCGTCTCCAATTTCCTTGTAACGTTCCTTCTCGGCGACAAGTTCGTCTGAAAATTGCGAAAAGTGTAAGAAATAAAATCAGATGGTCCAAGGAGAAGAACAAAAATGTACAAGAATATAAGTTTAACAGGAGGACAAGAAATACTAATAGGTTGTGTTGGTACTCATTTCTGAATTCTTCATAATTTTAAGGAAAGAATTAAAGAATTTTTAATTCAAGTTTTTGGATAACATGGCTCTAGTTTTATTAATTGATATTCAGTTATGACAACGTTTCGGTCATGATTATGACCATCTTCAGGTCTTGTATTAATTAAATTAAAAAGTCAAAATTATGTTACAATTTTTTAAATAGTTGGTAAAAAATTACTGTTAGTTTTTACTGTTCAACTATTTAAAAAATTGTAACATAATTTTGACTTTGTAATTTAATTAAACAGACCTGAAGATGGTCATAATCATCGTTGGAAAAACTGAATATCAATTTATAAAACTAGAACCATGTTATCAAAAAACTTGAATTAAAAATTCTTTATTAACATCCATTTCGACTCAACATTAACCAATTCTAAATCTTCATAATTTTGGCACTATAATAAATTATTATTTTTGCTTCTTTTCCAGTTTAAACAAAAATGCTTTTAAATTGAAAAGAAACAAAATGTGCATTATTTGTTAGATGTTTAAAATAAATATTAAAAGTTTTTACTAATTAAAAATGACTCATCGTGTAAATTAAAGGTTGAGGAAGAAATTCAGAAACTTAGTATTTAAAACAATGAAAACAAGAAAATATTAAAACAAGAAATGATCTAAATATTCAGCCAATAGAATATTGTTTTCTTAGCGAAAAATCGGTACTGTCACAATATCCAAAAAGTTAGACACGAAAAACTACGCAACAGAAGAATCTAAACACTAGACGAAGAATCTAACTAGACAATAACAAAACAAAACGACAAAAAAACAAAATACTGGCCTTAACGTCGCAAAAATATCACTTCACCGAAAAAATATATCACGTGATAATAAAATAAATAAAAACTGGCATAAAAATTTTTATATTTGATTTAGCAACACATTAATTTCAGCGTGCGGTAAATAAGTTACAAGAGGCAAAATTCATTTGGGGTCTAGGATGAGTTCGACGAATGCAAGATCCAAGTCGTTGCCGATCTCTCTGTATTTCTCCTTTTCTGCGATCAGTTCATCTGTAAGCAACAATCCATGCCAGCAACGGTTCAAACCATTTTGGTGATTAGTTCAAACCACTCTACGACTTTACGTCATGCACACGACACAATATTAATAGGAAAGGAAAGCTGAGGAGCTTGGGGAACCAACACTGAATACATAATTTTTGTCAACTCTTTCAATCACAAAAAAAGAATAATACCGGAAATATATTATAAAGTTTGTTGTAATTTCTAACAAAAGTTGTCGGTATCGATTATTTCAGTCGTGAGATCCAGGCATAAGGAATCTATTATTTTCCAGTTACCTATTGTGAATTATTTTCGAGTGATGGTTCCCCAATTGGAACAAAACAAAAAAAGTAAAATAAAAACGTAAACAACAAAAAAGTTAAATGTAATATAAATTTAATATGATAATATAATGAAAAAATGTACAAGTCACATATATTTCACACCCGAATGATGTTCTTATCCACCATAAATATAATATAAACAAAATATTCTCTCATCGTATGGCAATGAACAAAATAACTTATAATTACGCAAGTTCACTATAACAAATAGATATTTGGAATGTTATCTGGTCCAAAATGTTCAATGGAAAGCCACGTATAAATGCTATGGTATGGTAGATTGCTTCTGCAGTGTTAGCAAGAATTAAAATCTATTTAAAATAAAATATTCTTTCTTTTTTCATTAATTAATTATTAAAAATTAAATAAATGTCTATCTAATAATGTTAAATACAGTGCGTAGTGCTTCGAAAACTTGCAAACAATTTTGAGGAAATTATAAATATTCAAAATGCGATTCCTGATTTGATAAATAATAACAAATTTTACAATTTTTCAACCATTGATTTTGAATACCATTGCCAAAGTATCTCACTGATTACTTTAAGTATTAAACAATAATACAATATTACAATACTTGAATTTACCAATGACTGAAAAATTGTAGAGGATCTAGAAGCCAAATAAAATAATCAAAACAAATAGAAATAAAATCAGCAGGGTTCAAAAAAATAAAAGCGCGTTTTAGTATCGGCTTCTAGCGGAAGTAACAAATGACTGTTTAGGGTTCCGGCTGGAATGTTGCGGCCCTGGGCTGGAGCTAGAGGGTTACATATTTTGGATGTCATGCAAGGTGGCCTCCATTTCGTCCGCCAGAAGTTTATTCTTCTCCTTCTCTGACAAGAGGTCATCTACAATAAGGTGTTATCGACGTTAAACACATAATACACATCAAACATCAGCTCAGAGATTAAAACAACACTGTCCAACTAGTGTTGTTATTTATTTTAGAAAACTGATTGCATAGAGCAACATCAATTTTGTAATATTAATAGTTAATACAGCAACACTCCAACAATATTTGTTATTCAATTATTTGTAACATTCTCAAATAAAAACAACTAAAGCATATTTAAAATAACAAAAATATACGACAAAAATAACTGCAAAAATAGTGGCAGTTAAAAATGTTTCTTTAAAATAATTCTTTCGTTTCCATTATGATAAACGATGGATTAAACTTTTATCTAGTAAAATATATTAACATATTTTTTAAAATAAATGTTATTATGATTACAAAGTACACTAATTGCTATTCCATGCTATTCTCTTGAGATAGCGGTCATATCACAATTAGTATAATTATAAACTGTAATAACTTTTAACTCAAAAATATGAAACATTCACTAGTTCAAAAGAACAAAAAGGGCATGAATTCTGTACAAATCTATAAATTATTCAGTTCCGTAAATGTGATAATTATTGAACATAGTCTAACGATTATAACTTCTCATACTATTACAGTTTATTGCACTATATACAAAAACTTGTGATGCAGATAATCGCACACAAAGTATAAATATATTACTTGATAAATCAGAAATAGAACAAAACTATTTCAGTCTAGTTGAAAAGCAAAAGACTAAGTTAAATTTTATAAAATAACAACTAACACGATAATACTAAGGGTTCATTGTTTTGTAAGTAGAGCAGTGGTAATTTTTATGTGCACTGTGCATACTTTAAAGTTCGTGACAACCCTACGTAGAGTAATGGTGCAATTATTTATGATTGTGCATTGTAAAATTTAACCCAAATAAGAGTTCCAATTTTGTTTAAAACTACACTAATTTTGTCAGACCAAGTGGTGCGACAAGTTAATTTTATAACTTTTGTAGATTACAGTTCTAAAGAATAGTACCACAGATTTGTACAGAATTATCAACCTCTTGATATTGTATCTCTCCCTTAATGTATAGTCTACGACCTGGAGGTCTCCACCAAGTCCCAGATACATACCTTCGAGCCTGTCGACCTCCTTCTGCAACTTCTGCACGGAACGCTCGGCGAATTCAGCGCGGGCTTCAGCCTAAACCAGAGAAATTATGATTAACAAAAATTCAGATGGTCTCAATTGGACAAGCTACACATCAACAGTAAGCTCAACCATTTACACGCTGCTTGGTGTCTGGTTGGAATTTAGTTGTGTTTCATAAGAATTTTAAAATTAGGTTCTTCCTGGACAGTTTGTTAATCGCTTATGCGAAATTAAAATTATTTTGTTTGCGATAAAATAAATATCACAATTTTAAAATATAGTAGATAAAGATTAACTGTTTGTCTGCTTAGTTAAATGAATTTTCATTTGTGGAAATGAAAATTAAGGAACGAAGCAAATAATAATCTTTATCTATTATTAAAATAAATGAAATCCTGAAATTTTCATCATTTTAATGATCTAGATATATTAGAAATTAATATTTGATTATAGGGATGTTACTTAGGTTTTATTTATGTAAGATACATAATATCTAATTAAATTTTTACAAATTTATAGAATATTGTCAAATGTAAAATTTTTATGAAAACACAACTATATTTTAATTTGCTCAGTGTTTGTACAAAAATATTTTAAACACTTAATGCTAGTTAATTATTTTCAAATAGTTTTTACTAGCACCAAAATTATGATCTTGAGATTTCGAACTCAAGTCCTTGTAGAATAAAATATTAGAACTGAATTTATAAATCTTATTCAAATTTTAGTAATCATTTAAGTATGGTAAGAATCTAAAATAATAAATCAGTTTAAATTTTTCAGTAATAAAATAGATATTTATGTAACAAGTACGCAAAATAGAGTTTTAGAGGACGAATTTATTTACGGACGAGGCGCAAGCCGAGTCTTTAAATTAGGCGAGTCCTCTAAAACTCAGTTTGTGTGCGTGTTACATAAAAAAATTTAGTATAATATGCTGTCCAATTTTGTTCAGTAACTATTTTATTCTAAAATGTAACTTTAAAATAAAATTTCGAAAGGACTGGATTTCCTAAAATATTATTTTGCGAACTCAAAACAGTTCGCAAGTAACAATTTTAGAGTGCATACACTAAAAACATTGATATAATTTGCCGTACTTTATGATTATTCAGTTAATGTTTACAAATCCAGTTCATCATGTAAAAATTATGGAAAAAGGAAATCATTCCATTCATCATCATTCTCTTAAAGTTAAAACAGAAAACATGCAAAACCACCAAAATCTACTCTACAGCGTCTAGCATGCACAACAAGCGACTTATATCGCTATTACAAACCCTGGTTTAGATGACTGACAGCGGTGCTGGATGGAACCACTAGTGAAAGTCAAGTTCAACAAGTACATAAAGCTCAAAGCTAAGTGAGCCACAGTGCCCAAAGCTCTAAAGCTACCCCTAGAGATAGAGTCTGATTTTCTGTTTGTTCATTCAGTGAAGATTAATAACGGATTCTTATGGTCAGGTCTTCCAGTTAGCTGACGAACCATGGAGAATTTATAATTATGAGCATTATACTTTTTAATTTTAATTGTTGTGATTTATACTGTAGTAATTAATCTTACGTCAGTTTAAGCGTTTTTATAAAGATTTTAATTATTTATGCTGCTTTAACAGAAGTTATTTACATTATTATTAAGGCGATTCCACATTGACCGGAAAATAAGAACAAACATTAAATTTCACGAATATTACAGCCTTTCATTTTAAATTATTGTAAATATAAAGTAGGTAGCAAATAAGAAAAGTAAGATACCAAATTCAGATTCAGCACACAGAGATCAAGAAATTCATTTTTGTGCAACTGTCAAAAAAAGTTGACATTACGTCCGCAATTCAGGCCGCGAAATAAAACGAAAAAAATCTGTGTACGATACATTTCGCGGACACATTGCTACTAGTAATTTATTGAGTTATGCATATCAATATCAGATATTTTTGACAGTTTGTTGCTACAAAAAAAAATATATGCATTGCGATTGCACAAATAATATTGTGTCTCATTTGCGAAATGCGTTTAGTGTGCTCAAAATTTTTTTAAACTCAGCCTTCGCCTCGGATTATTTTGTTTTGTTCTCTTATTAAATAAAACCATTTTGTTTGACAATAATTAAATTTACAGAGTGAGAACAAAGCATAAGATATAAATTTTCGTTGCCGATGGAAAAATAAAAGCTGCGAAATTCAAGCATTTTTATGTTTGTCTATCATTTTGTTGGTCACTGTAAATCGCCAAAAGCAGTCTTTTTTATTTATTTATTTTATCGTCGCCAGTGGAAGATCTGAACATACTCGCATTCATGGATTAAAATAGAGAGAAGAAATAGAAAGAACGTGATAATAATATAATATATAAATGATCGGTGCAAAGTGCTTAGAAACTTACTTCACGAAGTTTATCCGAAATCACATGAATTTTCTCTTCGAAATTTTCATTGGTAGCAGTAGCCTGGACACATACAACAATCATGCAGGAAATTACTATTAAATCTTTACAGGATCTCCTCATATTATATACAAGATATAAACCAAGGAACCATCGGGTCGAGCCATCATCACGAAAAGTGAAATGCAATCATCCAAATTTATTTACTAGCTGTGTTCTTTCATTTTCAATCAAAGAATATTCCTTTCGGTTTAAAAAAATAGTTCATTTGATATATTTACAAGTATATCATTAAATGTGGTTTCCATTCTGATATAACCACATGGGTAATTTTAGATCCGCTTGCCGGTAATTAGTATCTTGATTAAATATTTCAAAAATATTACCTTGTACAAAGTACACATTGAAGTAGCGCTATTTATTAATCACATTAATGCGCCTTACAAAATTTTAATCTAATTAACAAATACAGGCCATTATATTCGTTTTGGTGTAAATAATCTTTGGAACTTTTTTGTGACAAATTTTAAATTAAGGTGAAGGCGACGGTGTGGTTACCGATATTTGCAGTGATGTAAATATTTCAGTTGGAAAGCTAAATCAACTACTGCAACTGATTCATTAGGTTTTCTCACTTTCGGAGCATCTTTTGAACATGGGTAGGTTAACATTTGTAAAGTGTTGTGGGTACTGTTAGGGAACGCGTTTGTGAGGTGGCGAAAATGCGAGTTCCCTAACAGTGCCCACAATACTTTACAAATGTTAACCTAAAGATGCTCCGAAAGTGAGAAAATCTAATGAATCAGTTGCAGTAGTTGATTTAGCTTACCAACTGCATTATTTGCAGAACTGCAAATGTCGGTAACCACACCGTCGACTTCACCTTAAGCTCTGCTTGTACATGAATTCTTTGAGATTTCTTTCATGCTTCTGAATTCGGGAAAGAAGCAAATTCTTCTATCTCAAGACTCATTGAAGATTCAATTTAGCAGGATTTGTTTAAAATTCAAAAACATAACAGAATTCTAGTACGGACAGGGCTTTAAGTGGTGAAACAGTTTCATAAAGAACACGGCTAGTGAAAAGTTTGGATAATAAACTTGATAATAAACGTGTTGATGATGGCATGGGACCCGTAGAAATGGTATGAAACAAAGAGTGACGCAACAAATACTGAAAAAACTCGAAGGAGGGGTCAAGCACCTACGTCAAAAGAGAACCCTGTGGTACCTAACAACCTAACCTAACACATCACAAAATACAATCAACATCATATCAACCAGAGGATGGGGTTGTTGCAGTGCAGTACAGTCGGTGGTTACCTCTTTGAGCTGTCGATCGAGGATCTTCACTTGACCTTCGAAATTCTCCTCTCTTTGCGTAGCCTGTGTTAAGGGTTAGTGGAACACCAAAAAGAAATACAAGAACACGTCAGTTAGAACAGCAACAACAGAACACAACAACGCGACGGTCTGAGGGTACGAGCATCGAGCAACCCTTGACCGCCGGACAGAGAAAAACGAAAACGAAAACGGAAAGTTTGCGGCAGACCGCGTACCTCCTTTAGCCGGGTGGTAAGGTTCTTAATTTGGTTCTTATATTCTTCCTCACGTTGGTTGGCCTAACAGATAAATTTACTCATTTATAACGGTCTTACTATCAACAAGGAGGCTTATTTTCCAAAGTCAAGAGGATATTTACAATTTTGAATATGACCGACAGGTCCCGGTTATTTATACATTATACTTTTACCGTAAGACAACATTTTTATAGCTATTAATATAACAAGAATATTATGCGATACCGAGGATGTTGCTAAGCGACGAGGTGAAACCGAGTCTCTTTGAACATCCAAAGGGGCTTAAATCGCATTATATTCAAAGCTTAATCGTATCATCAATGACAGCGATGTTAAACAAATCAACAATTTATTGAAGGTTTTTATGTTATTATGGTTGTATCTAACGTATTAAGTCCGTAACTAATGAATTATAAGTAACTAACGTATTATGTTGTTTATAATCATTATCAATAAATGTTGCATATTAAAAGGTAATAACAGTTGATGATACGATTAAATATTTTACAGGGGACATAAAACGAACGCCGATTCTCGTAATATTTATTTATCTATCAATTTTCGGTATTATAAAAGTAGGTACCTAGATATTTTTTAAAGAACATTTAAGAAATTTAAAAAAAAGGTGGCAATAGGGTTCAAAATTTAACGTTTAAAACTCAAAGTGTTGTCCAGAAGTATATAAGACAGCACTATGAAATTTTGTTATGAATTGCAATTTTGCCACTTTAATTTATCTTTATACCTATCACATAATAAATTAAGTGTATGGGGTTCATAAAAATATTTTGTTGCCTTTTGTATACGTATACAAAGAAACTGTAATGATATAAACCCGAAAATCAAATATAATTATAAAATCCACTAGAAACTGAAAAACGTCACAAGTAAATATGGATATATTGATACAAATAATAATAAAACTATATTGGCGATGATTATCATAATGATAGAAACAAACAAAATGATTAAATGAAACATTGGGATATGAATATAATTTGCTGAAATTGGAAAATTATAAAATTATAATTGAATTCGGTATTACAAACCAATTTTTCTATAATTTGTTTCAAATATTCAATTATTGCTGACCACAGGGCAAACTAATTTATTTCAAATTGAAATAAACTATTAATCCAATAATTATAATTAGGTATGTAAATAAAGTACAATTTCTTGAGGCCAATTGAGGCATTTTTTGTTTGAAAGAAAAATTGATTTGTAATGTAAAGAAGGAGTAACAAAGAAGAAAACATACCTTCTCCTCAGAGACTTCAAGGGATTTCAGGTTGTTGCCAACGACTCTGAGTTCTTCTTCAAGTTCTACGATTTTTCTGCAAAAAGATACAAAACTTATTAGCATAACATCCTTATACAGGTTGGTGGAGGTGAAATGCGAACATATGGAAATATATGACAATGGAGTTATCATGCTAGGCATCTTGATATACGTGGAATAAGTACTGTCAATGTCAAAGTAGCTGTCATATTATTGAAATTTTTATTTTCATTAAAATATTTTCTTTGCATAATAATGTATTTGTACGAACAGAACGAGAAAGTTTACATGCACTTTTAGATTTTATTATTATTTCTGTTATTGATTACTCTTTTTGCCACACAAATTCACAATACTTCGTTTTGTGACACTACTACAAACAAAATATATCAAGATACCTGGCATGAAAGTTCGATTGTCATGTATGTTCCCTATGTTCGCATTTCACCTCCACCAACCTGTACATATACCTTAAAACAATTCAACATGCAAATTTTTTATTTATTCTTTTGATGCTTTTCAAATCAAATAATGCAATTTTTATTTCTAACATGCACAAACTACTAATGCAATTTAGGCTAGAGCTAGAGTGACTGTGTTCTTTTTATCTTTAGCGAAATTTAAAATTATCACAATGGTACTGATTAAGAACCAAACATTTAAAACAGAAAATGGCCATATTTCGATTAGTGATATTTACATAGGAAACCGAGAAACAGATAAGATTGGTATTTCAAATACCACAAAATAATCATTTTTGATTTTTCATTAACTTTTAAGTTTACATCCATTGATAAATAAAAAAATTAAATTGCTGGTTAGAAATGAATTATTATGATTACTAGGTTAAAATTCAAAATATCGATATTTTGAAATACAGATAAAAAGTTATAGATTAACCAGTATTCTAATCATTATCAAAAGTAATCGATTAATCAGTAATCAAATTTTGTAAAAATAGTATTACTTTTGAGGGTAATGATTTTATTAATTGACTATTTAAGGAGGTTGGGAACTTCTGCAGTGTCGTACCCAAACATAAGACTTGGGAGCGGATATGAACATAAAAATATTTTAGATAATGTAAAACAAAATTTGCTCAATGCGCGTTGGCTGATATTGCAATTCGTTCAGTTACGGTGATATATTTTTATAATAATTACTAATGCGCAAATCAAAAAATGCTTGGCATGCTTACATTTTTTTTAAATAACTTTAAATAAATCTTCACGAACTTATTTTTAAAGGTTTACAGGAAATATTAATACAATTTCTATAAATTTTTCGTCATTTCATCATATAGTTTAAAGCATGCAAAACAAAAATTTAGTGAATTGCCATAAGAGTCCATGTACATTGTACAACGAGCGTAATTTCAACATCAATTACTCAAAAACCGAATAGACGAAAATTTAAAAAAAACATTAGAATCTCATTAGTGTATTAAAGACACTGTATAAATTTCAGCCTCTCATCATCATATGAATATATGGTCACCAACCTCCTTAAGTTTTGTTTTTCAAATACCGCTATTTTGTTTCGAATTAAATTTATGCAGTATCAACTGCGCTTAAATTGATTTACGGCCCATAAACCAGCAATAAAAAAAACACAGGTGTGAGTTAAAGTTACAAAGTGGCTGTACAAACCCTTCGTTATGTTCGGCGCGTTCCTCAGCCCTTTCTAGGTCCTGTTCCATGAGAACCAGTTTGCGAGCCACCTACACACAACACGCAACGTGCAAAAACAACATGCTTCAACAACAACACGACACGTGGCACTAGCTAGCAACACACGTGTTGTACATCGAATGTACTTGTAACAAACATTTAGAATTGAGAAAAAATATACAGTTTTTTGTCTCTAAGCACGATTGACACCCGTATGCATGAACGATCTTTAATTTTTTTAGATTAAAGTAGTTATTCGCCTTTTTAAAGATGTACTGTATATATCATAACCTCAAATTTGCTTTGTTAAATAAAACTTTACCAAGTGTTGCAATATTTTAGGTTAAACAAAATGTTTTATCAATAGCAAAATCATAATAATATAATGAATAAATTTTTGTGTACTAATTACTTATAAGAATATTTTATACAGGGTGATTCAATGATGATTCGGAAAAATTTAAAAGACAGATATAACATGATGTGCTAAGTACTGATAAAAAAATTTAAATTCGTAAAAATTGTACTCTAAATGACAACACTGGTTTAATTGCTGTATGAAACAAAATTTAATCAATTTGTTATCCAACACCTCTAATAAAAACATCATTACTATGGTGATTTTAAATAAGCAAAGTAAAAGATTGTTCACTAGTGGTTTTGCTCAAAATTATACCCACTAGTGGGTAAACTGTTACTTTGCTTTTTGGAAGTCATCATATAGTAACAAGATTTTTGGATAAAACATAATATTTTAAAAATATTTAAGACGTGTTGGAAGTTGGATAAAACGTTATACTTCACACGTGGGTAAAAAGGAATGACCCACTCGAGAAAATTATCTGTCAGCCTTCGTGAGCTAAAATTTCTCTCGTGGGTAATTCCTTACTTTGACCACTAGTAAAGTAAATAACTATTATTAATGTAAAATTTTAATAACTTGTATAATTTTAATTATATCATATTAAAAACATTAGGTAATTGAAACAGCTAGGGCAGCAACGTGTACTTCATAAAATGCAATTAATTTTGCGAATTTAAAAAAATCTCTTTGATTCGTGAATATAATCATGTAGTATTTGCTAATAAATTCTTTTTCAGAGCTACTGAATCACCTGTATTTAGCTATAATCTGTATTATTAATCTATACATTGCTGATAACTCTTCTGTATAATTTTGTAGAAAATGAACCATAATTTGTTTTGCATTTTAAATATTTCTGAGGTGAAATAATATTCTGAGTAATGCAACTCAAAACATTTATTGCAATAAAATTTCTTTTCCGCATTTATGTTTGTTACAAGTGTGTTAGATGCAAAATACTTTGTTCCTAATAATAAGGCAGGGATATTTACTATATGGAATGTTTAAAAAAAATAACTCTGGAAATCTGCCTTATTATTAAGAATAAAGTATAGTAAAGTACTTAGTAGTAAATCAAGCTAATTACAGTAATTAATATCTAAACAAAATCAAAAATCAACAACAGTTTAGTATACAGGTCTCATCTCCGCCCTGAAAACAAATCTAGTCAATCAGCAGGCAATATCAACAAGGGGTTGCATTAATCAGCATGCACAACGGGGTCAAACAATCGACAAACGGGAAAACAAACGACAAACTCTATAAACAATTGAAACACACCCTTCACCGGATTCGGCACGCTCTTCAGCACGCTCAAGATCGGCTTCAACCATGGCCAATTTACGGGCCACCTGTCAGCAACCAACAGAGATAAATGAGCTACATTCACCAAATGGGAGAGAACATTAATTTTCAATTACGAGGATTTGATACTGAATCTAAAATAGAAGACATAACTTGTTCTGTGCACCACATTTTGAATTAATTTTTAAAAATATATAATTATCATACAGTTTTGTCAATTTTTTCGAGGCACGCAAGTAAATTTCTGAGATACGAATCAACGAATTTGTCACAAATTTCTCGATTATATCATACCTCTGAAAATCGGTTTAACTGTCTATTAATTATTTTATCATTAAATATAATTTGTATGTATCGTATCAATCCCTAAAAAATGTTATATACTGGTACACCTAAAGTCTAGAATAATTGAGCTAATTGTAATGCTCATACAAAACCATTATGTAGGTATTTAATAAACCAGAAGTAATGAATCTAAACAAATAACCCAGTTTACACGAGGAAAGTTTTTCGTAACAAATTTTCTTTGAAAAAAGCAAGTGCTAGAAACTGTTATCAAAATCTTTAAATGCTGTTCTTACGGGGAAACTTATTATTTCTAAAGCTAGTGATTCTTAAATATATTTTAAAGTAATGATTACTTTCGCCGTATGTACGGTAATCACAATTTTTAGCACTTATTTTATTTTCAAGAAACTTTTTGGGAAAACTATCCTCATATGAACTAGGCATTATAAAAAATAAAATTTCTAATAAAATCGGTCACATAGAAAAATAAATACGTTTTCTTACGCCAGAATTGTGCAGGTATTTGACATAGACTATGTAACTGGTGCCATTAGAAATGAACACGTTTTATGTCATATTATGTTATGTAAATGAACATTATGTTTAGTTTTATGAATAGTTATTTAAACAACAAAAGCGATAAATACAGTTTACTGGTTAAGGATAATGTGAGAACACCAACTTATTAGTCAAAGGTTCCAATATTATTCGAAACAAGTAAAAGACACTTAACGTCCGTGATGATTAATCTATTTTTTGTTTAACATAGTAAAAAAAATGCTGTTACAATTTGTAGATAGATATGTTTGTATATGTTTTGAAGATAAAATATTCATAAATTATAATTTTTATGTGGTAGGTACGTAAGTAAATTACAAGCTGAGACAAAAAGCCCAATAAATTTTTTTTTAAATATTTAGTTCTGGCCCACGGGCGATAACTACTATTTAGTGCTTTGGCAACAGGGCTAGTAAACATTACACACCTAATCGTGAAAAAAAAACTTTAAGAACTTCGGTTCTACCAATATAGCTGCTAAAACTTTGCAGTCTGAATCATTTCACATTCTGGTTACATTTTTTATAATTATTTATAGTCATTATTTCTGGTTTAAATACACATAGCAATATACAGGCGTAAGTTAAAAAAATCCTAACATTGCAGATTTATTAATTGACTACGAGTATATTTGATGCCGACGACCAATGTAGGCCGCTATAATACAATATCACAGTTAACGCACTACAACTGCTTTATTGGATCGTTACGTCAAATATATCCATATTATAATCGTGTTGAAATGTAAATTTAGTACCCCTTACGAGATCAAAGGGCAACTGATATATTTATTTTATATTCAATAAATATTTCATGCGCCCTATTTCGAGGGTATCAATTTACCATATGCGGTTACCAGTATACATTATGCCAATTGTATTTTTTTTAAATTGATGCACAAGACAGTTATTCCCCTTATTTGCTAACTAATCTAACCTAACCAAAATTTTGCTCGGCAAAACTCTGTTTAGCTGTTATATATGGTCACACATTTAAAACTAAATTATACACACAATGAAATACAAACAGGTATAATATACAAATGAAATTAGCGCGTATAATCATAATTAAGTTAGTAGCATCTGGCAAAACCTGGAAGTAACTGCATTATTTTACTCGTTTTACGGCCAATCAGAATATAATAGCAAGGCAGCTATTACCTGAGTTCATTCATAACTGAAACCTTACAGCAAATTAGAATCATTATCAATTGTTCGTGCTGTTGTTTTGCATATTTATAGTTTCTGAATGTTTACATTACTTGTTTTACAAAACGGTTTACCAACTTTAATAATGAAGCAATTTTTAGTATTCAAACTCTTTCTTATAATAACAGAAAATTATCTACGAAAAATCAGTGTCAATTTTGTACAGTTAATTATACGTTTTAATTATGAAATATATGAAAAATTATACGTAAAAATCTGCTGTAGCCACCACAGTACTTCCCCGACCATAAGTTTTAATAACTTGCTTTCGTAACGGATTTTTAGCATCATTCAGCAAAATTTGAACAAATTTCGAAATAACGTAGGCAAAATGACAAACGTCAATGTCAAAGTGACAGCTGTAAGTGTCAAAGTGACAGTTGCCAATGTCAAAGTGACCATTATTAATTTCAAAGTGACGTTAAAAATTAGAGTTTTTAATTGCATTTATTACAAGTTATAGACATAATACAAGCAATATGTAAATTAAATTAAGTAATAATATTGAAAGCGCAAATGTTTACAATATTTTCATTAATTCAAGTACTAATTTAAAGAAAATTAAATTCATAAAGTTGTTCTCACTTATTGTATAAAGCTCGTTAATGAACTTAAAATAAACTTTCAAAGATTTCCACAAATCCCTTTCCAAAATGAATTAATATAATATTTTACGTGTAAAATATAAGCTCATCTTAATAAATAAATTATTATTTTTCGTTCTTCTTTGTAAGATTATATTAGTCACTCTTTAGAAATTTATAATCTTATCAGTTACTATAATATTATAAGATTCTTGTATAGAAAGCAAAAAAACACAATTAATTTTATTGTAAATCAAATTAAACAACGAAGCTAAAGAGCATAAAAGATTTCTTATTCATTGAAAACAAATAAAATTTCCGCAAGTATTAAAAAACATGAAACAATAAGAAACGGAGAAATTCAAGGCAAAAATCAATCATGAATAATAATAAAACTAAATTGGATACTAAAATATTTGAACACTAAGGCGAAAATTGAGAAAAATAATGAAAATGTCTTGAAATTTTGAATTTAAATCTTGACAATTCTAAATCTATAATACTGATTATTTATTTTAGTAATTAAGCAAATATGATAATTAATAAAAGTAGGTATGAATTATAGTAAGCCTAAAATTGGTACTGAGATGAAAATAAAATTTATTTTGCATCGTTTTTAAGCAATATGCTTTTTTGTAGAAGCCTTATTGAGGGTAAAGTAAGTCGATTTCTTGTTTAGACAGTAATAAAATATAATGATATATACTATATGAAAAAAATGATTAATTTATTTAAATAGGTAACGTAAATTTACTGCAAATATATTGTATAAAAACTAATATTTTTATAAGCTGCACTTTGATATACGAGTAATTTTGGTTAAATATTATCTACAATTTCTGCAATATTTGCACAGCTGTATCACCCAAAGGGGCAGTGACATAATAGGTAGATAATACAATACCATTTAATAAATTATAACTTTTCTGAATACAAATTAAATACACAAAATAAATAATGTTGCACATAATAAATTATTATAACATTTGAATTGTGAAATTTTATTTATTTAACGTTTGTATTATACGAATTTATAACAATTATTAACTGAATGTTTTTAGGTAATAAATAATGTTCTTTTCGTCCTAGCTATAATTAGGGTGGATAAATATTACTATACACCTTGACAAACTAATATAAATTATCAAATGCAAATAGATACCTACTTAATATGTGAAACACTTTCAAAACAATATTTGCTATTTTTTATTTGCTGAAGGTTCATCGGAAATTATATAAAATAAAATTGAAGAGGGATTCGAACCCTAATCTCTAGAACTTAAAAGATATAAAATTGTTATATTTTTGTGTAAAACAATAAATATACAAAACTTATGTAACCGTTTACCTGATAATTAATAACGTCTATATTTATAATTATGACATAAAATAGTCTTATGTAACAAATTAAAATCCAAACTATATTGTTTACGCATTAATAAGTTTACCATTTTTATGTATGAATAAAAGATAATAGGCCCTAATTGCAGTTGTAGGTAATTTTCAGTTTTGAATGAGTTTCGTTCCGTTCTGATTGGCCGTACACCCATGCATCACATCATAGGAGCCCATGGAACACATACTCATCTGTTTGTGGCCTTGAAACATACATGGCCTTCTTGGATCAGTTCAATTCAGTTCGTATTCGTTTCGTATTTCGTATCGAACCCACACAACGCAAAATATACAGCAACAATTAAAAACAAAATCTAACCAACTAATGGTAAAACATTTCCCAAATAATTACAAACTAATAATTAATATCAATTAGTGACTTGTTCAATTTTCAAAATTAAATTAACCCAACAATAATTAATGTTTTGTTTTTATACACAACTGAGTCAAAACTGTCAAGGAGGTAGTTAAGCACACACTTATAATACACTGCACAGCACCAAAATCTTAAAAGTAATCATGTGAGGGCCAACACATCAACAACAACAATCACCATCGCGCACTGATAATATTTTTCTCTGTGAGTAACCGAATGAGTCGGGTTCCATGTTCTCTATTAGCCTGATTAGCACAACACATTGCACACTGTTAGGTCACACTGGGTGGCACCTCATCGTATTTCTTGTCAGCTTCTTCAGCGAGGAAGCGCGCCTCCTTCAGCTGGTTCTCCAGAGCGTCCATGCGCTCTTCATCAGCCAGTGAACGGTTCTCGAGAACCTTGCGTTGACTATAATAAATCACAGTGGAATTCATTATTACAAGATTCAGAGACAGATGGGGACTATAATTAACAATATGAGTACAGGGGAAATTGGAACAGTAATGGAAGTGCAAGTGTCGAAGCAATGTCGTCTAGGTTTGTTGACAATTTCACGAATTATTATTAGATCAAATATGGTTTTGGTTTTGATTGAGTGAATTATTATAGAGATAGTTTTGACATTTATACAGGCACAGAAAAATGAATTGCCTTGTTCACCCGAGGAAAGTTTTTACTAATAAGTAAAACAAGTGCTAGGAGCCGTCATAAAAAACTATCAATGCCGGTCATACGGGGAAACTAATTATTTCTTTTAAATATATTATGCTAGTGATCTTAAATATATTTAATACAAATAATTACAGTCTCCGTATGAACAGAATTGACAGTTTTTTTCAATGCTCCTAGCACTTGTTTTACTTTCAAGAAACTTTTTAGTGAAAACTTAGCTCGTGTGAACAGGACAAAATAATTGTATAATTTTTAATTTTTACTTTTGTCCAAACTTTTGTATAAACGGGCATGACACATAAATACACATTATTTATATACAAAGGGTTCATTAAATAATCCTTTCCATTTCAACCAAAGGAATGCAATAACAACATATTTTGAAGAATAAAATTGTAATATTTAATGAATTATTTTTTGAAGGAAGCTAAAATTTCTTTAATGAGTGTTCAATATTTAGATAAAATCGCATTTCTAAATAATATGAAAAGATACATACATTGGTATCTAAATTGTATACAGCACAAATTGATAATTATATATCATTAATAGATTAGATATAGTTTTTTCGTTAATTAATTTTATATCAATCATACTTATTTTTTACTAATTCTCTAAGCTCTAAATAACACAATTTTGTTCGGTACGTTAGTGAATTACACAATTTTTGAAACTAATTAAGTCATATGACTTGTGATAATTATTATGTAGGTAATTTCATTAATAACAATTACAAATAATTAAATTTTTAATTGTTTGAATACAAAGGTTTGCAATCCCTTGACATAAAATACAAAAATATGTTTATGCAAATAAAATTCTGTGTATTTACAACACAATTTGAATATTTTGATCGACCGTCAAGCAATGAATGAACCGCCAAATTTATGTTCCATTTTCAACTTGTTTTCAATTCATTCGATTACAAAAAACCACCATGAATCATCGATAAAATGTCAAACGTCTACGTCCATCCTACGGTTAACCAAAACCAAATCTGTCTTTTACACGCGAGTTTGAGCAAGTCATTAACCTGTGCGCTACGTTGCCGCAGATTACGTTTGTGTCTGAGACGACCTTGTGTGACCTTGCAAGTCCCTTACCCTTCTAGACTGGAGACGACCTAGCAGCACCGGAACCCTAAAACCTGAAAACATCCTAACCAGCCCTAACTTGACCCTAAGGTTATTATTATATTGCGTACACTTGGAACAGTTTAAGGAAATAGAGTAGATTTGATAATAATAATAATAATAAAAATTATATTGCACATATTGGTCCTTCACCCAACAAGAAGTAGCGCTACTTGGCAATAGTGCTATTTCGAATTATTTGAAACAAGAAAATAATAGATCAAATAGTTATCTATTCTACCCAAAATTTTATACAATAAAATTACTTTACACAATATTTTGATGTAAAAATTAGATATTATTTTACTATTATTTATATCATTAATTCGAAATAGCACTACTACCTATCGTTTAAGAATACAAATGCTATTTTTAAATGTGTCTTTTTTCGAATAAGTAGTAGAACACACAAAATCGCCAAAAACCAAATTAAAAAGGTACATTGCGCTGTCCTTGTAAAATTGAGGCAAATTTTAATCAAATATAGATATTAAATTTTAGATAAAGATTAGCTACTTATATCGTTTAGTAACTAAATGATTACTTCGATAAAATGAGACAATTTCGTTACTAAACAAAAACTACAGCTAATTTTGTTCTAGAACCATATAAAATATAAAAATCAGACTAACATTAGTGCAAAACAAATTGCTGTGACTCATATTAAAATTATTATGAATTATGTATTTACTATTTAGCATTATACCGGAATCAGTAGTTGATACAATATTTCAATATAATAATATTTGTGATTTCTAATAGGACTTCACTATTCACAATTATGTGACCGTAATTATAGCAAACAATTTCTTGTTTTTCTTTAAACGCAATAAATTATAGTTACAGAATAAGAACGTAATAAATTGTGTAAAATAATGCAAATTTATAATTGCAAAGAATGTACCTATAGCAATAAAATGATCATTTAAAAGACAATTTTTAATAAAGACGTTAAAATACCATAAAATTAACTATTAAAACAAAGGTTAAAACTTTTGAATGGTTGACATTTGACGTTCAGAAGATATAATTAATAATATAAATAAGTTTGTGTGAGGTTTATGTGCAATATAATAAATTGTTTTATTAGCAACTTTATCATTTAGGCCTTTTACACACGAAACACTTTGTGACGTCAGTTTTATAAAGTAATATATATAAATGGAGTTATACCCACGGAATAATCGTCAACACACAACCAGACAGTAATATGTTCGCTCATCGAGAAACTGACGTTGTGTCCATTATTCCCAGTTCACACGAGGAAAGTTTTCCCTAAAACTTTTCTTAAAAAAAACAAGTGCTAGAAATTGCCATCAAATTTTTTTAATTCCGTTCATACGGGGAAATTAATTATTTCTAAAATAATATATTATAGCTAATGATTTTTAAATATATTTTTTTAGTTATGCTCTCTAAAATCGTTACAATATTTTAGCGGATCCAGTCCTTTAAAATAAAATAAAGCAATGAACTGTTATTTACGTTTTATAGGATATTTTTCATTGTTCTATCGCATTCAGCTTTAAAAATTATCTTTATTTTAGAATAATTTCGTAACAAATTTGGAGAGCATTTACTAAAAATGTGTGTATGTAACACGCTCACGCACACAAACTGAGTTTTAGAGAACTTATGTAATTTAAAAACTCGGCTTGCGCCTCGTTCATAAATGACTTCGTCCTCTAAAAATCTATTTTGCCTACTTGTTACATAAATAATTATTATAGAAATATTTAGTTTTCCCGTACGACCGATATTAATAGTTGTTTGATGACAGTTTCTAGCACTTGTTTTTTTTTTTAATTTTAAGAAAACATTCCTCGTGTGAATTTGACATTGATATAATTCCATTAAAATTGCTTATTAAAAGTGATCACTGGTGCATTGGAGCTGCATTTAGTTTTAAGGTTTACATTTATGTTTACGTTAAAAAAAGTTTAAATTCATACAACTAAATACGAGCATTCACACTTCCCACTTTCAAGCACTGTGAATGCTCAAATTTATGCTGCATTCAGTGAAAATCTGTAGTTACTACAGATTTATAAAACTGTAAATATTAAACAAAATCGCAATGAAATCTATAATCATATGATCATTTTTGTACATTGATGTGATTGTGTTCAATATTACAGATTTACAAATCATTAAAACTTATAGATCTGCACAGAATCGCAGCATTAGTTAGCAGTATTCAAACTTTCTTAAACGTAAACATAAATCTAAACATTAAAACTAAATTCTTACGTAAATGAGGCTAATCTCGTATGAAAGATTTCAATAACTATGAATAAATCTTCGTAAGCTGTTCCTATGTACGCAGTCTACACCGCCACCACTACGCCCCGTTGTAGAAGACAAACTGTTGTACCTCCTCGTATTTTTTGTCGGCCTCTTCGGCGATGAGTTTCGCCTGGTTGAGTTGCGCTTCCAGGAGCGATACCCGGTCGTCTTCCATGTTGGTGCGGTTCTCCAAAGCTTTGCGTATCCTGGAGAACACTTGTCAGTTGTAGGTGTGTTTGTGTTATGAAGAAGGAAGAAAGAGATTTGTGGTGTCGAAAGTGGACAGAGATTCGTGATGTCAGTTAAATTTAGCTCTAAAGCTAGATTCAGATTCAATTGTAAGTGTATGTGGTTAATTTAACCAAGCAGCGCTCAACGTTCGCATTTATAATTGAAATTGGAATTTTTAGGAAGCCCTGATTGGTTAACTTAGTACTTATACTTATAATTGGGTAGGACTAAATCTAGCGTAACATTAAAAGATAATCAAAAGACTATTTTACTATAATGCCCTGTTCGCAAGAGGAAAGTTTTTACTAAAAAGTATCTTGAAAGTAGAAGTGCTAGGAGCTGTCATAAAAAACTAATATCGGTCATACGGGGAAACCGCGGGAAAAAACGAATTATTTTTTAAAAATATATTAAAGCTAGTGATCTTAAATATATTTAGTAAAAATAATTACATTCCCCGTATGAGCGGTATGGACAGTTTTTTTCTATGACATCTCCTAGCCTCCTAAACTTTCCTCGTGTGAACGGGGCATTAAGGTGAAGTCGACGGTGTGGTTACCGACATTTGCAGTTTTGCAAATATTTCATTTGGAAAGCTAAATCAACTACTGCAACTGATTCATTAGATTTTCTCACTTTCGGGGCATCTTTTGAACATGGACAGGTTAACATTTGTAAAGTATTGTGGACACTGTTAGGGAACTCGCATTTTCGCCACCTCGCAAACGCGTTCCCTAACAGTGCCCACAATACTGTTAACCTGCCCATGTTCAAAAGATGCTCCGAAAGTGAGAAAATATAATGAACCAGTTGCAACAGTTGATTTAGCTTTCCAACTGAAATATTTGCAAAACTGCAAATGTCGGTAACCACACCGTCGACTTCACCTTAAGTAATGAAAATACGCTGACTTTTTATCTAGATATTGGAGCTAAATTTTAGATGTCAAACTTCAATTTTAGTTATACTTAAGAAATTATACCGATTGGCAAAATTATAATAGTATATAATTCAATCAGAGTTTAATAATGGTCATTATTCAAGAGAATGAATTATTCGAGTGAATAATAATTACAATGTTAAACTCGAATAGAATGATATACTTTATCCACGACTCAACTAAATAATTCATTAATTTTATCAAATAAATTTTGCACTGATAACAAACTGTCCAAAAAATTTAGCCAGTTGAATAATTATTTAAAAAATTCACTTGTGAGTAATGGGGCACATTATTATTTGCAAACAATAGTCGTGAATAAAACAAGATATTATAAAATCTATACTTTTAAAAAGAACCTGAAATTTTCGTATTATGAGAAAATGTACAATTTACAAAATACCTAAACAAGTTTTTATAATTTTGTATTCACCAAGGAAAAACAAATCCTTAATTTTTATAAAATAAATAACAATTATTATATTTCTTATTTAGTTTTACTTCATATATTTTAAAATGGAAGTTGTGACATTTTAGAGTTTTAATTTTTTATTCCATCGGCAGAATAGTCTCTAAACAATTTGCTGTTATTTTTAGTACAGATCATCCAAGTTTTGTGTTGCTTTAAATATATAAAATCTTAAGAGTATTTCAAATTTGTTTTTCAATGTACCTATGAACTTAAATCGACGGTACTTTAAAAAAAATATCCTTAGTGAAGTATAGAAGAATCATCCATAAAAATCCAATTACTCCGCAAATTTTCAACAATAATTATTCTAATCGTAAAGTAATTTCAAAAAAATATTATCCATTTTCTCAAACCCATAATCAAGTGACTAATTCAATTACCGCACTCAGCCGCATGTAATAAAAATAACAGCATTGATCACGTCATGTGTGACATCACGAATGCTCTGCGAACAAGAGAGCATCAGACACCCAGGGTGTGAAGGGAGGGGGGTGCACCACCGAAACAGCGAAGGGTCTACGAAGGGAAGGGCCTCAACTAACCGTGGAGACAAGCCCCTCAAAAAGGGCAACGCACGATTGTACATCCGTCTGGGAGTGGTACGATGAATTACGATATTTGTGGGTTTTGTTATTTATTACGTGAATACAGAGTTTGATAGATTTATTATGGAGAAACGAAAATAGGAAATTTTAACGGTTTTTAATTTCATTGATGGGCAATGAAGAATATTCAATAAAAGTTTAATTACACAAAAATCACTACTTTAATGAGTATTATTATTTTAAATAATGCTATAGTTAGGGATGAAAATGTGTAAATTACAATTACCGTTAAATGCCGAAATATTACCGTAATTTATCACATTTTTATTACCGTAAATTACCAAACATTTTAGCAATTACGTCTGAAAATGCTGTGTTGTATTTATTGAAAAAGTTGACAAATTATATTTATGTCTTCCTAGTATGTAATTGTTTAATTATGTCATGGATACGAGGTATGTTATATACTACATTATACCCTAGGGCATTAAGAAATTGCCATGGTAATATTGAGACATCACTAATGTTTTTCTTCTGAAATTAATATATTTTCTGACTGTTACTAGGATATCAAAAATATTAACAAAATTCGAAACGTCAAAGTGAAATGTCACGCGTGCAATATTTTAAATAAAATAGTAAGACATAAAATATTGTATGCACCACGGGCATCATTGATGTTTATAGCCCTCGGGCGATTTACGGACCCTCGGGCCAGAGGCCCTGTAAACATGTCGCCCTCGGATGAGCATAAACATCATCATGATGCCCTTGATACATAAATAACTATTTCTACCTATATCTAAGTATTTTGTTTGTTTTTGTAAGAATTATATTTTATAAATATACCGAAATATAGATTCATATTAAGCATAAAATATTGTTATGATAATGTCTCATGATGTGTTTTATTTTTATTTTACTATTTAAAAATTTAATTTCGTATTAACTAAATATTCCGTTCTTTGATATTTTCCATGGTTATAAATTTCATCGATATTTTATTGGTAATTTACGGTAATTTAAAATAGTTTTTAGTAATTTATATTTTTAAATTACCCGGTAATTTATATGGTAATAAAAATCGGTAAATTACAAAACTTACAGTACAGGACGTTCAACAGATCAAAAACAATTTTTTAATAACAAGAAGTTTAATTGGTCAAAATACTCATTAAGAAGTAATTAATAGCAGTATTAAAACTAAAAACAAAAATAGTATTATGTAAAATATTTGTATATAAAAGCTATTTTGATATTCTATCAATTATTTATTATGTAAAATATATTTTTGTGGATTACAGTGATCTGTAAGGTTGTCACAACCAACTTGTTCAAGAAGCGTGAAACTTTTTAGTACGAATTACTATTACTTAATAAATTTTATGGCTCGTTAAAAACAAACGAAAATATTAAAGAATTCCGACATGTTATGTTGACAAGGTCATTGGCCAGAAATTTTAAGTATAATACTATCTGTAGACGCTTTTAATATGTTCGTCTATTAAATCCGTACTATTAAGATATAAATGCAGAAAACTTCAAATCCAAATATAGTTAGCTATTAAAATAGTTCTAACTTCATGTAGTTTAGGTACTTATACAGGGTTTCTCAAAAGTACCGGGATGGAGCTTTGAACGGTTTTGAACGAGTGAAGAAAAAAAATTGAAAATTTGGGGATAACTAAAGAGTCATAAAAACTACATTCTTAGATAATTTAGAACTTCC
Organism: Agonum fuliginosum; assembly: GCA_947534325.1. Classification (NCBI taxonomy): domain Eukaryota; kingdom Metazoa; phylum Arthropoda; class Insecta; order Coleoptera; family Carabidae; genus Agonum; species Agonum fuliginosum. Next base: position 35,352,973 of record OX384033.1, on the reverse strand, counting down.
ATGCAACGTGGAGTTTTTTTAGTGGATAACCACCCTAACATTTTTAAATAGCAACTCCTGTCGAGTTTCACCTTATTTTAAAGGTAATGAAAAAAGAAACACATCTCCATAAACCAAAACCAGATATCTTAATTCTTTCAAGAACCATTTCCTTTGCAACAAATTTTCACTTTTCTGCATTATATTTTACTAATTATTATAAAGTCCAATATTTAAAATGTGAGAGAATACTATAAAATAATTTTGCTGAATTTAAAGTAAATTTTAAAAGTACAAATAAGGAAATAACTTAGTAGTAGAAGCTTATGCACTTGCTTATCAGAGAGAGCTATGAATCAAAATTCTTTTTAAGGTCAAAATAAAAATAAACTTCTTGATAAAGTCTCCATAAAATACTTCTCAAACATATTTTAACGTTTACAATATTGTTACATAAACAAAAACATTAAACAAATAATTTAGTTGTAAACAAAAATTTAGTGACTTATATTTTATTAAATATTTTAAGTTTAATTCGGAAAAACGGAGCTAAATAACGCGACGGTTTACTTCTATAATTAACATAGAGCGCCACCTGGTATTGATAATTAACGAGCTGTTATATTTAATCGAGCGATTAGCACATCTGCTATTTTCGAAACAAAATAATCTAACTAAAAACTCAATTTTCATTTAATGACCGTGAGTAATGATTTTGCAATGTCGCCAACAAAATTGCTATTCCCCCAACATGGTGCACCCCAAGGGAAATTAAATCAAGTGTAACCAACATAAGAATAATTCATATCCCCAAATAAAGAAGTTATAACGAAGTAGAAAGAATAATAAATTACAGGTTGTGGAATGAACATAAGTAGCTAATAATAATAAATAATAAGAAGAAATATATTAAAACACCGTTAGAATAGAACTAAAATGGTAGGTAGAAGTATTAGGTGTCTGCTCTTATATGTGGGCAAATTCAAGGACGATAAATAATCGAAAACAAAACCGCTTCAAATGTTAAGTTTTCTAAATATGGATATTTTTAGTTTCTTTCAATTATATTTTAATGGATTTTAACTAAATATTTGTGTTTGATTGTTAACTGCAAAGAAATACTAAGTACTTAATTTCTTGGGTACTTCAACCTTCTAGAAATGCGAGTAATTTTTATATTTTTATTATTTTCACTAAGTAAAAACATAAACTTGGTAATTTTCTACGCTTTCTTTAATGTGAGCTTTACTGTATAATCATTATAAAAACATAAAACATTGTGTCCGCTTTATGGCTTCAAAAAATAAAACAATGCTTTGTTTAATGTAACGCAGGAAACGGGTCACAAAAGTGGTTTTCATATTAAATATTTTACACAAAAAATTAGTCGAAAGTTGACAGAGATAATAAAGTATTTCTGATATAGTGTGGAATGCAATACGACTAATTTTATATTAATGAAATATGTAAGTTTTTGTTTTATTATAATACAGTCGATTGTAGCTATTCATACGAATTGTTTTGAATGTGTAATTATTAACAATGACTTAGTATAGAATTTGGTTTTGATTGACTATAAATCGTTTCATTCAAGGTATGCAGAAAATTGGTTTTAAAGTTAAGTATGCTTTACTTAGTAAAAGTGTGCTTTTCAGTGCATTGAAATTTACGGGTTAAAGTTGCATCAAAATGAAAATCTGTTTTGATCTTTTTGAAACAAAATATTATTATTATTGACAATTCCACTCATAGGTTTTCACCCAATCAAAACACAGTATTTTGCTGAATTGTACAAATCACAGACGAACTACAGTGACAATTTTCACTAGTGAAAATTGTCAGTGTAATTTTCACTAGTGAAAATTGCCGCGAAGCGTTGCTTAGATACTATGTCAGTTTATGATTAAAATAATCATCAACTGACATAGTAAAGTAAAATACATTACTATTTTTGGAATAAATAAAATAATTCGAGAAATTGTCAAGCCGAATACCATACGTGACTATGATTTTTTGGTAATTTTTGCCGTCTGGTCACTGCTGCTTGTTACTTTAGAAAATAATCACTCGTGCTACGCACTCGTGTTTATTTTCGACGCAACAAGCAGTCGTGACCAGACGGCAAAAATTGCCGGCAAAATCATAGTCACTAATGGTATTATATATGAAAATAAAACTTATTTGTTTTGTACATTATTTTTAAAAAACATTCCTAATAAATTTGACAGTTGTTGCATAGTAACGGACAAACAAGTGTCACAATTGACATATTTAAATCACGACAACGAAGCTGGAGTAATATTATAAGAATCAATTTTGAGTCGAATTGTTGGTTCTACGCAGGAATTATGAGTTGTTACCAAATTAATTTATGGATCGAATATTTTGTTGGTTATTTCACGAATGACAAAATAATAGTGTCAACATTTTCAATATCAACAAAGGATAACCATGGATAACAGTGGTTTTATAAAATTTTATTATTTGTGATATGTAATATCTCAAGTACATGGATTATTATTCGAAAATTCGAGTGCCTTGCTGTTAATATGTCAATTTCACAAGTCGAAGACGAGTGAAATTGTATTGCAGCAATGCATGACAATAAAATTTTCTGGATATTAATCCATGCCGAGAGGTATTCGCAAAGAAAATCGCATTATTATTTATATTTAAAATATGACGTTCAAATATAAACATATTTCCGGAAATATTGCTACTAGAATATTTTTTGACAAATAGTTTAACCAAATCAAATTGCGTTATGATGACGTCGGATGACATAATGCAACCAATAGAATTGAAAATTTAAAATGATGCACCTGACAACATAATGTAGATAGATTTTATTTAGCTACATTAGTTACAATAAATAAATTAATAATGTCAAATTAAACGTCAAAAAGTTTTGCTAGTGTTTTTAACAAGAAAAATATTCTCCTAAATACCATTCGAGATAATAATTGAATTAAAATAAAATAAAAGAATTGTTTTGTCTGTTCCACGGCAAGTTATTGCAATTTCACTTCACAAAACATCACGGAAAATTGTCAGATGATATTTTGTGTCGTGAAATTGTTAGAAATAAGTTGCCGTGGAAACGACAAAACAATTCTCAAAAAATTATCATCTCTTATGATATTACTCCTGACAATAAACAAAACAAAATTGCCTTCTTTGAACAAATAAAACATTCTGATTGAGCAAAAATGACGTGTACGGAATAATCATTACTAAGTTGTAAATTAATTGAACCTTGTCATATTTAGTACAACACTTCGAAATGTCTCAAAAATCATGCACAACTCAAGAAAGAATTTCATTTATAACAATGATACTTTGATTGAAAAAGTTCAAAACAGATAATCGTTTCACAGCGTCACTAGTCTATAATATATTTAGTTGAATGTAAAGAGCAGACACCTGACACCTAGATGTGTAGTTTGGTATGTGTAGTTTGTAGTTGTGTATGTGTACTAACCGTTCGCTCTCATCAGCAGCCTGGCTAGCCTCAGCCAATTTGGCTGTGGCGGTGGCCAGACGCTCTTCAGAGCGTTCCAGATCCTCTTCCAAGAGCTGGATGCGACGGTTTAGGGCGGCGACTTCGGATTCAGCCTGGAATAGAATAAAAATATTAGTACTGTGGCATTAAACACATTGAGACACTAATGTTTAACCGTCATTATACAGGTGTCTCTGTACTTCGGAAAAAATTAAAGGGTAGGTATATATTGTAAGACGTACTAATCATGGAACAAAAATAATTTTTTTTAATTCGCAAAATTAAGGGTGATTTACTTGAAATGAACATTTTTAGAACCACTGAAACAGCGTACTTTATTAAAAGAAACATAATTTTTAATTACACAACATCAGACATTTATTTGGCGTTGTGTAAACAATTACTACTTGTATTATTAGTAGTTTTAAATAAAATCATTAAATATAGCTATCAACCAGTGGCTAACAAAATGTTTCCTTTAAATACCATGCAAATTATTTTGCGAATTTTAAAAAAAATTCTTTTTGTTCCATGATCAGTACGTCTTATAGTATATACCCTTTAATGTTTTTCCCGAAGTACAGAGACACCCTGTATAGTTGATTTCTTAACTAAACGGAGCAATCTGTGTTGAAATGCTAAAACTGATCGTTTTTGATTGACTGATGTAACACCAGTTTTACACCACACAAACTTTGTAATGTAAACAACGAATGTTCTCCATCTCGTCTCGTCAGCTGTTGTCAGTGACTGTATCGAGGTTGTCCGCTGATAAGTCACTTATTCCGATTGCTCCGTTTAGTTAAGAAATCAAATACAGTAATTTTTATGCACTTTATCTGCATTTTCTGCAAATAGGAACAAGCAAAAGGTATAAATAATATATCAATAGAATCGTTAAGCTAGATTCAGACCTACCCACTTATAAGTATAAGTGCTAAATTAACCAATCAGGGCTTCCACAAAATTCCAATTGCAATTATAAGTACGAACGTTGAGGGCTGATTGGTTAAATTAGCCACTTATACTTATAAGTGGGTAGCTCTGAATCTAGCTTTAGAGTTTCTAGATTTCCTTATGCTAAATAAGAATACCTGAAAATAAATATGTCGGAGTACGAGCGGAGCGGACTATAGATGATCAGTTACGTGATCAATAAAACTACTAAAAGGCGCAATAATTGGAATAGTTAACTAATCGAATAAAAAATAAATCACACATTCACCACTCATGTCATGGACCAGTTAAACATTTTTTTTTATAGTTATTCATCCTACCAATCATGTATGCTCCAGTAATTTCGTAATACTTTATATCTTAGTCAATAAGTTTTTTGCAAATGAGGTATTTTATTCATAACACATCTGTCATATTTTATAGTGAAGTAAGCACTGCAATAAAATTTAAGTATGTACCTACTTAAAAACGGGAAAAGCATTAATGTTTGGAGCAATATAATTTTGTTATGATTCATTTGTTTAGAATAAACTTAAGTACATAATGAAGCATTAGATAACTCGTGTATTTAAAGTACAATTTTTATTACTTAATAAATAATAATGTACATACCATGGGTTTAAAAATAGTCCTTTAATAAGAGAATCTAATAATCGAGGACTGCAATATTTACTTTTAATCAAAGGTATATACAAATTATTTTTTCTATATAGCGTTCACAAACTTAACTTTATGAAACGCAATTGAATGTCACCAAGGTTCACTTTGTGACACGCAACATATTTTTTAGAAGGTATTGGCAGTATCATATGACATTTACTTCAACTATTGTTAAACGTCAAACCTCAGAACGGACAATTTTCAGTATACCTAACCTCTAAATCTGTTTCACTTAAATAATTACTTTTTATTCAATAAAATTAATGAATCTAGTAATAGAAACATAAAAGTTCAATATTTTCTATATTGGCTGCACTATCATCTAGAATAGTTCATTAATTATATACTTTTACAGTGACAGTTAAATAAATGGCAATATTAATGTCACCAACAAAAACGTTACACACATAAATTTCCCTAAATCGACGTGAAAAAATCATGTCTTATAAAACTTGTTCTTTAATGCCCTGTTCACACGTTGCTACTTTGAAGACGCATACGTGCTACTGTAGCATGAAAAGAAATTCAAATCGAAACAATTACCGCAAAAAATCGCTATCTACACACACAACGATCAACGATGTGAAATTATCAACGAGTAGTTCTTGATACTTTGATGCTACAAATTAGCAGCGCTGCTATTTGACAAGCGACTCAGATTTTTTCTTGCTACAGTAGCACGAATGTGTCTTCAAAGTAGCAACGTGTGAACAGGGCATAATATACTATTTTGAATTCAGTATTATTCTTTTTTAATCCGACTATACTCGTGTATTAAATTTATACATGTTTATAGATTAGATTATAGATATTGATAGAAACAGAAAGTAATATTTTTTGTAATAATGTAAGTATCGATTACATTTCTTTCATCAGAACGAGAACCCAATATAAGTGACATTGGAACACCCACATCGTTGGCATTTTAATTATTATTGTTAACTATCCAATATAAGGTCAAGATCAGAAAAAGTTTTAACTACACTATTATGTAGTTCAATTTTAACTTTGAGATTAATAGTTTGCCAATACTATCAATACGATACGAGGAAATAAGATTTTACAAAAATATATATTTATATTTAAAAATAAATGCATTAGTTTCATAATAATTGCTGATATACGATATATCCACATTAATTTTAAACAAATTAGAAATAACGCAAAAAAAATTTAATTTACCTATATAATTTATGTAAATATGCAAAAAAAATATATTAAAGTTAATACCTTTAATGCATTTTTCTTTATTATTTTAATTTAGTTACTTTATTTAAAAATTCGGGTACTACTTCAGTAGACTACAAAGAATTTTTGATATATCGAAGTAATGGTGGGATTCTGGTCAAATCTGTAGTTGCTACAGATCTATAAAACTGTAAATATTAAACAAAATCGGAAAGAAATTTATAAGCATATGAACATTTTTATATTTGTCAACAAATATTGATGTGATTTTGTTCAATATTTAAAGATTTACAAATTTGTAAAACTTACAGATTTGAACAGAATCGACCCATAAGTTGTATAAGGGCTGAAGTATATCTATTCAGTTGTTTGAATAAAATATAATAAATACGAACGGTCACCGGTAAACAATATTTGCAATTCCTTGCAACAAATCATAATAAAAAAAACAAGTATTCATAACTGCAACCTAGCGGTATGAGGTTTCATTACTCATATATACAATTTTACTATCCATTAAAACAATAATGATTTATGTCAGTGTGTCTATGAAATCATTTCATAATAACAGAACATTTGAATGTGCAACGCCTGGCGTCTGGTTGTCCAGCGGCGGCGGGGGCAGGTGGGGGCGGCGGCAGAAGAATGTGATGGCGACACTTTAGCGCTGTCTCTCTCACTCACACATGAAGTGTGTATGGATATCATGACAATTACTCTGCGATGCTATTCGCTCGTGACAATTGAACATCTAACGGTATTTGTTTGGAACAAGTGACAGACGAAGGCTGCGAGATAAATGCGAATTGTGAACGTTTACAGTAAACTGTAAATCTAAATGCAGGACAACAGAACATCATTGTTACTGCATGATTTAATTAATTTTTTGCTAAAATATTTTATCAAAATTATGTATGAGAAATTAATAATTATTATTATCTACCCATAAGTAGTAGTAGTAATGGGACTTCAAAAAATATTTGGTAATTATATTTTAAAATTATAACAAACAATTCTAATCTTATATTTGCAAGTACTGGAAGGATGAGTGGATATAAATTATTTAGGTAGGTAGGTACCTCTTTTATGTTATTTCAAAAAAATTAGTTCAGTTAGCGATTGGAGTACCAATTGTCAAATAGTAAAATAATTAAATTTATAAATTAAATTTTAGTACTATTACTGATCTACCTCAATAATTATTTTATTATACCTACTTCAATATGTACTGAATTTATATTTCACAATTCTTGTAATCTCCGTGTTTCATGATTGAAAATTAATATTTGTTATAATAATTCTTACTGAATTTAGCAAAAAAAATTAAGAGTGAAGCGCCCATTTTCCATGGGCGATTTTCCGAAATTTGGATTTAGCGACCCAAAAAACATAATACTAGGCTAAATTAAGGCTCACAGTGAGAATATAGCAAAAACACCTCCTTTCAGGGGTGTTTTTTGCTAATTTAAGGGCGAAGCGCGCATTTCCCAGGGGCGATTTTCCGAAATTTAGATTCAGCGACCCAAAAAATCTATACTAGACCAAATCTGGTTGTGGCCAGGAATTCTACAACCAAACCCGTAAATTGACTGGAGACTTAGATTTTTACTTAAATGTTTGATGCATAATTTTTCCTCATTACCAACAAAATTCATGTTTTATTTACAACATTGCACAAATATCCTGTTACTTATGAGTCAATGTCAACATTTACTTTTAAAAGAACAACGCCCACTTTTCATGTATAAATTTAGTTAAAAACATACTAAACATGATAATTTTGGAAGAATGTTTGAATACTATAAGATTAAAAGACTGTAAAGTTCTTGAGTCATGTTGTTTCGATTTAACGAATGTACCTATCGGTATTTTATTTTAAAATACAGATACTACAGAATAATTTTTATTTAATGAAATCATGGCAAAAGAATTCACACATAATTGTTACTCACAACAATTCGCATGGAAGAATATTAAACATTCTGCGAATTCGTAAGTATTCAAGACGTTACTACAAAATTTCGACCTTCAAATTTACCAACTTTTGTTTCAAACAACTTACAAACAAGAATACAGTGTCAACCGTCATTTGTTTTTCATCAAATGACAAATGAAAACGAAAACAACAGACGTTAAAGTTGATATTCAAATGTGACTGGTTCAGAGATTTAAATTACAATTATGAATAATTAAACCTCGCTTAATGTATGCTGCATTTCTCTGGCATTTTTCTAGAGAGTTATTGAATGAAACAATGCATAAATCATTAGAATCTGCATAATTAAAGCACTGTGATTACCGCCAACGTTCTCTCGGAGAATTTCTCTAGAACGCTTGTCCGTGAAGTGTCAAAATATCAAGTTATGTAATTTGAACTTCTCCAATTGATCCGAGACCTCGTAAAATATCTCAATAACAAAAGACGGTCGCATGCTCACTCAATTGAGTTGTGTAACAGAACATTCGCTTTTAAAGAGTGAATTAGATTTCAATGCATAAAAATAGATCATTTGACTTTTTCTAATAGCTAATATGGTATATTCGTGCAAATATATGTATAAATTTCAAATTAAATAGTGAAGCAAGTTGCATAATATTTTAAGATATATTTATTTTGTCTTTAATTTCAATTTGGATGTTTAAATATTTGTTTCCACTTCAAAAAAAGACCAATAAAAATGCAGAAGCAGATGTCACTGCGAATTCAGTCCGTTTTACACCCACACATGTTATTAGTTCAAAATTTGTCGCGAACTTAAATAAGGTACGATAAGGTATGTTTTGTGAACGATTTGTGAATAAAGCTGTCATCTAGAATAATTATGTAGTACTTCGATGTAACTTTGAAATTCAAAATAAGAACGTATAAGTAATGTTAACGGAAATTAACATTTTTGCTAGTGTCTATCTTCTCTCGACTAATCAGATTCAAGAATATCATCTATCATTCTATCTTATCCCTACCTTACCCAACGCTTTTTTCTTAGCTGACATGACTACTACTATATTTAGGGGACTATTTAACAAATGCACATTTTATTATGATCTCTATTTCCATTTTAATACACAATTTCTACCTATGGTTTTTCTCTATGGTTTCTTTATGGTTCTAGAACATTTTTGACTGTAAATACATTTTGATTTACATTACAAAGATACAAAAAATACAAATATATTTGACATTGACGTCTAATTTTTATCTGAAATCACGAATAACTGCATTTTTCGTCATTTTAATTTAAAACTGGATCTGATTCAATAAATAATCCCTTGAATACAATTCGTATTCATAGTTAAATAGATTATATTTCTGGTAGTCTATTTACACTCAAGTACCTTGTACTTGCGAATATTACTCGTGCTGCGCATATCCAAGCAAAAGAAACATTCGTAATACACCCAGAAAAATAATCGACATAGTACTTATAGTAATTAGTAATAGTAATAGATTATTTTCATTTGAATGAACAATGAGCTTCACTATTACAATTAAATTACAATAAAAATCAGTTTTTCAGCATTTGCATTCGCCAACTTATTGCAAATGTTTTTAGAAACTCTAATACTTAACAGATGTCATACCTGAGAATGCATTAATGCATAATAAATTGAATGCAAGTATAAAAAATAAAATACACTATCAAAAGACTTTTTGCAATAAAACGATCACTTAATGGTTTGAATTTGTTGGGCATGAGTTGTGAAGGATAAGAAATGTATTAATTTACAAAATTAATCAAGTTAGGTACAATAAAAACGAGTATAACAGTGTGAGTTATGGATGTATTGAAAATTTCAATCTATTGTTCAATCACTTATTTGCTGCTCAAATCCAATAATAGCTAAAATACCACAAAACCGACCATTACTATTAAAAATAGTAATTTAATTGACAACTTAAGACAATAAAAACATAAGAAAAAATATTTGGGTAATATTTCTGAATGTCAAAATGATATTTTTAAATAATAAAAATACCTACTACTTTTTGCAAGTTAAATATTTTATCTTGTTTTACATAATTTACGAGCAGTTTATAATGTAAGATAATAAAATAATGTAACTAGGGCTAAAATGCCAAAATATAACAATTTACATAAAATATGACTGTCTATATTATTTACCTTATCATAACAACAATTGTATAATTTAGCAGATAAAAAATGAAGTAAAAACCGTACATAATAAAATATGAATCATTCTACAGTATCTTAGCGATAGTAAAAACAATCGATCAAAACCTATACGATTCAAATCGTTTTTCTTATAACAAGTGACGTTCGTTAGAATATAATTACAAATGAATATGTAATTCTGTGCAGGGATGATTGTGTTCAACGCACAATGTGTAAAACCGGAAAGGAAGTATGGTTTTTAGCATTTCCTGTTCTGAATCGCTTTGGTTTTGATTTGATGACGCTCAACAATGAGCTTTGTTTCCCTATCAAGTCTAACAATTGCCGAAAATTGTTTATATGAGAATCTAATTGTGAAATGGCTTCAAACGAAATTTATAGGTTATGTAAGACAAAACAGTGTATTCCTGGATAGGTAGGTAGTATGATTTGAAACGTTTTAAATTAGCAACAATAAAAACAAAATTCTAGGATTTGTAATTGGCTGCAGCACCCCTGTTTTTGCACCTGACAAGTTAAAATGACAGATTAATGTTTACTTTTTAAATGTCATTTGAAAATTCATTCTATAAAAATAATTTTATTTAAAATTCGGTCTTCTAACTTGATTCCAGCATAATGCAATAACTTCTAAATTAGTATACAGCAATTTAAATTGAACGTTACAAAAATCTGTTTATTGATTTCCCAAGAGTGTAAATCGGTGTAAATTTAATTTTTACTCCCCTTGGCTGAAAAACAGACTATAGGAAATGCTAAATTTTGTATTAACCTTGGAAAGTTAATTTCAAGGGTTATGCTTATCAACATTTTATATGATCCCAATCCAATAAACTTAATATTATCAACAGATTTTTGTTTAATAGCATTATGTGAGATTTGCCGAAAGGCTTTAAATTTTATATTTGATGTGATATACAGAAATACCAATAAAATTCAGCGTCTTATCAATTTTTTATTTTTAATCCTCATTTGTTATTATCACCTATCTATTTCATGGCAGTCAATATTTAATCAGATAACAGAAACAAATACTTAAAATGGATAGTTCTGATATAAATTAAATATTGAATACATGTGGAACTGCATGATTCATGTTATAATAAGAAAACTACGACTTCAATTAAACAATAACAATATGCAAAAACAGCCTCTTGAAATAAATTTAAATTTATGAATTTTAACGACATACAAATAACGGTGCTGTCTACAACCACAAAAAACAAGAATGATATTTGATATGCTCCTCGAAAATGAGGGTGTAGCATCATTATTCTAGTAATCTAATTTGCAGTCACGGTTTTAAATTTGGTTTTAGCCATCCTACTCTGTAAACCCACCGTATTTGACGTAGAAATATTTGTCACATTAAACATGGGCGCGGTTGAGACATCTACACTGAAATCAGCAAATCGGGTTAGTCTGACCGGTGTCTACTGACGAATATGTGAGTGAATCACGTAAAATTCGTGTCCTTTTGGCAAGAACGACATTTCAAATCAATAGAAGGGCAATGCCACGGAGTAAAACAGCAGAACGACCAGACGTACTACCACCTGTTCGTAGTCTACCGCTAATGTGCTAGAGAGAGACAGACACACGGAACGTCATTCCCAGTCAGAGTAAAATCGTGTAACTTCACTGATAAATAACTTGAAAAACCAGCGTGACAGATAAAACGCGTCCGAAACCTCAAGAAGATATTATAACTACGGTGTGGGGTGGCATTTTGGGGTATTTCAAAGAAATTCGCTTACTTCTTCCCGTCGCATAACTTCCACTTGCAGTCGTTTCTGGTATTCCTCACACTCATCTTTGTATTTCTCCATTTCTTCTTTTGTTTGCCGCATTTTTTTCTTGAGCACGTCTAACAGAGTGCCTTGTTGCATATTCGTCGTCATTTTTGCTAAGTTTCACTGAATAAACGATCACTAAACGAGAGTTTTTTGCACGAAAACGCCACACGAACGCGTAAAGAGACAACTCGGGCACGACTACTGAACTGGGCAGGGACCGGCAACGCGCAATCTCAAAATGGCGTTGTGCGCATGCGTATCGCGGTACAACTCACCTTGTTTTCCTGTTACGAATTGAATTTGAAAAGGCGCGGTGCTTCAAAAGTGCCATTGTTGCGATTACCTGCCAGTGGCACTCAAAAATTTCACGTATTATCTGGACATCATTTCTAAATTTAACTTTTACTCTCATTGTTTACACCAAGACAAAAATGTTGATAGCGTTTATCAACTCATTTTTATCAAAATAAGATTGCGCTGTTATTGATGTTATGCCCTGTTCACACGTTGCTACTTTGAAGACACATTCGTGCTACTGTAGCAAGAAAAATTCTGAGTCGCTTGTCAAATAGCAGCGCTGCTAATTTGTAGCATCAAAGTATCAAGAACTACTCGTTGATAATTTCACATCGTTGATCGTTGTGTGTGTAGATAGCGATTTTTTGCGGTAATTGTTTCGATTTGAATTTCTTTTCATGCTACAGTAGCACGTATGCGTCTTCAAAGTAGCAACGTGTGAACAGGGCATAAGTATGACAATGTTTTTAATGATCAATTACTAAATGTTAAATTGAATTTTGTGTTTGAAAATCACTGTGCCAAACGGTACATCAATTGATTACAACAATGCTGTCTACTCATGTGAAACGAAATGTTACTAAGCTATTACATCACCGTTCAATTAGTAAATATAATTTGATTAGTTACATACACGTCATTGTTGTAGGAGTTCAATACTACAAACTTAACAGTAATAATTACCCCAATTAGAATTTACGAGAGGGACGGCTTTTATTTGCGTAAAACTTTCAACTAGAAAACATTCTGAACACTTAAGTAACAGTGGTTGCATCCTACACGAAATTTTTGTTGTATATCAAGGTTGCCAATTTTTTAAAAGCGATAATTTTATTGTCAATTACCGTTATTACGTTCTATTAATATTCAAATTACAGTAATTTATAAATAAATTTTTCAATATGTCATATATGAAATATTAACAAATTATAAAAATAGTTAGATACCTACGTATGTTGTGAAGTAAAATAACTATTTTTATTCAGTTTAAAAGTTTTGTTAACGAGGTTAAATTGACATACCGTTGCCAGTATATCCTGTACTGAATTTTAAATGTCAGATAAATTGTCATTACGTATTCTCTTACATTTCAGCACAATTTAAACATAAAACCTTACATTATTTTCTCTTTAAACAATAAAAACATTAATTTAATGTCAATTGTTAAAAACAAACGCTGAATTCAACAATAACGAAAGTTACTCTTATCGTCCAAAAAAACAATTCACATAAAACAAGCTAAACAATTGAATACTTTTACTCCAAATTCCAATTCATTAAAAAATGCTGTGACGTCAACAAAATTATTTTCTTTTTGCAATGAACAAATCGTGGTAAAATGTGTTAGGCTGTTTATTTAACATTCCAGTATTGATGCGACCATATGGTTTGTTAAATAAGTGGTATGACCTGAAAAGAACCGGGTCTTTCAGCCAAATATGGTTATACTCTGCAACCACATATGTGAGCATAGTTTAGTATTTTATATCAGATGACGCATGGGTTTAACAGTAATTTCGTTATTTCTGATGTAATATGTTCTAAGCACCGTGATAAGAATTTTTTACTACGATTTGATAGCACATTATTTAAGAGTGCTGTAAGTGACTGACTATGGTTCTCACAATTTAGCTACAAATCTTCACAGTGGTGTACACGAAAGACCATTAGTATCCGTGAGTTGACGGCTGATAAAAAATGTATCTATTCCGCTGACGTACAGCATGTGAGGCTGCCACACCCAAATTGGATAACAGGCGTGATAGATATGTATAGATTTAAAAGATGACAAATACTGTCAGAAAAATTTATGAAATGAGCCGCAGGCAAGTATCATAATCATTCGAATGACTAAATGTCAAATTAAACTTAAATACATGTGCGTTATAGAACCAAACTAAGGTGTATACAAGCACAAGAAGTTAAATTGGCCAAAATGCAAATTAGGTTATTTAAAAATAATCATTAAGTGACACTAATTAACAAACAATTATATTAAAATAGTCGCAAATAACAATTATTCTTCATTAAAGTTCAACTGATTTTATACGCTGTCAGTAAAATTTATAGTGAAGTAATTGCAAAACTAGAAAAAGCAAACATTGTTTACATAATGCTAGAAATATTTGCTTACTTAAGTCTATTTACAGTTTGAAATATTTTCTATGGTATGTTATGTCAGAAACACGTCACATGCATTGCAATTAATAAAATGGAAAGATCCGAAGAGAAAAGAATTGCAGGTGAATGTTTGAACAAATAATTCATTACGTTTGAATTTTTAATGAGTAAAAGAATAATGAACGAACTAATGAGGAATTAAAAAATTCTTTTTAAGTGAGAATTCTTAACAAAAGCAACGATTAATTTACAACGAAACGTGAGAGCGCAATGACAGGCTGAAGCCATGCAGCCGATAATTCAATTTGTCCAATTATCTATTCAACTCGTTGTTTATTATTTGTTTTCCCTATGATAAGATAACACAAAATGACTCAAAATCAACGCAACCTATGAAATATTAACCGTTATTATCACTAATGGTAATTAAAATTAACTTTTTTGTGTAACGAACCAAATCACACGCTTGGTATTTTCTATTCGGTCGGCAGAGCAAAGCGGCCATTGTAAAATTATTCTAAACTTGATTATAACAATCAAAGACTGTGTCTAATAAAAAATTAATCGATTGAAGTTCGAAATGTCAAATGACATTCATGGAATGTCCGGACGGAACGTTTTGACGTAAGGCCGCGTGTCGTAGCTTGTACCACAACGATACCACGTGATCAAAACAGCTGATGTCACCGCATGAAACGAAGCAACAAGAGTAAAATAAACCTTTTACCCCCCTCATGCACAAGAAATTTTCCGAACAAGAGTTAAAAATATCTTTCACACATAAACATCCAAGTTTGAAATCATACGACGTAGTTTGAGAAATGTCGAGTCATGTTTGGTTAGAACGTACATACCCTTTTGAGCTGTGTATTCATAATGTTATGTAGTTCATTTCTTATGATGGAGAACTTCATCATTGTGTCGGAAGAGAAGATGGAGCTGCCGAAGGCCAGACCTGGATAGTCTGCACACCTTCGGTTACGACGTCGAGCCTCTCGTTCGGCGACGACTTCAGTCCGCTCGGAGGTGCACCTCAGGCGGGCTAGGGCTGCGGTCTCGGGGTCCTCGCCTTCGGAGGGCCCCTCGGCGTTGTCTTCGGCGTCGCTCTGGCTGGAACCTTCTGCTGCAGGCCGAGGGATATCCTTGTAGTCTTGTTCTGCTTGCTTTTTCTCTTGTGCATGCTGTACGTTTTTGCGTTTCTTTGACTTCGATGTGTTATTTGGCTTAGTTACAGTTGTTGGGGTGTCGTCACTTGCAGTCAAGTCGATGGTTTCGATGTTGTTGTTGATTGTTGATGAGTGTACCACCGCAGGTAGAGTGGTGTTGTTGTTGAGGGTGTCAGGCACTAGGTGAGTATCACAGCCGGTGGTGGACGGTAGCGGGGCAGAAGATGTTGTACGACGGCTGCCTTGGTTGCGGGGGTGGTGCTGGTGGCCCCGCTTCCTGCTGGCGGCGCCTGAGCGGCCTGACATGCTGGTGGTCAGGACGGACGAGCTGTCCGCGTGCAACTCGCGGCGGCCATCTTGTTCACACTGCCGCACAGGGCAACTGGTTGACTGGAGCACCGGCTCGCTAGCGCCGCTGCGTTTGCCCCGTGACGGCATCTGTTGGAGCCGGTGCGAACTACGAGCTTGCTGGTTTGCGCACGTCGAGTTCGATGTTCGCTGGCTGCGCACGCCGCGTTTTATTTTTGGAGATTTGCTACATTGGCTGGCGCTTTTTCGCACGCCGAAATTGCCTCGGATGCCCAACATACTGACACTTCCTGTCAGGTATCACAACCGAATTCCAGGGTATTGCGTCACTAGGTCGCCTTTACCAGACAAAACTCGACCATCAATAATTTTCAAAAATTATTTAAAGTACAATCATATTATAAAACGTGGCCGATATAGTTTTAATTGTAGATCCACTGTTAGAACACTCTTCATGTGAGAACAGTAAACTTTGCTGATAGTATTTCGCAAAACAGATGTCATTCCGTTAGGGTTTCGCAAAGAACTGATCCCAATGGCAGTGTCTAGGTCCCAGCTAGGGGCTGAGCCCATAATTTTAGCTATGATGATGAGTATGAGGAATCACCCCATGAGTTGTCATTCTACTTTGATCGTCTAGGAGGCCGTGACGTCACGGTGACGTCACTGAAATGTAACCCAGACTGGGACCATATTAGGGAGCGTGCGGACTATTTATACCACTGAACAACGTTGTGTAGGTAGAGCTAGATTTAGAATCTTGGAGGTTCGAGTTACACAAACGTGAAATTATGCGAATTTTCGGAATTTGAATTGCATACATGAAAGGGGTTTGTGGGTACTTAAAGTGACATCTGGTGTATTTTTAGACTGGACGTTGTACTCTGGTGCACCAGGCTGAATGCACGATTACCGATTAGGCAAGTTGAGGTGTCGTGTCATTGCCCTTGAATTTCGTGGGTGGGTTAATTTTTTATTTTATTAGGTTTTTGACCGAGAAGCGAGAAGTCGGTAAATTGTAACGCACGTTTTTCATTTCTCCTTTGCGCATAAATTATAGGATTAAGTCGTATTTTAATGAAATAACGCTGTTTTGTAATATTTAGTATGTCTAAATTTATTACTTTTTCCAAAAATCTTGTAGGTCTAATTAGTAAATGTACACGATTTTCAGTGGATTATATAAATCATTATTATATTATTTTTGGTATGTTTTCATAAACATACACAAAACAACCAAATACAATACTGAAACAACTGTATGCAAAACTTCATTTTACGTTTAAAACAGATTATTATTAAAAATTTGTTATCCTTCGCTAGAAATTTTTAAACAAATACTACACTACAACAACTGAATTTTTTTTAAATCTGCTAATTTACATTCAAAATAAGATAAAAATGCTATTCAAGGGCAAAAATAAGCTAAAAATTATATAAAAAGGCAAAATTTGTCAAATTTTAAAAAATAGGCTAAATAGGCAAAATTAAATTTATATAAACGATAGAAACAAAAATAAGCTCTATATATGATACAAAAATAGGCAAAAGCGTAAAAATCCTCAGCCTAGTAATAAATTAGTCGTAGATAAATTACAGTATACAATTCGCTATAATGGTTATTAATCCCTCCGATTATTAAAACCCTCGCCCGCTTTGCTCGACAATAATAGTATCCATTATAGTGTCGTTGTATAATATATTATAGTTTCGTCACTTTCTAAACAAGTATTTAAATAATATATTATTCATATTTATGTTTGCGTATTAGGTATGGTATAGGTAGTATAATATTACATAATAAAAAGGTAGCTATAATATATAAATTACCAATTTAAGAATATACTTTTACTTCCATGATTTAAATTCATTTTAGTTTTATAGTTAGATAGAAATTTACACACTTTTAAAATTAAATTTAATGATACCCATTTTCAGGTTTTAAATTAGCAATACTTAATTATAACATTCTTCATAATGTGCGTGTTTTTCTGTTCAGATAAATATGGCTTAATAAATTACATTATTACATATTATGAGTAATTCCAATATTCTAAATTTGTAAGATGTAATCAGTGGTGTAACAACAACTTAAGTATAGAAACTGCCTACATGAATTTATAAAGTTTTCCTACATATTTAGCTGAAGTAAACAGATTAAATCCATTTCAAACATAATCATAAAATTTAATCATTTTCTATTAATACTGCGATGATAACAATATTAAAGCTGAGATAAATTTGTTTACACTGTGAAATATTTTTCAAACAAGAAAACATTGGTTCTTTAAATCTGGTTTTGGGATTTTTACACTTCAGTTATTTTGAGGAAAATATTCATTTCCACAGAAAAATAAACACATTTTGCATATTGATGTTACTATATTCATTTCTGGATATAAAAATTTTGCAATGCAAATTTTATTAGGATATTATTACCGTAATATGAAAATAGCAAATAAATTGGCTTATGACGTATATGAAATATGATTTTATCTAAAAAAACAAGACGGTAGGTACCTAAGTATATGATTTTAAATTGTTGGTTAAAAATAAAAGAGTAGGTACCTATTATAGGTACCTACTATTTGAATTTATTTTTTTGTAAATTTTTTTAAATAATATGTACACACCTTAGGCTTTAACTCAAATCCGTTACAAATAATTATCAATTTTAGCTTTCTTTTTAACAAAATATTACGAATTGATATCAATAGCAATTTTAGGATTGTTGAGTTACACCTCTAACTACAAGATCATTAAAATTAATTCGTTGAGAGTATGCGAAAAAATCACATTAATATTCTGAAAGTAGAACAGTGTACCTAAGCCCTAAGGACTAAAAATTCGAAGTAAAATATTTTTGTTTTTAAGTTAGGATTTTTAAAAACCATTAGTGCAAGATGTCACTCATATCATATTTAAAATATGTATCTAACATATGTAGCAATATCTCAAAAATAAAAAAAATTTCAGGTTGATTCTTAAAGCCTCATTCCCACCTCTATCATAGTCGTAGTCGTAAGTCGTAGTCGTAGTCGTAAGGAAAACCGACCGTTTCCAGCTCTTATCATAAGGGTAATGTTTTGTTCACAACTAAACTAATAAATGAGTCAAATACATTTCAAATACTTGATAATTAAATTTTTCTGTTATATTGGAAACAATACTAATTTGCCCAGGAAGAAAATTATAGTATTAGGACAAATAATAACAAATAAATGTATAAATAAAATGTATTCAATTGCATGTGAACATACCATGATTTTTAAAATTGTGTAATAAGATATATGAAATAAATCACAGTAATATTGAATTACCTTAAAAGCTATAAAACATTCAGAAATATTTAAAACAATATAATTTTTATTCATATTTATATTTCTATAACCTTTCTTTCGACGAATAGTGCAGTGACAGTAGTGAAACCAGCAGCACTACATATCTCCATCTCTTTCTATTTATGATTACGACAAAATGTTTGGCAGAGCCAAATCCTTACGACTACGACTAACGACTAACGACTTGCGACTACGACAAGAGGTGGAAACGCTGTAACGTTGTTTCGTATGTCAAACTCTCAAGGTTACGATACGACTAACGACTTACGACTACGACTATGATAGAGGTGGGAATGTGGCTTGAATCTTACCCGATCTTGAAATCGTCAAAAGATAAGAAGAAACCTCTAGTATTGTAATAATTTGAACATTTAATAACCTTCCATAACAACATAAATTATAATCTTCATTCAAAATTACACCATGAAGTTAAAATAGGGCATATATTAAGCTATGTAAAAATTTCTATATATTTGGTTTGGCTAAACTATATAGACCAATTTAATGTTTTTGGTCACAACCATACTACGTACCTGGAAAGGACGTGCTGAGGCAAGTTTGTATTAAAAACGGAAGTATTTTGCCCATGTTCTACATGAGTTAGACAATGATAGAGATACTTCCCCAAATGCTATACGCCATAAGTCTGTTTCTCTCTTAACTTGCCTCACTGCTGCCGTTTTGTAGTGCGCTACGGCTCCCTTCCAGGTACGTAGTAGTTCACTGGTCACAACATATTCATTCAGGATTCATTTTACAACACGATTTATGCCTTAAGCCCTGTTCACATACAGACTCTTTTAGGATTCTTTCATACTTATGAATTTTGAGCTACCAAAAATTGAATCTTCAATGGACATGTGAAAATTTATAATCCATTGATAATAGGGTAGTTTACCATTTTAATTTTTTTTTTTATTGAAACTTCATGTTATTTGAAAGCGATGAAGAGTACTGATAAGCCTTAATTGTTCTTAATAAAGCTGTAATTAATTTTTAAAGTTTGTGTGACGTAGATGTATAGCTGAAAATCTTCTCAAACAATGGGGCTGGAATTAAAATGTACTCTATGTAAAATCAACTGTTTCTAAATATCTAAATGTTACAAAATATAAAATACAATTTGGTAGTTTATTTACTGTAAGTAAGAATACACGTGAAAACGCATTACTGTGACGTAGATATATCGATACGTAAAATCTCAAATATTTAAAGAACTATTAACATTTTGAAAACTTTTTTCATGGAATAACTCATTTTTGAGGTCTCCTTTCAATATAATTGACTGGATTGCTAATTTGCTACTATGGTAAAGTACCCTATTTCAAAAAAATTTATTTTTTCAGAATTCAAAATCCTCAAAGAGTCCAAGTGTGAGCAGGGTTTTAGTAGCGTTACGTAAATATTCGAGTACCTACCCTTTGGCATTTTCATCGAACAAACTTAAGGGGCTTTTTATCACAGTAAAAAAAGTATTTAACAAATTACTCCCAACCTATTAAACCTATAAATCTAAAAAAATACCGTATAAAGACAAAGGCAGTAAAAATCTAGCTACGTTGTCGAATTTTTTAAATTGTTATTATTATTATTTATAAACAATTAAATAACAATAATTCTGAGAAAAACTCTTCGTAACTATGATTGCATTGTAAATTTAAATGTTTGTATCACATTATTATATAAAAATTTCAAATAGTAGTCGAGTAATTTGTTAAATAAATTTAAATATTGCATGCGCGCTAGACAATCAAATTGAGTATTTTCTAAACAAATATGGAGCGAAACATAGCAATTAGATAAATAGAGTAAGAAAAGTAATTTGAACTTACGGTCTGGAGGGCCTTCTCCTTCTCCTCGAGCTTGGTGTTGACCTGTCCAAGAGCTTCTTGGGTCTGGTCAAGCTCGTTCTCAATCTGCTGGATCTTCTTCTGAAGCTGACGGGCTTCCTCCTCAGCCTAGAGAACAAAGCACGAGGTTAGCACCAGGTTGCAGAGGAAGGTGTCATTTATATGTTTACTGTCAGCAATGTCATTTGGTAATTCATTCTACAATGTGATTTTTCTTTTGAAAAAAGTTGATTCAGCCAAGTGCGGAATCTTCTGCCATGGGCAGTCAAAAAATTCATCCCGCACACTATTCTATAGTGTTTATTGTTTTGTTATGCATAATAACAAATAAATTATGTTTGAGAGGAAATAATAATTTTGGTACCCATATTTGTAAAAAATCTGGTGTGGTCACCACACAACTTTCTTATACACAACTGTGTGTAGTCGTATAAATATTACACTTGACACACGTTTGACATAATAGAATCACTGACGTAATTGACGTGGCTTGTTTGTTTTCAAGCAACTATGATCATTGAAATATATTTATTAATGATTTAGCGGAGATAAAGTAATTCATTAAGCCTGATTTATAGATAAATATATTGACGCTCCCTTTACGCAACGCAAACGTTTCCGTTCTGTTCACGTTAGATATTTTTACATCAAATTATAAATTTCCGTTAGAAACGCACGTTGATGTGCGTTTTAGAGGTTATGTTACATTGTTTGACGCACAGGTTTGATATTTTCGGCGCGATTTGTTCTGTGTTACATTCGTTACATTGCCCAATTAAAGTATCCATCTAGGATATTATAATATTTATTTATTAATTTACTTACTACACGACAGGATTGAAATTATTGCCACTGTCACTTGACTGTCACAATATTTTTGTTTTGTGTTACGGATTTGATTGGCTACCGTTCAGCCCGGGATAATCCGGGAGTGGTCCGGGAGCTGGCGTAAAATTTTCATGGGTGATTGCAGCAAAACTTTTCTTATATGTAGATGGTATATTTTGTTGGTTTAACCACTTAAACATGTGTTAGCTGGCACGACCGTGTGGCCTGCAGATTTAAGGGTCTGCGAAACTGAGTTGTTTTATGTAAACTGTAGAAGAAGATATAAACGATGTGTCACTATTTTGACACTGTCACTGTCATAGTTAACTTGGACAGCTAACAAGGTTATCCACCAGTGACCTCTATACAGAGAGTTTTTTACCTCTCGCCTAGAGAGGTATAGGGATCGTGAAAAAATTCGATGTCGAGATTTTTGTCAATAAGCACGTTTTAGCACCTTTAGAACCTATTTTGACTATTTTCGCGATGATGTCTGTGTGTGTGTCTGTGTGTGTGTCTGTGTGTGTGTATGAAAGTCTGTATGTACGCCTACTATAGTCTTTCGTCCCGGTTCATTATCTCAAATTCTACTGAACATAAAATTCTAATATTTTGCATTATACATTTATATATGTTAATGAAGAGCTGAAAAGATTTTGGTAAAAATCTACCAACCGGAAATGGTACTTTTCTTGTAGCACTATAACATTTTTTGCAAAAATTGTATAAAATAATGCGATTGTTACAATTTGACATACCACACATGAAAGAAGAAATTACATTGTACAATATTTAATCTTACTTGTTTCTATATCTTTAACCAATAAAGAAATATAATTTTTTTAAATATATAATTTTACCTACCACGATTTGTGAATCCCGAAATAGAAATAAAATTTAAAACAAAAATAAAATTGTCAATGTGACAGATAAACAGAAATAATATAATGTATGATTATTTTATATTATTATATCAAATGTTATACGGTGTTGTTGTATTTTATTTAAATTAAAGCTTAATATTTGGTTAAATACGAGGTTAAATAATAATACTTCAATGTCAAGGCGAGAGGTATTGTAACGGCCACGTCAGATTTTTTAATAAGTAAACATAGGGCATGTCATTACCATAGTTACAGTGTTACAGAATGACAGCAATGCATTAGAGCGTTTTTACCTCTCGCCTAGAGAGGTATAGGGATCGTGAAAAAATTCGATGTCGAGATTTTTGTCAATTAGCACGTTTTAGCACCTTTAGAACCTATTTTGACTATTTTCACGATGATGTCTGTGTGTGTGTGCGTGTGTGTGTATGAAAGTCTGTATGTACGCCTACTATAGCCTTTCGTCCCGGTTCATTATCTCAAATTCTACTGAACATAAAATTCTAATATTTTGCATTATACATTTATATATGTTAATGAAGAGCTGAAAAGATTTTGGTAAAAATCCACCAACCGGAAATGGTACTTTTCTTGCAGCACTATAACATTTTTTGCAAAAATTGTATAAAATAATGCGATTGTTACAATTTGACATACCACACATGAAAGAAGAAATTACATTGTACAATATTTAATCTTACTTGTTTCTATATCTTTAACCAATAAAGAAATATATTTTTTTTAAATATATAATTTTACCTACCACGATTTGTGAATCCCGAAATAGAAATAAAATTTAAAACAAAAATAAAAATTGTCAATGTGACAGATAAACAGAAATAATATAATGTATGATTATTTTATATTATTATATCAAATGTTATACGGTGTTGTTGTATTTTATTTAAATTAAAGCTTAATATTTGGTTAAATACGAGGTTAAATAATAATACTTCAATGTCAAGGCGAGAGGTATTGTAACGGCCACGTCAGATTTTTTTTATCAGTAAACATAGGGATAATTATTAACATACGAA
Source organism: Agonum fuliginosum (assembly GCA_947534325.1). Taxonomy (NCBI): domain Eukaryota; kingdom Metazoa; phylum Arthropoda; class Insecta; order Coleoptera; family Carabidae; genus Agonum; species Agonum fuliginosum. The sequence continues at coordinate 35,328,922 of OX384033.1, read as the reverse complement.
AATAAATATGAAATATAAATTAAAGAAATGATAAATTATTTATTTATGTTTTCTACACTTAAGAACTAGGTAGATACATTAAACTAATGAGAATTTAAGAACTAGGTAGACACTTAAAAAATAATGTGTACAATGGTGAGAGAATGAATGTTGAACAATTAAAAAATCGAATTAGTGCTGCTTCCAAAATATTACTCCCCAGCAAATGCTATAAATTATTTTTTTAATCATTTAGGATATTGTTTAGAAGTTAATGGTTCCAATTTTGAGCATTTAATTAGTTTAAAAAAATTCTCATTAGCTTAATGTAGGTATCTACCTAGTTCTTAAGTGTAGAAAATATAAATAAATAATTTATCATTTCTTTAATTTATATTTATTTTAGTATGTAATTGTCCCTATGTTTACTGATAAAAAAGACGCTTCAATACATTGCTGTCATTCTGTAACACTGTAACTATGGTAATGACCTGCCCTATGTTTACTAATAAAAAAAACTCCCGGTATACATAATGGACGTGCGTCTTGGGTAATATATGTGTCTCCACCGAAAACGCAACCCGCATAACTGGTGGACTGGGGTTTTCTGTCAAATTTTTGTGTATAGATAGTCCAAGCAATGTTGTCCATTTTTTGTTCACATATTTCATGCAAAAATAAATATTACAAAATTTTTGAAGATAAATACATTAAATACTGGTTTGACACTTACAGAGTAAAATAATTCAATAAAACATAAAGTTACAAATATTGTCTTAGCCCTCTTGGCTGTGTCTAACTATATTCAGTTGACGCGATGCGCACTTATCACTTTTAGAAAGAGAGGTGAGATGTCCACTCCACCATGACAGATAACTGGAGACAGCCCCTTACATTGTATAGATAGGAGACGCAGGTCCATTATGTATATAGAGGTCACTGTTATCCACCTACCCTGTCCAGCTAACATATATTATTGTTAAATATAATTGGTAAATTATCATTATACAAAATTTAGCTTTGCTGATTTCACTTGAAAATCTGATATTTTTTGCAAGTTCCAGAGCCTCTTAAAATCTTGAGCCACGCTTTCGGACCAGCTAACACTGCAATACTTAATTAGTTATTATAGAACTAATTATATTACAAAAATCAGCTTTGCTGAAATGATCCGGTCAAATTTGACGCCAGCTTCCGGACTATGAATCATGATCATCTTTTGCGGTAACGGGTGCGTTAGCGGTACGCTAACGGAATACTATAAATGATACCATCTGATTAGTTAATGTTTTGCGTTAGCGGGAATGTTTGCGTTGCGTAAACGGAGCGTCAATCTATAAATCAGGCTTTATTGGACGATTTCATAAACAAATATGAAACTGAAGAGTGTAAATCTGAAGTTTGTACCTTCTCCGCGCGCAGGTTGGCGTCCTTGGCGAACTGCTCGTTCTGGAGAGCGCGATCGAGCGCGTTGTCCTTCTCCAGCTTCATCGCCTGCATTTTCTTCTTGATCGCGTCCATTGTGGCGGCTTGTGTTTACACGCGGGGCACCGGAAAAATTAACTGAAACAAGAAGAGAAACGTTAGTCAACAATATCACAATAAAAAATATCTCTAAAAATATGCTACGATTATTCAGTGATTCAGACAACTTAGGTGCACATTTGAGTTAACTGCACAAAAAAAGACCTCAACCCCCAAAGGTAGAAAACCAGGCGAGTTTTTTTTTATATCACAGTTGTAAAAAGGATAAGATGGCTGATATGAGGAAATGTTCTAAATGTGACAATTAGGGATGGGAAAATATCGATAAATATCGATATGAACATCAGTTGCTATCACTTTTCTTTTGGTATCGATAACTCGATATTTGTCGATACTTATTGGAAAATTTCGATAATATCGATACATCGATGCCAAACTGAAAGTAATATTGACTGATGTTTATGTCGATATTTATCGATATAGGTATCGATATTTTCCCATCCCTAGCGACAAGTGGTATCATGAGGGGTGCGTCGGCTTGATACGGATGATACAGATAATTTTGAGTGTCCTGATGGCTATTAAACAAAGAAATTTGTTGTTAATTTTAGGACTTTAGCTTGAATAATGCATAATTATTAATTATTGATCTCAATTACCAAATATAAAAAGCCTATTTTGTTTATTTACGTATGTTAAAGTCTTAGGCCTTATTATCCTACTATAGTATAATAAGGCCTACTGAAGAGGTTTTTTAAAATGTTTAATTGTCTTTTTGTTTACGGTAGAAGTTGCCATTTTTGTTTATATATGACAGCACTTGATGTTTCGGTTTAATTAACATTCAAATTTGTTGATTCAAGTAAATTGTTTTCATTTTATTTCAAATCTCTCTTAGCTAGGCCTTATTACCCTCACCTACCTTAAGTAGTGCTAAAGATAACTGTTTTAAATTCATTAAAATCAAAACAAATGTACAAATTTTACGTTTATTGATCTTTTTCAAATAATCCGAGGTCAAAGGTCAAAATACCTATCAAAGTTCGATCATTTTAAAACTTTTTGTCACCTTCATTTCCATCATTCTTCTTTCCTAATACCTTTTTAATATCTTTTATAACGGATGGCGAAATGTCACAAGAAAAATAAAATTTGTCAAAATCTTACACTTTCCTTCCAAGATAATAATGAACGGAATATTATTCTTATAAAGTTTGAAATTTCTTGACTGGATAGTGAATAAGTGCAGGAAAATTACTGGGATTCAGTCATTTATAATATAAATAAAATTTTAAATGACTGAATCCCAGTAATTTTCCTGCATTTATTATTCTTATATTTAACTTATTCCACAATTGGCAATTTGCATATTTGGAACAATAGGTACTTGATTAGGTTCATTAAAATAATAATGTAAATTATCAACATTTTTATTTAGTAATACTTTTTATTTAGAGTCAACATTTTTACTGTCATGTCAACCACTGCAACTTTGTATTGCAGTAAAGTTTTCTCAGGATAGAAACAATAAAATACAACAAAATTTTATTTTATTGTTAATCTTATCCAGGAAAAGGCAATAAAAGTTAAATAAAGAATGGGTCTGTATTTACATTCTTGCACTGTTTGCATTTGATACGATTTCAGAAAGACACGTATCTGTATAGGTACCTATACCGCGATAACTAATTTAATTTTCTAAATATTTTGAGTTCCTAATATTAATTACAGGAATATAACTGTAATAAATAATTATGTACTGGTAACTCACAATATGCGAGATTGTAAAAGGCATGTTTAAACTCTCGTATAATAATATAGTATATATAACACAATAATAATTCTTGTATTTTGTTTTTATTATTAAACTATAGGCATTTAGTTTACATAACTAAACTGAACGCATTTAAAATATTTAATCTACAATAAACAAATCAATCACAATGCAAACTACATTTATAAACAAAGTTAATGTTTGTTTTACAATTTTAAACATAAAACCAAATTATCATAATACAATATATAAAAACTCTACAATCCAAAACATCAATTTAAAACATTCACGTTTTATTTATTACAAGTTCACGTTTCGTACCAAATACATGCGGTAACAATGTCCCGTTGGATGTACGCATGCGCGTGTTTATGCATAACAATCGAGCATCACGTATCAGTATTACCAGGGTCACGGTAATGCCAACATACAGCGCCAATAAGTTACTAGTGTCATGTAAATAAGGTAACCTTATTCGATTTTGCGATAATAAGATCCTGGCTTGGCCTTATGATCTTATGAAGAGTAGTTTACCCTGAGCTTTATTTACTTTGTTAAGTTGGTATAGTTATAGAGTAATTTGAAATTTAAAGTACTATCTAATGCTGTAATGGGTAATATCTTTCTTTAGATAGTTGTTTGATAGCACCGTAAAAGGTGTGAAAAGTTGCAGCAAGTGCAACTTTCGAGTTAACTAACGGGTCTATTGATTCAATCCATATTTATGTAATATTGTCACGATTATGAAGTGAATTTATATTTGATGTGAATTTTGTACAAAAACTACGATTTATGATCTTTAAATATACCATATTAATTAGGTATAGGTAATGCCAATTAAAATTAGGTGAATAAAAATCTGCACTAGAGTTTTCCTACTCTCAAATTATCGTCAACCATTTTTTAATAATTGGTTAAATGCAATTTTTGTATTTTTGCTCATCAGGACTTACACAAACTTTTGTTTTACCTACACTCTCAGATACATCCACATTCGATGTTATTTAAACTACTCTTGAGAACAACAATAAATTGACAATAATTTTTTTTGATTAATATATAAATATCCTTCCTGAAATTTTCATTTTGATACGCCTGATTTGAAGGAAAACATTATTTATTAACATTCTGTCCAGTGTCATTTTTGAATTGAATGTAGGATGTAGTAAAATGTGAAAAATAACAATTTCAGTAAAGTAAAAATAAATTATGTACCTACTTATCCAATTGGGAATTAAGTATAATAATGTTTTGAAACCTGTACATTACCCTTATTTTAATATGCAAATTACAGAATTAAACAGAATAAGTATTTTCGTTATTTATTTGCAATTCATAAAAATATATTTTCATGTAACCACCACCACAAAAATTATAAATTATTTGCGTATGATACATGATACTGATACTATGCCATGTGCAATCTTAAATAATAGTTTCATTTTAATAAAATAATAAAGAACAAAACACCAATGAATACTGTATATTTTAACTATTTACATTAGTTCATGCACAAAAAATTTAAATATAGAACTTGTTTTAGTAACATGGACATTTTCATTTCATTTTAACATAAATGTTTAAACTGTTGTAGCTTTGCTCGTTCTATATAAATAACATGTTTTTTTACGTATGTGAGAAAAATGTTTTCTGCCAAACCTGTAAAATAATTTTGCTAAAATACAGGAAAACATTAAACAGAATATTTTTTCAAGACTATAAATAATGCTGACGCATGTTACAGAAAACTAAAAACCGTTAAACTAAAATTGTAAATTATAACCCTACTCAAATAACAAGTACACAAAGTGAGAAATTTTTTCCCAAATCTCATATAGACTATGAGTCATCGATATAGATAAATAATTTCAACGTGCGTGCGGTTACCAGCCGTTAATCCACGGATATTCATGGTTATTGTGAATGGTGTTCCACAGGGGAGAATTTCGTGCAGTTAAGGGGCCAGTATACTTAGCATGTAGTAGTTACTTAATAATTACTCGTCCATTTTGATTGCTTTTGAACCAAATTTTGGTAACAGTATACTATAGGTACATGAATTGTCTTTTCCGTTTTGTCACACTTGTTTTGAATAATGGAAAGTCTAGAAAACCATTAAAAATCGTAGTATACCAATAACTTTTTTGTAGATTGGAGTATCTTTTTCAAAAAAATTACACAAAATCTACATTAGTATCTTAACATCGGATTGTCAATATTTTTTCAAAAACTATTCCCAATTTCTAATTTAAAAAAAATCAAATTTTGAAATTTGTTTTTTTGAGAATTTTGAAATTTTTGAATCAATCCGATGTTAAGCATAAAATTATAGACATTTTTTGTAAATACATTTTTTCTCTAAAGTGCACCTGAATTAAGTTATTAGTAAAGTACGAACGACACTTTTATAGTAGCTATACAGGGGCCTTAAACTGAAATGACAGGATTCGAACCTGATTTGTTTAGAAATTAGAGTCAATCATAAACCGGACTCAGTTATTCTTCTAATAATAAATGAGATATCTTGTAAGAGTTTTTGGTTTATATAGAGATAATTACGTATGAAATAAGAATTTAAAAACTTGTGTTATACAATAGTAAATCAAGCATATTGTCGTAAATAGGCCATTTACTGGACATTACACAATTAAACCTGTAAATTCTGTCACTTAAGAATTCAAAGTATTCAACAAATTTATCATTGTTATCTATTTCCATTACATTCGTTAAGATTTGATCCATGTACGGTAATATTCAACTCTAAAAGCGTATGAATCATAAAGTACTGGCCAGTTCAGTCACTTTTTAAGTCAGACAGAGACCAAATATCAAAGACTTTCTTTTTCTTTCTTCCATATGACCTTGACGTATACATGTATGTATGATAACTGGGTCATGCACTAGTAATAAACGTGTGGACATATTTGTTGTAAATTAAAATTATGCTTTACATAAAGTAATTTGATATCTGTTTTGTTAGTATTATTTACGAGCGAGAGATCTAGTTACATTTGTCATGTCAAACAAAAAAATCCCGCCTACTACAATGGTTTTATTACCTGTCGTATAAATTTTATGGGATTAAAATTTTGAATTGCAAATTGTCAATGAGTAAAATTTAGTGCTGGTATTTTATGAACTGTAGAGTGACTCAAAGAATGATACGTTGAAGACGCTTGCTGATAATAAGTTCTTGGAATGCTTCATTGCTGTTCGACACTGCATTCTTGAAATTTTGTAGCACCTTACGGTTTGGATTTTTTATTTCAGGATGACAGGATGTACAGTTGTGCCAAAATTTGTTTTTATTGACATACTTATCAATATAAAATTTCGTTTAAATATAATAATTCATGGAAATACTTGTTCAATTGTTTTGTATATCCTACAATAAGATATAGGTCCTGGACACGTGAGTAACTGTGCATGATCACGAAATTAAAAACGAAATCATACCCAATCATGCACGATATTTTACGTTTGACTCACGATCACTAACGCTTATGAATTTATTTTACCTGTATCAAAATTATTTGTTTCCAACTTGGATACCATGGCAGAAACATTTGAAGACCACATAGGAAGAACGATCAAAGTCACATTTTGATAGTTTCGAGATGAATTTTAAGATTTGTAGACTCGTATATTGGTATTATGGTTTATTAAAAATAACGGTTTATTTTATTCCAACTTACAGTTATAGGTATTGATAATAAAAAATAATAACATTAATGTTCTTGCAAAATAAACTAATTTGTTATAAACAATAACTAAGATCGGTAGGTATTCCGTTAAACAAAGTGGACTTGGATCGTTCTTCCAGTGGACACAATTATTTCAATGCCTAAAAATCGTAACTTAGATCGTTTTTACTGCAATTTTCTGAACGCTATAAGAAAATTTACTTATTTTGCTACAAAATGGTACCAAAAACACATTTTTTGATTTTTTTGACTTTGATCGTTCTTCATATGTCTTCATTTGCTTTTCGCCCTTGGGTAGTAAAGTAGAAAACGCGCCCATAGGCGAATAAAGTAAGAAATTCGTCCAATCAAAATAAAATATATATTATTTCGTACTTTTCATACACATATCCATCTTTATTATTTTGAATAATATTGCCAACGATTTGTCAAATGTAAGTACCTACGAATAATGAAAAAGGTGAAAATACTGAACAAAACATTCTGAATCTACGTAAATGCTACCTATATAAAAATTTAAGATGAAATAGAAATACACCTATACGTACTCCTACTGAACGATATAAAGTGCATGCCAATATAATTTATTGCAAATGGAACGAATATGAATGAATTACGTGTTACAGCCAACATAATTAATTGATTGATTTAATTCCACTTCGAAATTGACTGAGATATTGATAGTTTTTTATTGGTTGCGGTTATTTCAGTCAAATCAAATTATTCACAGTTGACAGAGTAGTTCGATTGTCGAATTATTGGTTATTATTATAGAATAGACAGAAATCAAACGAAAAAGATAATGTCTAAAAATACATTTCTTAAAAATATTTTTTTACGACTTTTTACCTCTCGCCTTATATTTTGTAAGAGATAGGTATTGTGACGGGTCAAAATTTTCAAGTAGGTATATGAGTTTTTGGTGGATAAGCAATTTTTAGGATCCTTAGAATACGAATTTAAGTACTTATTTTCGAGATGTGTGCGTGAGTATGTGTATGTATATCTGTTCGTTAAACTGTATATTGTCCATGATTGTTAAACACTACAGTGACAGTAGTGTCAATAGTGATACATCGTTCATATCTTCGTCTGCAGTTTACATCAAATGACTAAAATATTGTGAGGCTCTACTTATATATTTGTATAGTAAACAGACTAGAGTATGGCGAGAGATCTTGTGCGGGTCACATCAGATTTTTTGATAAATAAATTTTGAAAATATTTTAAAGACTTTGACAAAACAATAGGTATCTAAATCAGTAATTTAGTACCTGTGTACCTAAAGCTATATTAAGTTTCAGACCTATCCAATTATAAGTAGGTACTTCGAGGTAGTTAAATTAGTTAAATTAGTACACTTAAACTCCTAATTAGGTAGGTCTGAATCTAGCTTAAAAGGTAAACATTTCGCTTTCAAAATAGTTTCTCTTCATTTAAAATTTTGCGACAATAATAATTCAATTAAAATCTATAAATTAAGCACAACAAACAGATTATATTTTTGGTAGGTAATGTTCCAATAAATTAACGATTATTTATTTAATGCTCATCAAAGTGCAATTACTGAAATATGAGTATGAATATAAAGGTCTGACTTAATGAAAGATAAACTTTATAATGGTATAACGTTTATAGTTCACTGTGTGGGTGTAATATGCTCATGTATGTTTAACTATTGAGCTAAATGTTCCAGAGCAGTCACACCACATGGCCACCTAAAAATAGACCGTTCGATGCTAGCTTCGCCCTCTTAAGTTATTTTTGCACTAACCAACAAATGAACATCGTCGATGATTACAATACAACAGCCATCTTTCTAACACTAACATTATTCAAATATTTTAAATAAAACAATTGAGTTCATAAACAACAATCAACAATTAATTCAATAACAGTTATATTCTATGCTAATTTAAATAATCGATCTATTAATATCAATTTAATTATTATTCACAATAAGTGATAATCGCAACAATTCAATCCATGTTGTCATTATGTTTAACTATGTGTCAATTGTTCGCAAATTTCAAGGTCAACCAATGGAACGTGATAATGCAAAGAAATGCAACTGTTTAATATTCTGCACTTGTGCTGTAACGCTTTTTGTAACAATTTCAGCAGGAACTTCAACGACTGGTCAAACCGCAAACCAGTATTGTTCTTTATACGAAAGACGAATTCGAAATTTTAAGAGAAATTCAGACGAGTTGAATTATGTAACTTGTGAGAACGTTTTAAAAATAACAACATTTTTTAGCAATTCACTAAGTAGATTAGTACTGGAGCTAGAAATTATTTTTAGATTGAGTTATGGCAGACGTTTTCTAAAATATCTTCAAAAGACGAACACTACACGTACGTATTGAATTTTGTTTAAAAGATTAGAAAAAAAATACAAACTAATATTTAAGACTATAATTAATAAAAATGATGAACATAGTAAGTTATTTTTAAATATTTATAAGTTCTTTTCAATATAAAATGTAGAGTAAAAATACTAGCAACATAATATTCATATTAAAATTAGTATTCCAATTTTATAAATTGTGACGAAAAATAATGTCTCTAGTGTCTTAAGACCTCAAACTAGAAGAAATACCAGAATCTACGAGTTGACTGGTATAATTATAGAAAAAAATTAAAATATGTAAGGCTGTCAAACTAAAAACCAAATTGGGCAACAGTTATATTAATCTTCAGAGATATTTATTTGTTTAACTCAAACTGTCGTCTATCGTTTTCTAGTAATATGATAATTATTATCTACACACTTCAACTTCCAAGTCATTTGGTTGATAGTACAAAATCGGAAATATAAAAATGGTATTAATAGTCTAAATAATATCTAATTATAGTGTCGTTTTGGTTGCAAAATGTGCCATTTCAGGGCAGATTTTTAAACCTACCCTTCCACCATTTTGTTTAAAAATTGAATTAGTACGTATCGGTATCGGTATGAAGAATTACAATTATTTTATACAAAATACTACTAATTTAAGTACGAGGAAAGTGCCTATTTTTATTTTGGATGAACTTCATAATTAAATCTGCACTTTTCAGTATGCCCCTATACTAGATAATTCAATACTTCATGTAAGTATATTAAAAATTAAAACAGTACCTATAAGATCGGTAAGATTTGAGGGTACTTTTAAAATACATTTTCAGCTTTCAGTTAAGCTAGATTCAGACCTACCCTCAACATTCGCCCTTCTAATTGAAATTGGAATTTTGTGGAAGCGCTGGTTTTGAATTTAGCACTTATACTTACAATTGGGTAGTTTTGAATTTACTTAAGTAGGTACAGGCTTGGATCTAGATTCTAAATATAGTTTCATAACTGTTCCAATTGTGGGTAGAACAACCACTTCTCACCCTAACATTGACAAATACGTTTTTCATCTTTCAGTTAAGAGGCCCGTCTACTACCAAAAATCCAGAATAAAATGTACTAACGTAGCGAGTGTTTTGTGACCAGTACAGGAATGGTAAAAATTTATTTCAGCAAGGATTTAATAGAGAACGAATGGATCTACAGATGCGCCTTTTTAAAATTTTGATTAGAAAATTGTACATGAATATAAAAATTCCGAAAAATTTAAAAAAATCCTATTAAATGTTTATAAAAATATTATCCTGAATTTAATAATAATCTGACAGTTTACTCGCAACGAAAACACTTTTATAGTATTTTTCAACTACAAAATGACATTGCATAGCTAGGATGCAGCAAAGTACGAGTTTCGGGCTGGTTTCAGGCAGCCCTACTAGTGGGGGAAAAAGTGGAATGGAAAAAGTAAAATCGAGAGTATTATAGGAATTCGGTAAAAATGTAGACGAGCCGCTTAAGCTAGATTCAGACCTACCCCCAACATTCGTCCTTGTAAATGTTACTGGAATTTTGTGGAAGCGCTGGTTCTGAATTTAGCACTTATGTATGTATTAGGATTTCGGGATTTGAACCTCATTTGGGTTAGGGTGACTTGATGGCACACAAAGAGTATTAATTTTTTACTTATATTTTTTGTCACGGCGTTTACTTTACTACCATGTGTCTTGCTAATCAATTTAGCACTTATACTTATAATTGGGTAGCTTGAATCTACTTAAGTAGGTACAGATTCTAAATATAGTTTAAATTAGATTCAGATCTATCCTCAACATTTGAAATTGGAATTTTGTGGAAGCGCCGGTTTTGAATTTAGCACTTATACTTATAATTGAGTAGGTCTGAATCTACTTAAGTAGGTTTCTAAATATAGTTTAATGGGTATAACACCCCTTTTCACCCTATCTTAAAGTAAGTACAAAGTGTCTGTGTGTTGGTGCCAGTGAATACATACAAACCGTTCACACATTCACTAGTTCACCAGCACACTGTCCACGATGACGTAAGAGAAGCAGCAAGGTACTCACATGAGCGCGACGCAGCACTTGTCCGCACGGTTACACGTCGACTGAAGAAGCGGACGCCGGCAGCAGATCGGGTGACGACCACGGCGGCCCCGGCGCGGCCTTACCGGGCGCTGTGCCCCAGCCCCCACCAACACACAGCCAGAGGAGAAGAAAGAGTATTTTGGGACCACGAGAGGTTCGAAACATGTTTGCGATGTGGGCGACAGCAGATTATATTTAAAATTATCAATTGTATTGTTAAGGGTTCCGTCTCCGTAACAAAATATTGCGTGTTTAGAGGTGTAGCAGTTTCTGCTTTACTCATTGAATATTAAAAATATGAAGGCAAAATAGGTACTACATGTTTGTAAAAGAATTAATCTGGGTTTATGCCCAGTTAGAATTCTGAAAAAATCTTTGGAATCCATATAAAAAATTAAGGAAGAAGTGTGTTCTAAGCAATTTTTTACATGCTTTATCTTATTATTAAGAGATTTTTTAGAAAATGTAACTCGGCATAAACCTAGTTGCATTCTTCGTCTGTAAATAAATTTATGAAATTTAGCTTTATCTATAAAACTTCGTGAGCATTTTAGAAATTGCTAGATTGCTTTTACGTATTTTTAGCGAGCGTTTCTATGCGTTAACATAGGACAAACGCGGTGTTGAGCTACGTGCAGTCGATACCCTTAAGAGGCCCGTCTACTACCTAAAATTCAGAATAAAATTAACTAACGTACCGAGTGTTTTGTGACCAGTACAAGAATGGTACAAATTTATTTAAACAATTATTTAATAGAGGAAGAATGGATCTACAGATGTGCCTTTTTAAACTTTTAATTAAAAAAATGTACATGAATATAAAAATTCCGAAAAATTCAAAAAAATTCATATTTTATGCAAACTTTACACGGTTATATCTCACGATACAAATTAATTTTAAAAATTTTAAAAAGGCACATCTGTAGATCCATCCTTTCTCTATTAAATGTTTATAAAAACATTATCCTGAAGTCAATAACAATCTGACAGTTTACTCGCAACGAAAACACTTTTACAGTATTTTTCAATTTCAAAATGACATTGCATAGCTGATGCAAAGTACGAGTTTCGAGCTGGTTTCAGGCAGCCCTAGTAGCAGGGTTGAAAAAAAACATGTTTTTTTCAATTTTAAACAAAACATTTGTTTTTTACTGTTTAAAACTGTTTTTTTGGTTTAAAACATGTTTTTAACTCTGCACAAAAAAACATGTTTTAAACAACAACAAAACATGTTTTAAACAGGGTATCTGTTTCAACTAAATATTGTTTCCATCGAAAAATGTCGCCAATGCTACTTTTTGTGCGAGGACGGGGATTTACATAGCTCTTGCTTCGTAACTAGGAGTCACCGATGGTCGGTGGTTGAATTTTTTTTTGTGTCATGCGTCATGAATGGATTACGGTATCATTTATTCACAATAGGCGTTAAGGGATAGTTAATAAGTTCATAGCATAGTCCAGTGCACATTAAGTGTAGTTCTATTTAATATAATATAATTAATATTTTTTCTGACCTGTTCACACGACGAAAGTTTTCACTAAAAAAATTCTTGAAAGTAAAACAATTGCTAGGAGCTGTCATAAGAAAAAAACTGCCAATGTCAATACCGTTCATACGGGGAATGTAATTATTTTTATTTATTAAATATATTTAAGATCACTAATAATAATACATTATAAAAAATAATTCCCCTACGGTTTCTCCATGACCGGTATTGACAGTTTTTTTTTATTACAGCTCCTAGCACACTTGTTTTACTTTCAAGAAACATTTTAGTAAACACTTTCCTTATGTGAACAGGGCATTATGTTTATGAATAAAAAAATTCTCAAAGATATTTTAGAGACTTTTTTATACTCTATAAGTACCCGCGAATGATTTAGTTAATAAATTTAATTAAACGTAGGAAAAAAACAGATTGGATTGTTGTTTTAAACATGTTTAAAACAGTTTTAAACACCTGATTTAAAACACAGTTTAAAACATGCATTAAAACATTAGGCCGTGTTTAAAACATGTTTAAAACAGTTTGTTTAAAACATATTGTTTTAAACATAACAACCCTGCCTAGTAGTGAAGAAAAGAGTGGAATGGAAAAAATAGTAAAATCGAGAGTATTTTAGGAATTGGGAAAAAACTTACACGAGCCGCTTAAATGACTCAGGAACAGTACATGAAAACATATGAGACTTATTCATAAAAAAAATGTATTGTAGAATATCAAATAAGTGGTTTTGAACAAGAAATTGCAAAAGTCACAAAAATAACTATCTGACGAAAAATCTGAAAATAAAGTGGAACCACAACCTAACAGAGATTATTTCTATGTGCGTTTTTTCCAAAAAAAATTATCTCAGTTTTTTTGTATCCAATCAAAGGACAGCAAATTTATCTTGCAGTGAATAAGTTGTAATTTCCTAATGCCCTAGAACATAGAATGTAATGACTACATAGTACTGACCTTTGTATTCGACTTTTATATCGTATCCAGCTCATAAATAAACAAAAATGTATTAGTAAAACAATCTATTACTTTTCTGCTAGTAATTCTCTTGGTATATTAACTGAAAAAAATTAAATATTTGCACCAAATCGAGGAAACAATATATGTAGGTAATTTTTTTAATTTAAGGCATTTAATAAAATGTAACTTATTTTATTATAGTATTGTTAGTTGAGCAAATTATTTATAATACTTATTGTTATTACAATAAAGAGTACCTATACATTATGTGCTCAAGTTCAATCATTCAAAATAAATTAAATAATTTGTATCAATGATGTTTCTTGACTATGGATAGTGTAGTGAAAGGATAAGGAAAATTACTGGAATTCAATCAGTATTTTATTTAACTAGTGAAATTTAAGTAATAAAATACTGACTGAATTCCAGTAATTTTCCTTATCCTTCCACTAAATAATTAGTGCTTTTAATTTTTTGGTTAATATAATTATAAACTTATTTAAATAAAAAATAAGATACCTATCTTAATATCCTCATATATTTCTTATACTTTTATTTGTTTTATTTTTGTTCCACAAATTCATGATTTGTACGCTTCGACCATAAATAGGCTAGACTAAGTACTGGTGCTTTTGTTTTGAAGCCAACATCTACGGTTCGGGGAGCGGTGTGGTGCCCCTATAACGAAGCACTGCGGGTTGCTGACACTGACATTCGAAGGTTGACGAAAGGTCGATGACTGACAGATATATTAATATTTGAACATATCTACAACATTTATTTATGTATTTTAAAATACTAGTTATTGTATTGAAATTCTAGGATTTTCAAAGAAATAAAAACAATTTTTTTATTAATGAACATACTATTTAATTTTATGAAAATATTATTGTTTTTGTACTATTTATACTTACACGTGAAATGTTACCACAGAGTCTTTATGGAATCTTTCCTTACAATTAGGAGCTGAACATGAACGAACCATTTTCAAAAGTGTAAAATGTATACGAACAAGTGTCAGATATCAAAATTACAACCAAACACAAATAAACAATATAATATATTATGCAGTTTTCATATACAAATGTCCACAAAGGTACAATCAAAACATCAAAACATTATTAAAGCCAAATAATGCTGAAACTAAAACCACGCCACGCTCACTTGACGTTTGTAAACAAGGAACGAACCTTCGACCAGCAATACACCTTTATGAAGGCATCACCCTCCCTCCCGCTTCACTATGTTGGCTTCAAAACATTGCCTACCATAGGTGGCGTATACTGTGTCTATCTTATTCATGGTCGAAGTTTGTACGAGTATTGTCTATTGTGAAATGCAGATTGAGTATTTGGGTCATGAAATCAGAATACAAATCTAAGAATGAAACTCTTAAAATAAACAAGGTTCATAATAATGTTAAATCCAAATCGTCAAACGAAACAAATACAAGACTTGGCCGTTTTTATTACCGCCTAGAAACGAAGAAGCTGAAACACTTTTAAAAAAAGAAAAATATGATTTCCTGCTTATCTAAACCAGAAATATAATGCATCACTAAGAAATAAATTTTCCATTCTCCATTCACTATAAAACAAAATAAGAATTCGAAACGCCTCATCTGAAGTTTATGTATTAAGCTATCTTTAAAGAATATTGGATGCAGTTGTTGCATCGCAGGAAAAACGAACGATTATTGGGACAAATGTTGTTGGTAACACATTCGGCACTTCTTCGCATAGGTAGTAGGTACTGATACAACTTTACAAAAACACGGAAGACCAAATAAACTTAAATCTGAAGTCGAATTTTAATAGGCAAATTTGAAAAAATAAAATACCTAGGTAGTGGTAATTTAATTATTTTTATATAATAATACATTTTTTATACATACAGGCCCCAGGCCGTATACCCTTTTCATATTATTAGGTACAAAACAGTATAAAAGACATCCATTGTAATAATATAATGGCTTGATTTGATATAAAATTTTGATCATTTGAAACGAAGGACAGATAAGACTGTTGACGTCTAGACTTAAAAAATATAGAAATAAAATTTCATAAAGGTCTTATTAATCTTCAATATCTTTTCAGTAATATTTTTAAGCAAATGACATAGAACATAGATTATAATTGGTTATAGAGAAAAATTCAAACACAATTTCCTAGCACATTTTTTAGTTAAATTACCTCTTCACTTTATGTTTTCAAGTTATAATATTGTTTCCTATTTCACATGAACTTAGCTATACAGGAATACAGGGTGTTTCATAACTTCAGGTACATACGTTAAGGATATAGTTTGATATGCTGATTACGAATCAAAAAGATTTTTTTTTAAATCGCAAAATTAATTTTCATGTTTTCCAGTCAAAAAATTTTCATTGCCACTGCCACTGGGTGAAGTAATGATTGTTTCATTTAAAATAATTTAATTTTGTAGATTTACTTTACTAGTATTATGTAATTTAAGATGTTTCATTACCTATTTCTCTTGTTTGTGTTTAATAGGAAAACGAATCCAGTGCAGTACTACAAAAATGCTGCAGGTAAACTACCTACCCTTAATTTTTCGAATTTAAAAAAATTCTTTTTGATTCGTAATCAGAATATCAAACAACATATACCTATAACGTATGTACTCGAAGTTATGATACAGCCTGTATATGTTTTTCTTTACCCCATAATTGGGCTTACGCCTGTTGGGTATTGTAATTATTATTATTAATAATAGGTAATAATAATAACTTCACATTTCACTTTTTTACCTTCCGCTTACCTGTAAAGGAAGGTATTGGAATCATGTAAAAAATCGGGTAGTGAGTTTTTAGCGGATGAGCACGAATTAGGTTCCTTACAACTCATTTTTGATAGTTCCCCGATGATGTCTGTATGTATGTGTGTGTGTGTGTGTGTGTGTGTGTGCGTGTGTGTGTATGTGTGTGGTCAGGGCCGATGCCGGATGTTGCATAACTCAAATACGAATTATCCAAAAATTTTGATATTTGGTATTTTACAATTGTATACGAATAGGAAGAGCTCATTAGATTTTGGTACAAATATCTTCACCGGAAGTGGTACTTTTTGAAGATTGAAAAGGTTAAGTGTCAAAAATTTCTATAAATTTGAACAAATATAGTATTTATTTGTAATAAGAATAAGAGGAAAAGTTATTTGCAATTTACGTTATAAAAAATTGTCTTTATCTGGTAGCATTAAAGAACTGCAGTAAAATTTAAAAAATAAATTTATCAAATAAAACGTTGAAATCTTGTAATCCTTGTTCGGTTGATTTTTGTTTCTGCATGAAAAATATTGACAGATGAGACGGGTGACAAGTTGGCATACTAGCGCTATATAAGTCATAAGTAAGCTATTAAATGTAGTAACTGAACGGAGGATTGCTTCAACACAGAAGAGTTTTCGTGTGAATGAATCTTTTGATTCAGGTGATACTAATTTCTGTGTTTGAATATTTTAGATTTTTATTTGTATATTTTAAATGGACACCGGATTGTACGTATACATTTCTGTTTAAAGTCTAGATATGGCGGAAGGTTGTGTGATGGTCACGTCAGATTTTTTCAATATTACTATTTTGTTCATTTTTAAAAATCCGTCTCCATCCTATACTACATTGCAAATGAAATGCGATACTAATAATATTTTTTTAAATTTAGTATTCGAAAAATTACAATAATTGTAGAAAGAAAACATTTTTACATTTAAAAATTAGAAATATAGTTGTAAGTAAAGAATGAAGTAAATTGTAATAGTAATAGGATTTCTCCAGTTTGATTGTAAAATTTGGAGGGTACATTCGAACCCCTTTTAGAGAAATATCAATTTAGAATTATGTACAGAGTCCTTGAAAACTATAATCAAGCGCAAAATGTTCTTCCCGAAATTCGACTCCACCTATACAAATTCGTCTAAAGATAGCAAAGTTTTAGTTCATTGTCCAACACACCTAGTCCTCCTATACAGGATCTTTTCAACATCCAACGAATTAGAGAAAATCCGAGCGAATTTTAAAATAGACGTCGTTATGTGGGCACTTAACACTGGACCACCGCCAACTAGGAATATTTCATAAACACAAAATAAACACTTCTCTGTTTAACATACGAGGAGATACCGTCCTACTGAGATTCATACATCCTTGTGACATTTTCAGTTTCGGAATTCGCGGTTGAATTATTCTGCTGTTCATGTAGATCACTGGTAAATGTAACACAGATGTTAGATGTTGTCAACTATTTATTTAGCTTGGTTTTATTGTCCTTCTATTTTATTGAATGTCCTAAATAAGTTATATGGGGATACGATGGTAGTTATGGGTTAGATTACACATGTTAGTCAGTAAATGTCTCGATGTAATTTATAAATCAAACTAGGATGTTCAACAACTTATGACAAAAAATTAAAAGGTATACTGTACGATGTGCTGATCATGAAACAGAAAGATTTTTTTTAAATACGTAAAGTTAAGGGTAGTTTACTCTACGTGTGTACATTTTAAGTATCACTGTTTTGATGGTATATTTAATAATTTGACATTTATTAGTATTTGATTTGAAAAAAATTATTAAAAATAACTACCGACCTGTGGCAAAAAATGTTTGCTTGAAATATTTTTTTGCGAATTTTAAAATGATTATTATTAATTACTGTGTAAAGCCCTACACAGTTCCCATAGCATTAAATGCTTTTTGTGTTTTATTGAACGGTTATACTATTTCATAAATCATAATAAACTAATGATTACCAAAGAATTGTACTAAATTTTGACACAGATATTAAATTAGGACTGCTGTTTAATCAGTTTATCTCAATATATGTTTTATATCTTGTAATAACGTTACTTCCATGAAATCAACATATTTAATTAAATTGACGACAGATGCAAATTCGTATAATAAAAACAAAAACCTAATATTATACTCTATAACCTAAAAATAGTTATTTGTCCAACTAGACAGGAAAGCGCTTCTTTTTCCCACTCGAGTTCGAAGTTTGAGTTACGAGTGAGAGTGGAAAAAGAGCTTTCCTCTCGTGTTTTCACGACTTATTTAAAAAAATTGTACATGTAGAAAAAAACACATAACTAGAAGTTAGTTTATAACTGCCATCTGTCAGAATGACGTTTAAAAACAACGATATATTTCACTGCAGCCAATATTCCAAATTAAAAGTTGTAAGATCGTGAAATTATAGAAAAAATATAAAACATAATAATTGTAAAATAATAGTTTACAGTACCTCAGTATACAGGTTGGTGGAGGTGAAATGCGAACATAGGGAACATACATGACAATCGAACTTTCATGCCAGGTATCTTGATATATTTTGTAGTAGTGTCACAAAACGAAGTAATGTGAATTTGTGTGGCAAAAAGAGTAATCAATAATAGAAATAATAATAAAATCTAAAAGTGCATGTAAACTTTCTCGTTCTGCTCGTACACATACATTATTATGCAATGAAAATATTTTAATGAAAATAAAAATTTCAATAATATGACAGCAACTTTTGACATTGACAGTACTTATTCCACGTATATCAAGATGCCTAGCATGAAAACTCCATTATCATATATTTCCCTATGTTCGCATTTCACCTCCACCAACCTGTATAATCAAAATTTTCAATAAAATAATAAATTTAATACAATTTTTAAAATATTTCATAGTAAAATAACACTGGTGGTTTTCTTTCTTCTCTAAAGAGGGAAAACTTGCTTTCCTTAATATTTCGCGAGAAGAAATGTCGCATGTCGTGAAAAAAATATTTAATCACACATGGGGTACCTACATACAATGTGTATAAAAATAAAGAGTAAAGTAGGTATAGCATTATTTTTGCCTTAGTATAAAACAAAATTTAATTATGAACTTTTAAAAATTAAGTAAATTTCTTTATAATTTTGCACTAATTAGCATCATAAAATACTTTTTAACGATTTCAGTTTTCTACATATTTGACACCTGAATCCTGAATATAAGAAGCATATATTTTCAGCTGTACTGGGTGACCTTTAAAAAGACAAATGATAAAAGTTAGATTGTTAAAGAATAGAATGATTGATCACCAAAACTTGCGAATTGTTGGCACCTTTACCTTTCCAACATTGTACAGAATCAAAGTTGATATCTTGAAAGTCATATTTATAACTTTATTGGCTTGCCGAACAAGATCATGATTATTTTATGAGTTCTTCAAGAGTTTAGTAACTTTCATTACTGTATTGCAGTTATGCTGCGAAATGCATTTGTGTATTTATTTTATACATATGAACGTATTTATGATGCCAATGTATTTAAGTATTGTGTTTGTCAGCTACTGTTCGAAATGTTTTATGGTATTTAATATGATTTTTTTCCTACAAATGCAAACGAACATCTCTATTAAGGGGTTTTATCGCTCAGCGCTGCTAGATCACAAATTCCCGTTATTTCAGGTACCCGCGCTGACAGCGTTTTATGAGCATATGTTGCCTCTATTTATCTAATTGCTATGTGTCGCTCCATTCTTGTTTAGAAAATACTCAATTTGATTGTCTAGCGCGCATACAATTTTTAATTTTATTTAACAAATTACTCGACTACTATTTGAAAATTTTATATAATAATGTGATACAATGCAATCATAGTTTCGAAGAGTTTTTCTCAGAATTATTATTATTTAATTGTTTATAAATAATAATCATAAAAATTTAAAAAATTCAACAACAGCTAGATTTTTACTGCTTTTGTCTTTATATGGTATTTTTTTTTTAGATTTATAGGATTATTAGGTTGGGAGTAATTTGTTAAATACTTTTTTTACTGTGATAAAAGACTCTTAACTTATGGTACAAACAAAAAATGTTCGCTTAAGAGAGATTTTACTGTATAGGTAATAGGTAATGAATATTTTTGAAACAGTAAAAATATTTAGGTTAAGTTATATATTTTTACATGAAGATTGGTTATACTCGTTTACTGAACGGAAGAACAGCCTTTTTCATTTTCATAAAGATGACAACTTGCCAAGTTAGTTTTGACAAATTACGAAATATTTCTAGTTTAAATGGACCTCAAAAATCGAATAAAACTAAAAACATAAAAATTCCACTATTTCGTTTGAAATTGAAACACTAACCAACTAGTGACAAATATAACTTGTCAAATAAACGAAATAAAATGCATACACCTATAACATTTTAAATTAAAAACGTAAGGCGCAACATTTGTTAGAAACAGGGGCGTGTAATGTTGCTAGGAAGGGCCAAATATTTTGTAGAAAGGGCAACATTGATCAGATCTTGCACTTTTAAAGGTCGGAGGGGTGTTCCAGGAAAGAAAACGCTCATGTTTTTACCTACTTCTTGTACAAAAATAAATAATTGTCGGATAACCAATTATGAGAATATGACGGTGATAGGTATCGCATACCTACTAAATACTAGTCGAATAATTGTTCCTGATTCCAGTAGCGTATTTCCGGGGGGGGGGGGGATAAAGGGGACATATCCCTCCAAAGTTCTAAGAAAAATATTTTTTTATCTGTTATTATTATTATTCAAATTCATCATAAAAATGTTTTTCTTTATTTTGCACGTAGAAGAGGAAAAAACCGTGCTGTTATGTATCTCTGAGAATTCATTTTCAAGAAATTTACCTTGAAAAACATAACATTTTCGCCTGCGGCGCTTTTTCTCATGGTGCAATTTATACCTAATTGTAAATATACATCATTACCACTGAAAGGACTGCAGATATCCGATATCGCAAAATTTGTTTTAATTATTGTACAAAACATTTTTATTTTTATATCTCCCCCTAAAACTGATGTCTGAGTACGCCACTGCCTGATTCGAAGATATAAAATTCGTATTCCATCAATATTATTTTGAAAATAAATAATATAATATTAATTCCTGCCAAAGTAACGCTTTAGATGACAAAAAACCTATGTTGTGCTTCGTAGGTAAATCACATAATGTTCTTGCTTACAAAATCCGATCACTGGATTAAATTTTCTGGAGCTGTTTAGCAAGAAATTAGTGTAAATTGTAGGTCATAAAATTAGCCATAAATAACAGTATCTAATGATTATTAAGTTGCAAATTGAAACTGTAACATTATGAGACTATTAATATGTTAATTCATCATATTAAATTTTGCTCACTCAGCCTATATTATAATATTATAAAATATTCATTTCATTATGAATGAATCATGTCATATGACCTAGTTACAGAAGCCAACAGGTTGTGGATATGCCTCTATCTTTATATGAAGCACTTACAATAACAATATGTGACTCACTTTAACAATATTTCGTTTCATCATAACCGGGAGAAAATCTAAAATAATTTACATACTTATGTAGACATGACTTGTAAAAGATAAACAAAATTGAAGATTATTTAAACCACTGTGATTTTGTTGTGATTCAGTAGGAAGTTAAATTTAAATATTTACATTTTGGTAAGTGTTATTTTATTGTAGTATTATTTGTGATAATGTATATAGCAATAATTATTTTATTTAAAATATAACCTTGAATAAATATTTAAAACATAATATATGTTTTAAATACAACTAACTATAATAGTATATTATGTATCAAGATTTATAAACGTCATTTTAGTCATGAGTTTTTTTAGATACGAGCTATAGAACATACTATAATTTTTCTACAACCACAAATTAAATATCATAAATTCATAAATATGTCAAATTTCATTTTTAGAGAATTTTTGCCCAAAACGTGTTTTTTGTTCGAGTTTTGAAGGGTACGAAAAGAGATCATCCTAATCTGAATTTACCTCTTAAAGTAGAGCCACAATGGGTTTTTTCCCGAAAGAATCGTCTAATTTGGTTGAAAAGTCGCTGAGTTAAGTGCGAAAAACCTAAAAATGCACTTTTTCAAAAACACCCATAACTTTGTGCCAAATCTTCGTAGGAACTTCGTTCTTTGAGTCCTGCACAGGGAATTGAACAAATTTTAGTGTCCTTTTGGTAGATCAAGTCAAAAAAATTCAAACTCTACACATCGTCAAAGTTGGACATTTTTAAAATTAAAAATGGGTACTAGAGGGGGGCGAAAGGGGTTGCTGCATGACTTTAAAGTAGACACTTTCAAAGTTTTTCGCCCTCGAAGATTCATCGAAATCGATTGAAAATACGCCGAGTTATGGCGGTTTGAAAATGGTCGAAATTTTTATGAATTTCAAGGGTTTTTTTCCGCCAGTGTATTTAATTAAATAACACGGATATCGGGATATCTAAATATAGAATTATGACAAATTGTCTCATTTATAATTATTGCAACAGATGCAACTGCAAATGGAGCACAATATATTTAGATATTTTGTATTATTAATTAATTGACTATTTATTGCACACATGTTCAAACACCAGCCGAATGAATAATGTATTTGCTACAAATATATAAAACTGGAATAATTTAATAAAATAAAAATTATTAAATAAAATAAAACCTGGTAGGCACTAAGTAGTTAATAAAATGTAATATTTTTATTAACATTTGCATTTGCTCAAAGTTATAAAATCATTATTATATTAATATTAGGTGATAGTTTTATATTTTGTGTTGGATATTTTAGGCAAAAGGCTTTTCCAGCAAAATAACTGGACTACTTTTTAGGTATAAGCTGGGCTAAGTTTCTTGCCAAACTTGAATTCAGTGGGTTTAGAGCTTTTCCTAATAAAAGCAAACACACCTACCTACAATAGTTATTTATGTATTAAGGGTGTAAGGAAGCTTTTATGGCTTGAGACGTGATTTAGAGCCCGAGCGTCAGAGATGAGGGCAAAAATCACGTCAAGAGCCATAAAAGCAAGTTACGCCCGTGATACATACCCAACTTTATGCACGGTTCAATATTTTCTAATGAATTAATTAATTTATCTACAACAATAGAATAATGTATTCATTATATACGTGAAAGTAGTATAATAAAACCCTCCATAAGGACACATTATGAAATAATGAATTCATTATTTCACACTGTTAAATAATGAGTACTTTATTCTCTCGAACTGTCAAACTGCCATCACATCTGTTTTAATATTAGTGTTACATCAAGTTATCATTTTATGACGTTTTAAGCAGAAACAGTAAAAATAATAAAAATTTGTAAAACGCTGTATATGACTATAAATAAATTGTCATCACACCAAAGTTTGAGTTTAGGTTAATATCAATACAAATTTGTAGTAAGAAAATGTTGCTTTATTTAAAAAGTTGTAGATAAAACGTCGTATTTGACTCGAAAATAATGGCTATAATTAACTCGGATAATTTATACACTCGCCTTCGGCTCGTGAACAAACTTTCATCCTCATTAATTATAGCCTACATTATTTACTCGGTAAATAATATACTATTAATTTACTTGTTTAAATTACCAAAAATTTCGAAATACTTTGACTGTTGCTAAGATACCAAAAAAATCAGACAATAAACGAAAATATAAATGTCAAATTTGTCATTATTGAATTAAACATTTACAAGATAATTTATGTTAAATGTAAGTAAAAATGATGTTATTTAAATAAAAATGGTACAACTAATTATAGAAAATGGTTATTTGTAGGATTATTAGTAGTTTATATGAGGAAAATTGAAAATCTAAATTGTTTGCATTGATTTGACGTTTTTTTTTTATAGCGCACTGCGCTATAAAGTGGTTCGTGTGCTATAAAGTGACGTTTACGTCAAAGAAATTCGTGTATAAGTGTCAAATTATGATATGACCGTGCATAAAATAAGTTTTGTTAAAATCTGTTCTATTTGGATTTGTTTAAAGTAGAATTCCCTATAAATTGTTTTGAGCTAATGCAGTTACATACCTATTCTTTTTTTTAAATAAATATTTTACTGTAAGTAAATCTAGGTAAATAGATTAATTATGCTTGTTAAGTTAATGCGAGCAATCAAATCAATTTGTATGAAAAAGTTTCCGCAAAAACTGTAACGCAAAATCGTATGAAAAATAGTAGTAATAGGGTACTTTTCCATAGTAGCAAATTAGTAATCCAGTCAATTATATTGAAAGGAGACTTCAAAAATGAGTTATTGCCATGAAAAAAGTTTTCAAAAAGCTAATGGTAGTTCTTTAAATATTTGAGATTTTACGTATCAATACATCTACGTCACAATAATGCGTTTCACGTGTATTCTTACTTACAGTAATAAAGAAACTACCAAATTGCATTTTATATTTTGTAACATTTAGAAACAGTTGATTTTACATGTAGTACATTTTAATTCCAGCCCCATGGTTTGAGAAGATTTTCAGCTATACATCTACGTCACACAAACTTTAAAAATTAATTACAGCTTTATTAGAACAATTAAGGCTTATCAGTACTTTCAATCTCTTTCAAATAACATGAAGTTTCAATAAAAAACTTTTTTTACTACTCTATTCATTTTATGTCACGTATTAAAACCAAAAGTATCGAAAATCATCGATGGTCCAATAACACAGCACACAATTTAAAAGTAAAAGTATATCTCCAACTCTACGTAATCGGTAAAGTGGCAATCCACGTTGCCGACAGAGCGACTGATTATTGACCTAGTGACCAATATTCATCTCAAAACACAAATGTTCACACAGAGAAGCGATACCACCCTGGATTTGATTTCTTCTTTGATAAACC
This sequence comes from Agonum fuliginosum, assembly GCA_947534325.1. Taxonomy (NCBI): domain Eukaryota; kingdom Metazoa; phylum Arthropoda; class Insecta; order Coleoptera; family Carabidae; genus Agonum; species Agonum fuliginosum. The sequence goes on along the minus strand of OX384033.1, from coordinate 35,303,392 downwards.
CACATTTTACTGACAGTTGTTCGAAGAAATAGTTTCTCTTGATAATATTTCCAGGTTAGAATATGAAAATTGTTCGCATTTGTGATCATATTGTACCGCTATAAAACTGTGTATTCCTTATATGGCGTTAATCTTATAGCAAGATTGCAAGGTTTCGTTGTGTTTCTCAAAATGTTAACATTTATCTCCATGCTTTCGAATGGCTGATATTAATAAAGTTTTGAGGCTTGTGGTTTAATCCTTGACCAAGCATATGTAATATTTATTTTGTTATTAATAAATTGTTGATTTATCTAGTTTTTGGAATGAGATTTGATGGAAAGAACGGATTAGATTTGATTAGCCTTGATAATTGTAAATTGGTGTTGAAATTTGTATTTGCCTTATTTGTATGTTGTGCTATTTTTTGTTCTTGAATTATTCATTTATTGCAGTTATTTACATTTTAAATTACTTACCTATGTTTAGTTTAGCTCACTGAGTCATGGACGACTTGATAAATATAGATCAGTTTCTTTTGCATTAAAAATATATAGTATATTACATTACATGAAAATGTTTATTTTCCAAGGGAAGCGGACCGTTTATGAAATTAAATTTAAGTAAAAATATTACATAGGCCACTGGGGGTGTTGCTAACTCGAAATATACTGTACTGATTGGATTCAAATTTGGTATGGTATCATGGGCGTAGTTAGAATATTTTTCCAGGGGAAGCGGACACTTTATGAAATTAAATTAATTAAATTAAAAATATGATAGGCCACTGTAGGGCAGTCAAAATAGACATTAAAAATCGAAAATTTAACAATAATTCAAAAAGTCAAGGGAATGGTACATCGAGACAGCAATAAATCTCATTTTGCAACCTTTTCCGAAGTCCGGAACATTGTTAAAATTGCAATTAAGTTGAATTTTACTTTATGCTCGGGAAAAAAATTCCAAAGTTTTGCAAACTTAAGGTAGTATTAAATATATTATTTCTTGTAACGTATCAAATTTGCAACCAATTTAAGGGTACGGAACATTTTTTTAAATAAAAAATAAGGTTTTTCCTTAATAAACTGGACGAAAAAAATTCCAAAAGTTCTGCAAACTTGGCAGATACATCGGTAAAATATTCCGAACAGTATAGATTTGCAACCTTTTACGTTGACCGGAACATGTTTATTTATAATTTAAATTATAAATTTAAATTATAAATAAATAATCCGGAGACGTAAATTTTTTGAGCTCAAGGTTAAATACCATTAAATTTAATTTTTTGAGATGAAAAATGTCTTTTTTCCAGGGACCTGAACCGTTGAAAATAACGGTTCGGGTTCGGTTCGTGGTTCAATAAAAAAATTTGGTTTGGTTGTGTGTTCCGGTTCGAAATTTTTATTTTTGTCCGGTTCGCGAACCGGTTCAATTTGGGTTCAACAGTTGATATTTAAATTTATATTTTAATTTTTTTAAATTACACTGAAATGTAATATTATAAGTTTAATGAAGATAAATTTTAACATTTATATTAACAATAGAAAATAAAACAAATTATTATTGCAAAATGCAAACACAAACAAATCAAAGTACTAGGCAACTTGAAAACTAGAAACAAGATGGAAACATATTAAAAACCGGTTTTTCGAACCGGTTTAATGAACCGGTTCAGTATTTGTGTTCCGTTTAAAGTTCTTGTTCTTTTTACCTCTCGCCTCATATTCTATAAGAGAGGTAGGTATTGTAATGGGTCAAAATTTTCAAATATGAGTTTTTGGTGGATAAGCACGTTTCAGGGTCTCTAGAATACGAATTTACTATTTTCACGATGATGTCTGTGTGTGTGTGTGTGTGTGTGTGTGTGTTTGTGTGTTTGTATGAACCGACGATTTTTCGTCCACGATAACTTAAAAAGTATCAAACCGTTTATAACCAAATTTCATATTTAAGGTTTTAATAAGTATCTTAACACCGGATAAGATTTTGGTAGAAATCCGCAAACCGGAAGTAGTACTTTTAGAAGTTTGGAAAAGTTTTCTTTAAATATATTGGTACATTATTTATTTATGACAATTTTTACAATTAAAAATAAAAGAAATTGTGATTATATATGTGTAAAGTTAATTATAAATACAAATTGCTGAATCTGGAAGTATTTAACAATAGAATAAAGTACAATTAATATTATATTTTTTTGAAATTCCAGTATCTTGTTGTCCATGATATGAAATTTGTTTCTACATAAAATTTGAATTATTATGACAGTGACAGTACAGTTGACATCTTTTGCTTGCATATTGGTTTACATTATCATTTACATATTACATGAACATGAAACTATTAAAATGTAAGTAAAACTATTTATTAGATTAGTAGAATATGCAGAATTAGGCGAGAGGTCGTGTGGTGGCCACAGCAGATTTTTTTATTTTAGAAAAAGGTTCAAGTTTCGGTTTAGGTTCATAAAAATAAGCCGGTTCACTCTGGTTTCGGTTTATGTTCCGGTTCGGTTCAGGTCCCTGCTTTTTTCATTTCCTAGGGGAGAGGGCAAGCCGAGTTTCCATTAAATTCGAGTTGGAGGCGTAGCTACGTGCGCAAGGTACCGCTAGTAATTATTTTTCTCAATTTATTAAAAAAACATAATTTTTAAAAAATAAAATTTATTTTCACCAATGTTTTAGACCTAATATAAAGTTCATAGTGATAAAAATATTATTTTCAGTACCATACAAAGCCCATTATTATCATAATCACATGACTAGGTATCGAGGTGTCTGCAAGTTACCACATATTAGCCAGTATTCGATGTAAGCATATAGCAGCGTATGTTTTTAGCAGCACAGTTGTGTTTCTACCAACTAAATATAGTCCGCGGAATTTCGTCTCATCGTCTCTCGTTCAGCTGTGCACTACACTGTCCAAGTTAACTTGATTCTGCTTCTGATTCTAGAAGCTCGTTCGGAATCTGTAAAAATATCCGCCCAAACGCCTCCCGCTTTCCGATCAGCAAATAGCGAATACGTGTTTATAAACATTGAGGCAATGGGCAACGCTTTGCGGAAATCAGAGCTAGTGTACAGGGTGTTCCACAACTTAGGACAAAAATTAAGGGGTAGGGGAAGGTATTCTACCTTGGGATACAAATTAAATTTTTTCACGACATGCGGAGAAATCACAATTTTCTTCTCACGAAATAGTGAGGAAAGTAAGTTTTCCCTCTCTAGAGAGGAAAGTAAGCAGTGTTACTACCAATGTAATTGTACGATGAAATATTTTAAAAATTGTAAGTAATTTGATTGAAAATCTGATTTTATAGTTATGTACTGTAAACTATTATTTTACAATTATTATGTTTTATACTTTCTTTTTCTACAATTTCACGATTTTACAACTTAAATTTAGGGTATGTTCCAAAATTAAACCACATGTACCATAGTAATTTTTTTCAGGATGTCAGTACTAATTTGAAACGCGGTAACTGAAAACGGCGGTAAATTTTCGCAAATATTCGTTACCACGATCACCGTGCTAGAGAGCACGATATTTGTGGTAAATTTGTATTTGTGTATCGCGATCTCACAGTTTTAACTTAAAATCGTTGGTTTGTTTTGCTGTTGAATGGCTGATTTTTCTCTGTTGGAAATGATTATATATAAACGGATTTATCTATTCGAAAAATTTGCGAAATTGTATGTAAGCATGTATTATTTGTGTAATATCATATTATGCTTTTATTTAAAGATGAAAAAGTATATATTTGTGACTTTTGTGCTTCCATTTCAATAAATACTCTAACCTAAATGTCAAAATTTTACCGAAGCGTTTCACAAGTTTTTGAGAGAAACGTCACATTCAGTTACCAAAGAATTACCGTAGCATAATACCACGGTAAACATGGTTTAATTTTGGAACATACCCTTAATTTGGCATATTGGTTACAGTGAAACATTCCATTGTTTTTAAACGTTATTCTGACAGGCGGCAGTTATAACCTAACTTTTAGGTATGTGTTTCTGCTACATTTATAATTTTTTTTAATGTTGTATCTAACACGAGAGGAAAGCTCTTTTACCACTCTCGCTCGATTGCCTCACTCGCTTTGTCGCTTTGCTCGTGACACAAACTTCGAGCTTGAGTGGGAGTTTTTCAGAAAATGATTGTACATTGAAGAACAACTAACTTTTGTTAATAACTATTTTTTTTATTGTGTTGATATTTGAAAGATTAATAGTAAAATCTTATATAAGAAAATGGCAAAATGTCTCGCGGTACAATGCGGTGTTGTACCTTGGAACAGAGCTGGTTGTACTTCGGGACAACTAAAATATAAGGAAAAAAGAAAGAATCAAACGAACAGAAACATTTTTTTATTCAAAGAAATATAATTGAGTTTGGGAGAGAAATAAAATGATCCCATTTTATACGTTTTAATGTCTATACCGTAGCGCGATACTTAAAATTTTAGTTTAGCGATAAATGTACGCAATTATAATTTCCATTATCCTTGAAAACTAAATTTGAAGTTTACATATCCTCGAAGACATGTACCTGTGCCTTGGAACCATGTCACAAGGTAGGTAAAAGCAAATTATTGTCCAAAGGTACACTAAGCAAATATTTTTATTAAATATAACGCAGTATTTGTTTAATTAACTTTAAAATATCAATGCAAGAAGTTTTCGAAGAAGTAACAATGTATATACTAACTGGACTATCAGACAATGAAAGGTACCAAATAGATAGGTACTTCATCTTCAGTAACTGTACAATAACTGCATGAGACTTGAAACAACGTGTATCACTTTATTTTCAACAGCGTTGTTAAATTCTACTTGAAATTAGTATGTGGCTGCAATTGGTGTTGTCCAAAGGTACATGCGTCCCAAGGTACAACACTCTCCCCTACTTATTAAGGTGGTTGGCTTCTAGCCGTTAAAATGGTGAAAAGTATGTTTAGTTTTCCCATTAAAATTGAAGTAAGAATTGAAATTTTCGAATTAACTAAGATATTTTTGAAAAGTTTAAGGATGCTTCCTCTTTGCTCTAATGCCAGTTTTTTTAAAGTTTTTTCTTCAATTTTTTTATGTGCATGGCTAAACATGTCAAATTTTGTGAATATTTCATGTGTAATTTTAATACAATCCTACATAGAAATTCTAAAAAGTTGCATTAGAGCAAAAAGAGGGCAACTTATTGTTTAAACCAATTTTATGGGGAAAACTGCATGTTGTTTTTCGCTATTTTGACGACTGGTGTTGATCCATTTTGAATTTAATTTTCTGGAATACAAAATTCAAAAAGTGTTCAATTTATTTATTCAGATATTTAATTTAAATATTTGTTTATTAAAGTAATACAGAGCGTTCAGTAAAACCTATAATTTTTACTGGAATCGTGGAATAAACTCGTCGATAGCTGGTCGCAAGATATCTAAAGGAAATACTGCGACAGCTTTTTTCAGAGATGCCTTTAAGGACTCCACGTTGTGGTGAGGTGTCTACGCTAGAAGCTCTTATGATGCCAAGGAGAAAGTTCCGAGGGTCCAGAGAGGTCACCATCCCGTTCAGTAATGGTTTGGTGGGGCATTTCGTATCACGGTGCCTCTGCTATTTATTTTTGCGAAAAAGGGGTTAAAACCTCGGCAAAAGTTTATCAAGAGATGCTGATGGACGTGGTTAAAACCCTAAATTCGACATTATTCGAAAACAAGCCTTGGGTATTCCAGCAGGATTCCGCACCGGAGCATAAGACGAAAACGACACAAAAATGGCTGAAGGCCAACGTTCCGGCGTTTATTCGCGCTGAAGACTGGCCGTCAGGAAGTCCTGATTTGAACCCACTTGAATATTAATTGTGGTCAGTGTTGGAAGAAAAAGCGTGTTCGAAACCTCACCACAACGTAGAGTCCTTAAAGTCATCTCTGAAAAAAGCTGTCGCAGAATTTCCTCTAGACATCTTGCGACCAGCTATCGACGAGTTTATTCCACGACAATTCAACTCATGTGTCATCTGTCAAAAATGGACCAATCAATTTTGAGAATTTTTTCGACAATTTATCACTAGTGCTCGCAGCGACATAATTTTTCGACAATTTTCACTAGTGATCCAATCGACAATTTTAAACAATTGAATATATCTTTATTAATCAAAATCCTATTGTTATAACTGTTGTAATGGAAGTGAAGCTATTTATAAATCATTTTCATAAAGAAAGAATACATTTTTATTCGATGAATTGTCCTCCGAATACCATTCGTGCTACGCACTCGTGCAATTTTCAATCAAGCGTAATAACCATTCGTGATACAGCAACAAAAATTGTCGACATAACTTGGAACACTAGTGGTATTATATATGACAATTCAACTCATGTGTCATCTGTCAAAAATGGACCAATCAATTTTGAGAATTTATAAATTTTCCACCAATTGAAACGAATTTTTTCGACAATTTATCACTAGTGCTCGCAGCGACATAATTTTTCGACAATTTTCACTAGTGATCCAATCGACAATTTTAAACAATTGAATATATCTTTATTCATCAAAATCCTATTGTTATAACTGTTGTAATGGAAGTGAAGCTATTTATAAGTCATTTTCATAAAGAAAGAATACATTTTTATTCGGTGAATTGTCCTCCGAATACCATTCGTGTTCCAAGTTATGTAGACAATTTTTGTGGCTGCATCACTCATGATTATTACGCTTGAGAAAATAGCACTCGTGCTACGCACTCGTGCAATTTTCAATCGAGCGTAATAACCATTCGTGATACAGCAACAAAAATTGTCGACATAACTTGGAACACTAGTGGTATTATATATGACAATTCAACTCATGTGTCATCTGTCAAAAATGGACCAATCAATTTTGAGAATTTATAAATTTTCCACCAATTGAAACGAATTTTTTCGACAATTTATCACTAGTGCTCGCAGCGACATAATTTTTCGACAATTTTCACTAGTGATCCAATCGACAATTTTAAACAATTGAATATATCTTTATTCATCAAAATCCTATTGTTATAACTGTTGTAATGGAAGTGAAGCTATTTATAAGTCATTTTCATAAAGAAAGAATACATTTTTATTCGGTGAATTGTCCTCCGAATACCATTCGTGTTCCAAGTTATGTAGACAATTTTTGTGGCTGCATCACTCATGATTATTACGCTTGAGAAAATAGCACTCGTGCTACGCACTCGTGCAATTTTCAATCGAGCGTAATAACCATTCGTGATACAGCAACAAAAATTGTCGACATAACTTGGAACACTAGTGGTATTATATATGACAATTCAACTCATGTGTCATCTGTCAAAAATGGACCAATCAATTTTGAGAATTTATAAATTTTCCACCAATTGAAACGAATTTTTTCGACAATTTATCACTAGTGCTCGCAGCGACATAATTTTTCGACAATTTTCACTAGTGATCCAATCGACAATTTTAAACAATTGAATATATCTTTATTAGTCAAAATCCTATTGTTATAACTGTTGTAATGGAAGTGAAGCTATTTATAAATAATTTTCATAAAGAAAGAATACATTTTTATTCGGTGAATTGTCCTCCGAATACCATTCGTGTTCCAAGTTATGTAGACAATTTTTGTGGCTGCATCACTCATGATTATTACGCTGAAGAAAATAGCACTCGTGCAATTTTCAATCAAGCGTAATAACCATTCGTTATACAGCAACAAAAATTGTCGACATAACTTGGAACACTAGTGGTATTACCTATATATGATTATAGCTATGTGTAGAAGCTAAATGCGGACATTTTGAATAAATTATAAATGATTTAAAAGGTATTGATTCACTGATTTCAATAGTGTTTTTATTTTTTTCCTAGCTCTTTTCGTTCTCAAGATATTTGCTTTCAACTGTTGGACAGTATTTATGGCAAGACTATTATATACTCGTACACTTTTTCACCATTTCCCATTTCCCTTACTTGTACCCATACGCACAATTCTAATCCCGCAAATCATCATCACCACGCTCGCAATTTCACTTTTTGACAATTTCAGGGCAGGTCCGTAACAGGTTGATTTGTACATAACTGCGAACCGTAGTGCCTAGTAAACCGTAATGGCGCCGTCGTAAAGTAAATCCACGAAATGCCGGTGCAGACATGCATGCACTGCCCGAGTGCCGTTACCGCCCCGTAACCGTAACCGGTTCACTACCGGTTCGACCGACATGCAGGGAGTGATACAGATTGATTTTCTATATTTAGTGCGGAGTTGAGAACTACGTATAAAGCAGTGGGAAAGTTTTAAAGTCAGTTTGAAGGTAGTTTTAGTTTGATTGTAAATTAGGGGTGAAATTGGAGAATATTCTCAACAAAAGTATTGTAATTAACTTGTAGTATGTTGCAATGGTTATTTACGAACCAAATGCGGGAAGATTATTATCCCACATGTGCGGTTTTTTGAAACACGAGAGAAGCGAATGCTGGACTGGTGTCTTCCCGCAAGAGGTTTGTACAAGGTTTTTTGTAACGAATAAAACTATAATCAAATACATTCAAGTTGTAGTTGTAGTCCGATCATTAAATTTGAGGTTACGATGCTTTTTCTACTCAGTACTACCGACAGATGGCGCGCTGCAAACAAGTTTTATTTTTAAATATTGGCGGTTTTTGGTGGTCTTGATAATTTTCATTAATTATAATTCCAGGAAGTAACACTTTATACACCAAATTTTATTATTTTTAAGATGATTTTACTCTGAAATGTCTAGAAAAGCCGGTGTTCTTTGCATTTTTCCAGTTTGACTACACAGGGAAATTGACATTTCCGATTGTCAATTGCGTGTTTACGGGGGTTTTATCGCTCAGCGCTGTGTACCCGCGCTGACAGCCTATGTTTTATGAGCAGATGTTGTCTCTATTTATCTAATTGCTACGTTTCGCTCCATTCTTGTTTAGAAAATACTCAATTTGATTGTCTAGCGCGCATGTAATTTTTAAATTTATTTAACAAATTACTCGACTACTATTTGAAAATTTTATATACCTACTAATGTAATACAAACATTTAAATTTACAATGCAATCATAGTTATGAAGAGTTTTCTCAGAATTATTATGATTTAATTGTTTATAAATAATAATAATAACAATTTAAAAAATTCGACAACGTAGCTAGATTTTTACTGCCTTTGTCTTTATACGGTATTTTTTTTTAGTTTTATAGGATTAATAGGTTGGGAGTAATTTGTTAAATACCTAATTTTTTTACTGTGATAAATGCCCCTTAATATGTCATTTCCTAGGTGATGAGTACAAAAAAAGTTTAAATCATGTACCTATAGGCTTTTGGCCTAAAGTCTAAATTATAGGTAGGGGAGAGTCGGACAAAACCGGATAGTATGATAAAACTGACTAGTTGTTGCAATTGCAATTATCCGGAGAACGTTAAAATCATCCTCTGTAAACAGCCACTAATCGTAGCTAATGAATCATTATTCTTTGCATAGTTAGAGCTTGCAGGTCGGGTGAAAAAATGTACTATATATTTTAGTCCAGTAACCTAGTACATCGTAAGTTGCATCAAGTGGTGGTAGTAGGTTTCTATTTTTTTTCTTGTATAGGATGTGACTGAGATGCAAAATCCAAGTTTTCGACCTCGGAAACCCTCCGGAACACTTCTGAATATCTCAAAAACTGCTAAATTTTTGCACTTTTTTCGGATTCTTACCATTTTGACTATGAAGGAGCACGATTTCGACAAAAACCATTCTATACATTTTTAAACTAGATTAAATTGTCTACAATCTAAGACCAGAATGGGCTCGGTAGCTCTAATAGTTTCCGAGATACAGCTTTTCAAAGTTTGGCAAAATATACAGATTTGAAACACCAACCGTTTCTCTTCTACAAAAATTTTACTATATTCTCTCGCGGAAGAACTTTAAATTTCAGCTCAAGGAAGACCATTGAAAATTTTTGACAGAATGTATCTTATAGAAAAAAGTACGAGGAATTCAGTGCTGCAAACCGGAAGTCAATATCATTATTCGTTCAGATATTATAGTATATATTATATAGTATATATTTTCTTATTCATAAATACTTTCCTAAGATTTAAGAGAAAAATTCTCGGAAAAAAATTTGTGATTTGAATTTTTGGAGGAGGTAGGGGGTCTTAAATCAAATTTTTCATTGGGGCCTTTTATTTCTAGTTACGCCACTGATATATAGGGGCGGCAAATATAGTCTTGCACCCGGGCGGCAGATTTCGTTGGCGCGCCACTGTTCATAACTGTGTCCTAGTTTTGTGTTTTTTCGTTGCCTTTTTAATATGTAATGGTACTAATGGTTTTCGTGATTATTATATGGCTATCCAGTTTTATCCTACTGGTTGATAAAATCTGATATTTTGCCATTTTTAAATAAATATTTTCTTTTGACTAACTGTAAGATTTTTATTAAAAATTATCAATGGTAGGCGAAGATGATGTAATGTCATAATATGTTAAAATTAAACATATGTTTATTTCCATAAGACAGCACTATTATATCCACTATTATTTGACTGCAATGATATAAAAATTTCGGATATTGTAAGCAAATTCTAGGAATTTTGTCAAAACTAAGCAGCGAAAACGAGAAAACCACATTTATTAAAAACGATTTAAGATTCAATATGTTTTTATCGAAAATTGCATGAAAAAAATCTGTAACAAAATTAGTTTGCAGCATCCCAGCTTGTCTGCTTGTCAACATAATTTTAACCTACATCTGACTCAAATGTTCTGGAAAACATCAAATATAATTCAAGGTCTCTACACCGTTTCCTATATTTATGGGAATATTAATGTATACAAAGTATTAAAATCTGTTTGCGTTTGATGGAAACTACACAGTGATTCCTAAAATTTATGTTCTGACTCAGAATAATAAACAGAGAACGCAGTTTCTCAATATGACGTGCAAATCAGTTAGATAATAACAAAAATGTGCATACTATTTAATTAAAAGATCTTCCATAACTTTAGCAACAAGTGCGATAACTTAAGAAAGATCTTAGGTGTTACTATGATACCGGTACCAGTATATCATTCTAAGTCTAACGAAGGAGAAATTAATATAGTAGAGGAAGTCAGAGTGATAATTCTTCAGATTTAGAACCACTGACACACTTTTTAAAACGCAAGTTAGGGAATGTAATGTAATACATTTTCTTTGTAGTTATGTAATTTTCTTAACTGGAATAGGTATTTCTTATTTCAGGAATTAAAACTATAGGTTGCAGTCAGCATATATTGCTTTATTATACCACTCTGCAGGTTTTGGCCCTACTGACCACTTTTCAGGAGGTGGTAGGTAGGTTTTTATTCCTGAAATATTTTTCTTTTTCAACAAAAATATTTTTTTCAATATTTCCGAATCATGATATACGTGATGTTCAGGAGTATAAGTCTTACTACTTTGGAAACAAAATCACACTAATTTTCTGATCGTGTAAAAAAAAGAAAATTTTAAATTTTTGAATATCCATTTCAGAAATTTTTCCAGATGATATTTAATAGTATATATAAGTCAATAATAAAGTAAGAGTTTACTCGCAACGAAAACACTTTTACAATATTTTTCAACTTCAAATGACATTGTATTGCTACGAAACGGTAAAGTACGAGTTTCGGGCTGGTTTTAGTCAGTCGCAGTACTGGGAAAAAGAGTGGAATAGAAAAAAAGTAAAATCGAGAGTATTCTAGCCATCACAAACCCTGCAATCTCTTCCTGCCACCCACGCATACCCTACTACCCTACATGCGGTGCGCCACTTGTTGAGCGCCACTGGTGTGCGGGTCCAGGGTGGTGGGGCGGCGCAGTAGGGGAACATGTCAGGGGCGGCGCGGGGCGGGGCGGCGCGCCGGCTCGGCGGCTAGCAGCGTCGCGGCGCTTTATTGCCGTGAGGACCGTCGCAGCCTCCGTCCGTCAATCGCTGTGCTACACGTTCAGGCGTCAGGTACAGATATTCTTACGTTGATGTGTTGTGTGGAGTCACACCCTTAACAAGCTTGGTACATACTAATGCCACCTTAACTATATTACTGCATTTTATTTTCCTGCTATAACTCCATTATAACCAATTAACAAAACAAGTTTTTCTAACTAAGCTCATTTGGAGCAGCTAACAAGTGCAATTATGCTTTAATGATAAATCTCCAATCACATAAGCATTTAGTTTTAAGATTTACATTAATGTTTACGTTTAAATACAAGCATTCACATTTCCCAGTTTCAAGCACTGAATGCTCGTATGAATTTAGATGAATTCTTAAACATAAATGTAAACTTTAAAACTAAATGCTTATGTATGAGACCTAATTGATCAATGTTTAGTTTAAATGTTGCTTTAAGTACAAATTGGATGAATTAGTAAAATACAGTATTGTGAAAATATTGTAACTCAACCACCATTACCTTAGTGTGTGGCGGAAAGTATCACATCGAGACTTAATATCTGGTTTTAGAATAATTATTTAATTATCGAAAAGTTAATACACTATTAACAAAATAAATTGTTTTTATATTTGCACCACTTCCACTTAAATTTATGTCACTTAAATAAAAAATATCGAATCGAACTCATGACAGCAATATTATTTCTACGTTTGACAATTTGATTTGATTCGCTATTGTTCATTTAAGTAAAACATAAAATTTAAGTGGAAGCGGTGCAACTGGCCATTGGTTAGTTATTATTTTTGCAAACGAAGTATTTGTGCATCTAAAAATAATACAATATTAAAGTATAATAACTTTAATTGGAAACTAATGAACTTAATTGTGTAAATAATAAAAAAGTTCAGAAACAACAATCGTTCATTTAAAATCTCGAATAATCTTTGTTCGTACCATGAAACTAGAAACTGTACATCTAAATAATGAATGAAGCATGAACTATTTTACTATTTGTTCTAAACAATTCTACAAAAATTATAAACAAAATGCCTTTTATATTTAAATTAGATATAAAGCATTATAAAGAAGGGTAAAATATTTTCCACAATTCTTCTATTTATTTTGTGAACTTAAGGGTGTGAAACTAATTATAAGAAACTATAAACTGATTGTGATTTAACTTCAGATGTAACTGGACTGTGAATAGAGACTAGTGTTGGTTTGGATAATCTTTACGCTTGCTTAATATAACTCTTGTAACTCATCTAAAAATAATTTTAAATTCTTGATGTATGTGTATATGCTAAGTTACCAAAAGAGTTTCGAATATTTTCACAATGAAATGAGATTTTATTTTTACATTACTCTTTTTAGAGAACTGTCATGGTGCTAAACTAAAATAATTTAACCTCAAAGTAATAATGTACGAATAGATTGTCGTGTAATGTCCGTTTAAAAATTATTTAACCTCAATGTGAATATCTATTTCAGTTTTCAGCTGGCAAAATGTATTCTTCATTTCGCAATTACATAATTTGGCAATCGCAAATACACAAACGTGGGTTGTTTACCGCTGAACAAGTGTGAAATTAAAATCGTCTTGAATTTATCGGCAAATTAGCAGATAGCAAATGATTCGACTAAATATAGCAACAGTTTCGGATGTATTAATATTCATAGCGTGGACACAGTGAATCTGTTACCGATTACCTGTCACTGGATAAACAGTTATGATTGCGATTGTTAATTAATAAATTAATTAATATTTGCTTGTCGAATACAGACACTGATTTAATAATAGATGTGTTATGTTTACAGTACAGTTATAAATAGATATTATGGACAGTGCGAAACTTGAAACTTTGGAGCAGGGAGGAAACAATGGCGATCCAAATCGTAAAATTATTGCTTTCTCCGGTTTTTGAAATCTAATAATACCTACGCTAGAAACTAGCAACTATAACATTTTTTTTAAATATTACAAAAATTCAAATCAAATGTCTCATTCCTAAATTTAGCGTCTTTCAATTTGAATTCACAATTAAATATTAATTTTCATTTATAATCAACAAAACTTGTATTGAAAAATGAATTTTTTTGAAGAAAATTGCATCTTACTACTGTCAAATATTTATATTACCAGCCAATAAAAATATCACTTCATCAAGTAAGAGTTACTCAAATTTATAAATTAAGACACAAATGTCTCCTATGTTACTATAAATATAAATATGCTTTTGAATATTTTAAGAAACAATATTTTGGATTTTTCTTTACATTAAATTGTAAGTTATAAATAATTTTACAAATATTTGTTGCCTTATAAAAAATTCTCACAAATTTTAATCAACGTAAAGAATTAAAACAACAAATTGTGTCTTATTAAGTTAGAAATTTGTTAAATAATAATAACTGATATATATGTATCTTCAAGATTGTAAAGTGGAACCAATAACAATGCCTGTACGTACAAGTATTAGAAAAGCACCATTCTTGAGGACAAATATTGAAACTTATTTCAATATCAAACACAATAATTATTATCACTGTTTATAGATCGCAAAAAACAAGTACAGTTTTTTATACAAATACATCTGGTAGATTAAATTGATTCAGGCCCAAATAACCGCGAAAAAAATTTAAATTACTCTCCGGAAATTAAGTGTCTCGATTCCGTCAATCTGTAGGCAATTAGAGGGTGTTCAACCCTGTGTAAATTCCGCAGAAACGTGAAAATTATATGGGTCGCGTATTTATATCATGCAGAGCGTCTTCTGACGTTTTCTTGGCTGGCGACTCTCCTTTTCGCTGACTAAACTAGGAGCGGGTTATTTCAGTCCTCTAGCGGCGTCTCCGTCTGATTCCCACTGTCCTTGTCCGACACACGGGTATTTTTATTTCCTCTGTTAACTCGTTCTTAATACGGGTACAAGACGAGGTAGGCTAACGCCCACGATCGGATTTTAATTTTAACTTTTCGATTCTGAATTGAGATTGAAGATTTTGAAGGCTGTTTACACAAAGCTGGAGAGCGGATTGCCAATGTGCATTTGTTTTATTTTAAACGGATTAAGATTAGATTTGCTTTGATAAAGTTTATGTGTACCTTTCTTGATTTGATTAGCTCTGCTTTGAGTTGGTTGAGAACTGTAGGATGATTTTTAATAAAAAGGTTTTATATTTTATGCGTAGGTTGCAAAATATGTTATTAAATATTGCGATATAATGTTTGATATACTTCAATAAAATTTTATTTACTTTTAAAATCAAATGTTAATATATCAATATATGGGACACGTGTCGCAAACAGAAATGCTTTTATAAAATTAAATTGAAACCGATATTTTGCGAGTGAATTCTAGGAAATAACAAATTTGCACTTATTTCATAACCATCATAAATTTGTTACTGTATGAAAAATGTTCATACATTTTAATAAGTGATATGATGTTAAAAATATATTGCTTTTAGTTTGTAATACTTATTAAAAGCTAATTAGTTTTATAAAGCTCAAATCTTATTCCTATATCATTATTCTAGGATAAATAACGTAGACAAAAAGATGTTAAAAATGTTGCTTGTAGTTTGTAATACTTATTAAAAGCTAATTTATTAGTTTTATAAAGCTCAAAGCTTATTCCTATATCATTATTCTAGGATAAATAACGTAGACAAAAAGACAAACTAACAAGTCAAACATCATGTTTATAATAACATCTATCACGCCTTTTGTTAATGATTAAAGACTAATTTGGTACCTACTTACCTATACCAATAGGTAATATTATGAGATGTTTGAATCACTTACTAATTCTACTCTTGCAAATTTAGATTGGAAATTTACCTACTTATGAGATCATTGTGAAAACAGATTGATTACCTATCAAGAATATTTTCGAAGAAATATCTTTAATACATTATTTAGTTCATAAAAGTTAATATCATATTATCCAGAATCTTTAATAAAATTGGGTATTGCGAATATATATATATATATATATATATATATATATATATATATATATATATATATATAATAAAAGTTAATATCATATTATCCAGAATCTTTAATAAAATTGGGTATTGCGAATATATATATATATATATATATATATATATATATATATATATATATATATATATATATATATATATATATATATATATATATATATATATATATCATTTCAAAATAAGAAACATGTATAGGTAGATGCCTATTTCAAAACCTTTTCAAATTTGCCACTGTATGCAAAACAAACACCCTTTGAGATTATGACTGTATACCAAAACCCAAAACGAATAGGTTAGATTCCAATATAATTACATCTCTGATTCTATAATAATTGACAGCAAAAATAGAATAATATATATTAAAGGATGATTTAATCCTGAGGGTGAAGTTTATTTCACGAGCCGAAGGTGAGGGAAATAATCACATGAGGGATTAAAGGTACTTTAGTCCTGTGGTATATACGCTATTTTTGCACTTCATCTTCAAACGAATACAACACATTTTTCAATTTTGACAGTAAACTTTATGACAAATATTTATATTGTTACAATAGAAACTCTGTAACAATAGCACTTTACAACGGGATTAATTATAATTCAATTCCTTGACAACGAGATTAAATATGAAAAATAATCCCTTGGAATCAAAGTTACTAAAAATAAAGACAAAAGAAGAGTTTTAGACCCGGAAATGCAAAAAATAATAAAGGCATCTATTTAAAAGCTTGTTAATTAAACACGCTGAAATAAAAAATCTTCATAGTTGCTTAAACGTTCATTCCTATAAAATACAGGTGTCTCAAAAAAACGTACTTACACTTTAACTTTCGTGATGTTTGCGAATCTCTTAGTGCGCGTTATCAGCATTTGTCTTCTGTATACGAATGTATTTCATTTCAATTTATGATAATAATAGTATATTACTTTACTAGTGGGAGAAGTAAAATGCTTCGCTCGTGACCAATCAGAACACGAGTTAGAGCAGCATTTTACTTCTCCCACATGTGAAGTACGATATTTTTCCTCACTGTGAGGAAAATAATATTTTTCTCGTCATTCAAAGTGCGAGTACATTTTTTTGAGATACCTGTATTACAAAATGATTGTTGATTATGATTAAAAGAAGGTACAAACGAGTTGTAAAAGCTTGGTATAATGTTTTCTCATAATTATGATTGAATAAATATCTTGAAATCTAATGAGCTGATATTTTTGCAGCCGTCGTTTAACCCTTAAGGCAGTCACACCCCACAGCCACCATGGACGCGATCAAGAAGAAGATGCAGGCGATGAAGCTGGAGAAAGACAACGCGGCTGACAAGGCCGACGTGATGGAGGGCCAGTCCAAGGACGCGAACGCGCGCGTGGACAAGCTGAACGAGGAGCTCCGCGAGCTGCAGAAGAAGCTCACGCAGGTGGAGAACGACCTCGTCACGAACAAGAGCGCGCTGGAGCAGGCCAACCTCGACCTCGAGGAGAA
Source organism: Agonum fuliginosum (assembly GCA_947534325.1). Taxonomy (NCBI): domain Eukaryota; kingdom Metazoa; phylum Arthropoda; class Insecta; order Coleoptera; family Carabidae; genus Agonum; species Agonum fuliginosum. The sequence goes on along the minus strand of OX384033.1, from coordinate 35,285,988 downwards.
GGAGAAGAAGCTCACCAACACCGAGTCCGAGATGGCTTCCCAGAACAGGAAGGTCCAGCAGATTGAAGAGGATCTCGAGAAGTCCGAGGAAAGATTGGCGACAGCTACTACCAAGCTCACTGAGGCTTCCCAGGCCGCTGATGAGAGCACCCGGTAAATATTCTCTACAAACTCAACTTCCCAGTAAACACTTATAGTTATAATGCAAGGTTACATTTCATTTCTAATGCTTATGACACACCGGTCGAGGAGCATCGAGGAACTCTACTATGAAACGACAGAACGCACCCGTCCGCGATGGATTTCTATTTAATCGGTGACAAATACATCAAGGTTTTGCGCGAAATCAGATACAAAAGATACGTCTGAAATGAGACACATTCGTTTCATCGAGGAACAACTCGATGAAAATAGCGGCGATCTTATTTTTCGTCGAGGACGGGGTGCGTTCTATCGTTTCATCGAGGAGTTCCTTGATGCTCCTCGACCAGTGTGCCATAGGCATAAGAGATTACAGGTTTATAGCAAAAGTAATATCACAAATGTGGGCGTTGTAAAATAAAAGAAATCACAGAGCGGTTAAACTGATCATAAATGTGGTAACAAAAATTATAGAAAAAATCTGATGTGGCCAGCACAAGACCTCCCACCATACGTTATTGTTTTTACTTATTATACAAATATATTAATATATAGGTACTACCTCCTAGCTACTACTACTTACTACTCACCATTTATTTTATTTAAACTGCAGAAGAAGATACAAACGATATCTTACTATTGTCACTGTCATGTCATAAACATTTAAATTTTACGAAGTAACAAATGTTAAACGATCATGGACTACAAGATACCAAAATACTAAATTATAAATATATAGGTACTTTAATTATTCTTAAATGATACCAGAAACAGAAAAATTTCTAAAATACCGATTGTAGGTAATAATAATAATTTTTCATTTAAATTATAACAAAATTTCTAAAATTAATTATTTATCGAAATATTTTTAAAAAAGTACTATTTCCGGTTTGTAGATTGAATCCAAAATTATATTGGGCTTTTAAAAATCATATTGAAACCTTAAATATAAAATTTGAAGCTTTAATGTTTGATATTTTTTTTAGTTCTCGTGAACGAAAAAATTGTAACATACAAACGAACGAACACACATACACACACACGCACGCACGCACGCACGCGCGCACACACACACACACACACACACACACACACACACACACACACACACACACACACACACACACACACACACATCATCTTGAAAATGTTAAATTCTTACTCTAGGGAGGGACCCTAAACGTGCTTATCCACCAAAAACTCACACTCACACTCAAAAATTTGGACCCATCACAATACCCTCCCTTATAGAATTAAAAAAAAATTGTTATAAAAAGTATTACGACTTTTGTATAAATACGTAAGAACGGTCCAAAAATGGTAATTGCATCCATATTAATTTTTAAGATATTCAATAATTTTAAATAGTTATTACTGTCTTTGCAAAATATGGCAAAAATATTCCAAAATTGAAACACAAAGTTTTAATAATAATAAGACAATTCTTTTGAAAGCTTTTGTAATATTCTGTAATACCACTTTACTGCATATTGCTATATTTTGAGATATTTTTCAATAAATCTCTGCCTCTTCAATATTTATATTATTGACTGCTACGGTGATTTGTCATGCATATCAAAAATATCGTCAAAATTGTGAAGAAAAATAAAAAAGCGTGTACTAATATCTCTGGCAGGATATTGAAATTTCCTTACCAATATTACCTACAAAATTTTATTTTCGTCACGTATCTCCGCGAGTAGGTACCTACTACTAACTTCTGCATGAAAAATTTATTTTTATTTCTTCCTTTTATTAAATATCCGACTTTGTACGATTCAACTTCCAGAAGTGTAACTTTATCCGTAACCATGATATTAAAAATTTACATACTTTTAGTCTTATTATTTCAAATTTTAAAAAATATGAAAGGTAAAAATCCGACTGCGATTGACTAAGATATTGTAATTTCAATTTATGACGATAGCGATAGATCATAGCTGAAATTCTTATGAGAAACCTTCTTATATGAATTGGGATAAAGTGTTAAAGTAAAAAGAATCAATTAATTAATTAATTTTCATGGCAGATAGTAGGTATACATAACTTCCTGGTCATGAGACAAAAAGATTTTTTTAAATCTGTAAATTTAAAGGCAGATTTTTGAAATAACTGGATTTTTAATTGTATAATACATATTAATAATGCATGGAATAAAATGAAATATTAATTAATTATGCAATGACAAAAATAGTAAATTTATTAAATTCCACTTGAAAACAGTGAAAAAAGTGATATTTTAGTATGCTCAGGAATTACAGTTAATTATGGAAAAAAATATGAAACACTAAATTATCTTGGAGTAAATCTGTGAAATATCACTTCCGGTTTTCGGTATTAGTGTTCACATACATGTTTCTATTCAAAACTGAAAGCCGGAAGTCAATTTTTTAATCCATTCGAAAACTACAGCTAATGAAACTCAAAATATGAATAAATATACCTATATTCTTTAAATTTCGGTTCAACAAATTCTTGAAATAATGCTTCTAAAAGAAAAGAGTTCGAAAAATCCAATGCTAAAAACCGAAAGGCGATATTATTATCCGTTTAGAAATAACAGATGAATAAACACAAAAATTACTAATATTTATTTTGTTTTCTCGTAGAATCAAATTAAAATTTTGAAAATTTTGTATTTCATAGAAAAAAGTTTCGTAAATCGAATGCTTAAAACCGGAAGTCGCTATCTTTATCTGATAAAATATTACAGCCACGAACTCAGATTTATGTAGGGATGTTTTTTCTACACCAAAATTTGTCTACTCATTATAGGAGTTATATATTGTATAAACCGTAACCGAATACATGGACTACAAACTAACTCATCCTTTTTCTTCCTTCCAGTATGTGCAAAGTACTGGAGAACCGTTCCCAGCAGGACGAGGAGCGCATGGACCAGCTGACCAACCAGCTGAAGGAGGCGCGCATGCTGGCTGAAGACGCCGACGGCAAGTCTGACGAAGTGTCCCGCAAGCTGGCCTTCGTTGAAGACGAGCTCGAGGTGGCTGAGGACCGTGTCAAGGGTGGCGACGCCAAGATCATGGAGCTTGAAGAAGAGTTGAAGGTAGGGAAGAACACGCGTCCCCTGTGACCTAGTTACACGGGGTTAGCATGTAAATGTCAAGTAGATGGAGAAACATAACAACTCGACACCAAAAAACGATTATATACGGTCATTATACGGTGGTAATTTTAAATAAGTACAATAGGTACATACATATTTACAGGGTGTTTCAGAACTTCTAGTAAAGAATTAAATAGGTTCCAGTTTAGTTGGATTTCAGGCTCTAATTTGCTATGTTTCGACCTACGTTGAGGTCATTTTAAATTGTTGTTGGTTACATGAAGTAATAAGTTTTCTATGCGACTGTTATAGAATGTTATCATTCTTACATCATTTTCAATTATGGAATGGTTACATTCTATCACTTGTTATGCCCATGTCACATCAATGTGGCATGAAGCCCGGTGCTCGATGTAGCATTTTGCTTCGTTCAAAGCTGTCAAAAGGGTGTCACACCGGTATAGCAAAATGCCATATGAAAATTTGTATATTGCTATGTTCACTTCGTACTTTGAAAATTCATCAATTCTTTGTGTTAATTAAATCAATAATTAGTTCTTATATTGATAAAAGCTTAAAGCTTTATATTCTTATTATCTAATTAATTACTGTTATTATTTTGACATCAATTATTCACCAAATGTCTAAAATTATATTGATGACTCACTGTGAAATCAGCAACAAATTTCCATATGTCAAAATGCTCGATGGAATAGCGGCGATAAAATTTTTACGTTATTCATTTTGTTCCATCGAGCACCGTGCTTTGTGCCATGCCGGCGTGACATGGGCATAACGGAATGGATTCATTACGTCACTAGTGATGAAATGAAATATGGCGAGTTATAATTATTTAACTTTATTCAATGTTTTTGGTTGGTACCCACAAATTATATTAATTAATTCATTTTATGTAAAATATTGTTGTATTAATACATATATTTTTATTTTAATAGTTTTAGATTATGTTTTTTAATACAATTAAATTTATAGTCGTAGATAAAGTATAGTCTGCAACACGTTTGGAACTGCTATTCCGCTCTCGTGGAACCGTGAAGAGCTGAATATGTTTCATTCCACACTTGTTGCAGAATATACTATTAAAAACATTTTGAAGCGTACGTACACGTCAAGAATCAATTATGGACTATTTGAATAAATATTTCAATTATATCTCTTATTTATCTTTAATAAAATGTGAAGAGTTGCGCTTCGGGCAATTTGACAAATACTAAATTAAAATTTCAACAAGTAAATACGAGCAATTTGTTTAGGGTCGAACGTCTAACCCGCACATAAAAGGATACTATTTAGTTTAAATTTTAAACACATTCGCTTATCTAAACCTTAAATAAACATACTAGAATTGAACCCTCTGCTAGAAAATCTAGATCCGGGATCTCTTTATCTGCACTGTTTCAATTTGCATAGGCAAATTTAGTTCCTTTCCTAAGCTAACTATTCCCTATATTTTAAACTAAGATTAAACAGGAATAAAATTATTGTTGCTTGTTGAATATCACTTGAGATCAAATATTTTTTGTTGCTTTAAATTGCAAACGTTACATAAATTTTTATAAAAAATACTCAATACTCAAATACTCCTTGAAGTCTGGTCCCATGATATTTTTTTGAAACAATAATTTGTATCAATATAAAAAATAATAGACGGGAATGCAGTCAAATAATAATAGTAAATGCTCTATAAGGCTAACATTACTTTATTCGCCCTGATGAAGGCATATGTGTTGCCGAAACGTTGGCCTTTTACAGAGCATTTAATATTATTTGGTGTATTTCCGTCAATTATTTTTTACCATCAACTTGCCAGTCGTCAAATTATTATTATGAATTGTAATTACACTAGAGGTATTTATTCTGTAGGATAAACATTCATTTATATCAAAAACTTGGTTGCCTAGTAATTTGAAGAAAAAAACTATCAACTATAATTACACAAGAGATTTTTATTTCGCCGGATAAATTTCTGTTTGTATTGAAATCTTGTTACCTAGCAATTTGAAAAGAACGACACCGTAGGTGGAGTGATTTTATTTTAAAACAATTTTTCGAGTCAAATTGCTGTCAGGTGACAAGGTTGAGATGTCAAACAGAAATTTATTCGGAGGAAATAAAATGCTCGAGTGTAATTCAACGAGATAATTTAACTCCTTTGGTTCTTCTTCACAAATATTCCCAAAATCTAATCATTTCACTGACAAATATTAGACATATGAAGAAAATGACATTTTAGTGATTTGTTTGGTTGCTAAGAAAAAGGTAAATAAGATTTTATCACTTGCAAAAAGTTACCTTCCTTTTTATCCGCTGTCAAAGCGATAAAATTGTGTTTTGTTTATGGCTTACTTTATACAGGAGTGGAATTATCTCTGATAAAAATTCGAGTTCGCTGGACGAGAATTTTTATCTGACAGTTTGTTAAGTCAAATTACTTATTGGAAAAAGCGAAATATTGTGATTAATTAGTATAGAAATTTATTACATCGAGACTAGTTACCAGTCAACTCATGGGTACCCATCTTTTTTTAATCAATTCAATTAGTGTTTTATTCCGTTTAGATTATACTTTTATGCGAACTAAGTTTTGAAGTGAACTAATTAATGAATACGTATAAAACAGTTTGAAACATAATTTCTCGCAAGTTGTAGTGTCTAAGCCTTTGTGTAACTTTAAAACAAAGTTAGTTAGCAGATCCGATATCCAAAACAAATTAACCTAACTTTACGATAAACATTCCACCATTTCTCATTAAATAAATTCTCTGTCTCTTGCACCAGGTCGTAGGCAACTCCCTCAAATCTCTGGAAGTATCCGAAGAGAAGGCCAACCAGAGAGTCGAGGAATTCAAGAAGCAGCTGAAGACCCTCACCGTCAAGTTGAAGGAGTCTGAAGCCCGCGCCGAGTTCGCCGAAAAGACCGTCAAGAAACTCCAGAAGGAAGTTGACAGGCTCGAAGGTACGGCCTTCGCGGGTCTCCGCGTCTTTGTCTTACTGTACCACGCACTGCAGTGTTCTGCTGTTTTAATATCAACGCCATCACGATCACGAATGCTTTTTCTTGGGAGAATTTTTTTGAGGTTGTAGCGACAAATTCCGTAAGGAATATAAAGTTAATGGAAAGAAACAAAGGAAAGAAATCGAGGTGGAAGATAAACTGAAGAAAAATACCTTTTGTAATTAAAGTAGCACGTGATTTTAATTTGAAATTTCTCATTAACTTTTTATAAAGCATTGGACAAACAGTTATAGCGCTGTTTGTAATATTCTTGCTTGAAACAGTTCTGAGTTCGATTCTCATTTCATATTTTATACACAAAAGAAATTATAATTGAACTGACTGGTTCGAAACCATTTGTATTCCAATAACTAAGGTTCTGTTTTTCATCTACGAATGGAACGCTTTGAATAAATTATTAAATAATTCTTTTTTCGACCAATAACTGGAATATTTGGTTGGTAGTCGCGCAATGGTTCGATTCCAACAGACGACAAAACACTACTTTGAATTTTCTCAAAAGCGTACTACATCGAAAGATCCAAAAACCGAGAAAAGAAATTGCGCCACAGGCGATTTTTTTGAATTTTTTCAAGGTTAAACGTGCAAATTTAACAAATTGTAAAAAAATTAAATTAATGCGTTAATAAAACGCTAGATGACGCAATGATTACGTGGATTACGTATTTAAAAAAAAGTTTTATAAAGTTCTGTCCCTCACGCTCACAATCTCCGATCATGTTCAAACTATATCCGACGGAGATTGATGTTGACTCACAGTTGGAACTCTTGGACTCTTAGGATTTAATAGAGAAAGAATGGATCTACAGAAATGCATTTTTAAAATTTTGATTAAAAAATTGTACATGATTATAAAAATTCCGAAAAATTAAAAAAAAAACCTATTTTATGCAAATTTTACAAGGTTATATCTCATGATACAAATTAATTTTTAAAATTTTAAAAAGGTACATCTGTAGATCCATTCTTTCTCTATTAAATGTTTATAAAAACATTATCCTGAAGTCAATAATAATCTGACAGTTTACTCGCAACGAAAACACTTTTACAGTATTTTTCAACTTCAAAATGACATTGCATAGCTACGATGTGGCAAAGTACGTGTTTCGGGCTGATTTCCTAGTAGTGGAGAAAAGAGTGGCATGGAAAAAAAGTAAAATCGAGAGTATTCTAGAATTTCGGTAAAAACGTAGACGAGCCGCTTAATCACAGCAACGACGATGATACTTATACCTGCTGTTGTTGTTGTAATGGTACAAATTTTACTTTTTTATGAAAAATACACCCGTTGGGAGATATTTTTATATTTCACTTCACTAAGTAGGTACTATGTTCCGAATCTTTTATACCTCAAAAGATTTGTTTTTCATATGTATCGCACGTTGTGGACAACAGCCTGCATCCCAATAAAATTCCATCCCAAGAATAAAAAAATTTGATGATGGAAAACAAAAGCGATAGAAATAAGCTGACGCAATGCGCTGCGCATGTTCTGAATGAAATTCAATAATTATAATCAAATTAATTACATTTCATTAATCGAATAATACAGCACCTTGAAAATAATCAGGTTCGACTCCTGAAGCTGTAACTAAATAACATCAACAAGTAATCGATATTTTCAGCAGGAGATTCTCAAACTTAACGAACAAAAGAAAAACTTACAAGCTGCTTTTATTGAGTAGAGTTTTAATAGTTTTAATTTTATTGAAACTTGGACTTGTATTCTCTTTAGCAGATGCTTGTGCTATTTTCAGAACTAATTTTTCATATTAAATTTCTATAGGGTTTCAGTGCTCCAGTGCGGAACTAATTTACATTGACTTTCAAATAAAACTTTTATAAAATCACTTTTTATTTACTCTAAAAAAATTCTTAAAGTTGAACTTATGTATTTATTCTTCTAAAAGCTTTTAACAAAAAACATTTTACTTCATGAATAACAAGCATAATTTTATAATCTTCTTATTACTAAAGAAACTGTTCGGATAAAAATGTAACCTTTACAGTGTTATTGTATAGTACAAATACATTTCATCTACCTAATAATCATTAGCGTTTATTAGGGGGTTATTGCAGTCACACAATGGTCAAAACCACAAGTCTGAGATGCGCCAGAGCATACAATACAACCCTGTTAATAAGCTTCGAAAAACTCTTATTCTATACGAGTGGAACACTGGGGGTAAAATATATACTCGGGTTAATAAATATTATGGCAAATACTGAACTGTTCGAATATATTTCTTATCTGCGGGCTAATCTTAAACGATTGCGGTTTTGGGCATTGTGTGACTGCAATAAGCATTTTATGATTATTAGGTAGATGTTCTGTACTTGAACTATAATCTGAAACATTATGCTGAACGATAAGAAATAACAGTACGAAAACGTTTTGTATCCTACACTACTAACTAGCAATAATTCTGAACACTTTTATAGTTAAATTTCGATTTTTCTTATAATATTAGCAAAAAATGGTATACTAAGTCAAAACTTGTATAAAGATTCTACTCGATATTGAACATGTTTGCAAATGTAATTGTTATTAAATTCTTCATTTAAAAAAGTGATCCGCGGGTCTTTTCAGTCACTGGTGCTACACGATTTCAAAATTTGAATTTTTGAGTCAACAAATCAACAATTGCGTAGGTTTGTTAATATAAAACAAGGATATTTTACAAAATATTAATTTTGTGCATTTTACAATTTGTACCTAATTTTTCATATTTTTATTTTTTTGAAATTTTCCTGAAAATTTCGTGAAATTGTCGTATAAAATTAAACAGCAAGCATTGTTTTAAGTCATACTTTGATTAAAATAAAATACAAAATATAATCAATTATCATTATTAATTATTAACGAATGCAACATGTATGAAGAATTTTGAAAGTGTTCATAATTTTTGCCACTAGTGTTCATCTTAAAAATAAATTCCTTTATTGCTAAATGTATGTACAAGATACATCACTTTTCCTGTTAGTTACGCAATATATTAAAAAGTAGTACTTATATAAATTATTTAACTAGTATATTTCTGAACGATGGTCAAAAATTGTAGAATGAAAAAACAGATTCTATACAATATCTATCTTGGAGTTACCTACACATAAAAAAATTTCAGATCGAATGTTTTATATTCGTTAATATAATGAACAAAGAATAATCCAGAATTGCTATTTTTCATTTTATTTTTTATTTAGCAGAAAAATTATTCTCTTACTGTTATTTTTCTTTGTTGCCTAGCAACTAGTATATCTTGAAGTAAATATTGTTCTGATAAAGTAGCATTTTTCGCCCGACAGTATAAATTATATGAACATGAATTTCGTTTTAAATGCCAATAATACAAAAAAATTTAGGTTATAATATCTCATTTCCAAAGTAATATTATTTTAAAGTAGGTATTTAACCACATTATTTTAATTTTGAACTGATATATAGTTCGACACAATTTTGTTGCGTTTTTCGTTACAAATTATGTAAACGACAAAATAATTTTGTTTATTTTAGAGAGTAACCCATTAATGAAAAGTAATGTACGCGGTTTATGGTATAAAATTTGGGTTGAGAGAAATGAAAATTGATGAAAATGAAAGTCGTTAAGTTTGAGGATGGCTCGAGTGATAATTTATGAAAATTGTAATTGGTGTTCGTGTATAACTTGTGTTGAGAATGTAAATAAGTAAAAGGGAAAACTGTGGCTTGGTGATGTGACTGGCGGTAACATCAAATGCGGAGAGTTGTAAAAGCGCATTTTTAGTAATTAAGACGTTGGAAAAGCACAGAAAATAATCAGAAAATTTATATTGAAAAAGCGCCGATCAAAACATTGAATAAGCGCAGATCGTAACATTGAATAAGCGCATTTTTCGAAAATGAGATTTCTGACCATAACAAGTTAGTCCAGATCGTCTTCGAGTATGATGGGGTTATGTTCAGAAAAATGTTAGACAAGAATATTTTCTAGTTTTAAAAATTCAAAAAATCTTGTTAAAAATACTTTTCGAGTATTATGGGGATAAGTTCAGAAAAATGTTAGGCAAGAATATTTTCTAGTTTTAAAAAATCTTGTTAAAAATACTCTTCGAGTATGATGGGGATAAGTTCAGAAAAATGTTAGGCAAGAATATTTTCTAGTTTTAAAAAATTCAAAAAATATTGTAGAAAAACTGTCGTACAATCCCTAAAACCATTATGCTTTTCAAATGTGCACTTCTGCGCTTATGAAACTACAATTTATGCGCTTTTTCAATGTTGTTTTATGCGCTTTTCCAACGTGATAAGCGAAAACTGATAAAGGCCAAATGCGCTTATTTAGCTCACCCTTCAACTGTGCTTTGTTGCTTACAGATAACTTGTTCCACGAGAAAGAGAAATACAAAGTCATTTGCGATGACTTGGACTCCACATTCGCCGAGCTCACGGGCTATTAAATTAAACATCTTACACTTACCCCCCACCCCCACAAGCCATTTCCATCCCTTTAGTCTAAATTATTTTCTGTCAGCGCCTATAGAGGTGATGCGACTTTCTCTAGGTTTCTTCGACATACAATACGTAGTACATAGTATCACACATCTTTCGAGGATTTTTTCGTAGAAGTTTTTGTTTTTTCACTGTAAATGCACAGCACGCTTTATACATCGCTCTAGCGAATAGATTTTTGCATTATTGGCACAATCATTTTTGTTCCTGTTTTGTTTTTTGTGCACAAAAACGAACTAACAACTGCGAAATCTTTCTCTCATCCATTTAACACTCTTTTAAATTAAAATGCTTCTTCTATACTATTTACTGCTTCTTCCAACGCCCGATAAGGTAAACATATTTCATAGTTCTCTGTAGTTTTTTGTAGTTACAACGTGACGTCCATATGTATATGTCAGACTTATGTACTACTATGGAAATTGCTTATGTAACAGCATAGAGTATGCAAAGTCACCCTACATTTTGTGTTTTTATTTTTTATCCAATTTTTGCATGAACGTACCTATTCTACATAATGTTCATGATATATTGTTCATTTTTGATTAGGTATTTTTACCATGCATATTTTTGGTATGTTCCCCTTATGTTTATTCCAGAATTTTATGGAAAGGACTACGTAAAACTTTCTGGATATTTGAGGTTTTGATTCTATTCTAGACAAACTTTTAATGTGTTCAAACTTCATCAAACAGTTGAAACGTTTGATGATTATATTTCAACAGTTTTGAATATGCTGTTTGAGTTTAGCAATCTCTTTAAAGTGGCTAAATTGAAATTAAATTGAAACTTCCTAAATACCATGTTTGGCATTGATACTCTACAATTTATTCTTAGTCATGTTACTATATCTTCGTACAAGTTTTATATTTTACATTTAAAATAGGCATGAAATTGTCATGTCCATCAATATCACAATAACAGATTTAACATCCTATTTGTGACGTCAATAGATATTTTTTTGAATTGCAAATGATTACTTCATAATCAATTTGTTGAAGGTTGCTGTCAATATAGTATTTCATATTTATTTTATATTATGTTGGTGTCATTTAAATTTCATAGATATTTTGCACATCATAGATTATTTAAATTATATTCTTATAGAAACCATTCAAAATTTTATTGAAATGTATCTTAAAACAAGGTTGGTATTAAAGCTAGGCAAACAACCTTGTTTTCTAATCTAGATTTTGAATATTTTTGTGTTATTTAATACCTATAAAATTTGTAGAGCCAATGATATGTACAGCAAAATGTAAAATAAACTGTCGTTGTTGATTGTTGTTCTTGTTCAAGTAGATACATAATTTAAGAGATTGCTATACTTTTTATATAACCACGAAAAAATGTACTCCGTACCGTTTCGAAGTACATCCTTTTCTAACTCATTGGTTATAAATTATTCATTCATTGGAAGAGGAAATATCAATCCATTATCTTTTCCAATTTAGAGGCAACATATCAATAACTGTCAAAATTGACAACAATCCATTGATTGATCCTCAATTCCGAACAGTAAATCTTTGTCTAGAATGGATTATTTCAGATCCAGATAAAATGACAGATTGGAAACTTGTGTACGTCTGCTTCCCCGTTTTGAATGATTTTGTGTTTGATTCTATTTCTAATGAATTTATGTGCTCTGCAGATGAGCTCGGCATCAACAAGGACAGATACAAGAGCTTGGCCGACGAGATGGACTCCACCTTCGCCGAATTGGCCGGCTATTAAATCCTCCACGCCACCTGCAGGCCCTGTCCAACGAGCAATGTGGAGAGACTGGACACCAGGTCTCTCCTTCACTAAAGAACACCTTTGTGAGAATTTGTGTGAGTGTGTGAAAATAATACACATTGTATGTCTATCTCTGTCACACTATTATAGATTAATATCTATTATTACAATTACATACTATGATGTACTGATGTGCCTTAATTATTGTTAACTTGTACATTGTATGTTGCAATCAGATATTTATTTAAAATAAAGAAATTACTATTATTTACATTTTAATTTATTCGTCTCTTTGTAAATTTGATATTCTTGAAGCCCTACTCTTATTAATTATTTATGCTTCGCTAAGTAGGTAATATGTTGGTTACTCGCAGGATCTCGAACCGAACCGGAACAGAAACGAAATCCGGAACGAATCGCGCACCAAACCGAACCGTTAAAAATAATTTGGCAAACTCATAACCGCAGCCAAATCGATGTTTGTGAACCGGGTCGGAACGGTTTATAGAATTGATTGAAATTTAAAATTTTTTCTTCAAAATTACATTAAATTTCTATAAAAATTGTTGTTTTTAGAAACTAATAATTATATTTTAGTCCAAAACTGGATTAGATTGTTTTAATGTATTGCCCGTTATATTATTAATTATTGAACCGAAAATGGGACTTGAACCGCTGTTTAGAAAACCGGTAACCGGTTCATTTCATGAAGAAATATAAAAACCGGAACAAAACTGAACCCTATAAAGCACAGTGAACCGCATTATTTTGTGCCCTTACTTGCCATCAATATATTATCTACACAAATGGGTGATGTTCTTAGTGGGGTATTGATATGAAAAGTTATGAAAAAATGTGGCGCAACGAAAGGTCAAATATTTTGATATTGAACTATCGGAGATTAAGAACACATTTATATGCGCAAAATAAATAAAATTATAAGGTTTACTTCAGTGTTAGTAAAAAATAGTATAATAATTGAAGATTAAATTGGAATAGTTCTCCATTTTTAGAAAACAATATAATCTGGGGGAGGTAATTACCCCCTTCACCCTTCCATTGATCCGCTCCTGATACAAATATCCGAACCATATCTATTTTATTTAACGGTTTTTTCTAAAAAAATTTCTTGAGAAAGAAGAAATCGTATACCTACAACAATAAATAACAACCAACAAAAAACTGATTTAAGGATTATCATATAGTCACCTAAGTTATTTGCTTGTAGAAAGATAAACTTAACTTAAATAATAATAAATATTTTGCCATGTCACAAAGGTATTTAAATTGGTATGCAGAACTGTTCGTGTTCCACTCGAGCCGCATAAAACATTGATAGAAAGCATGCAACGAAATTTCATTACAATTTCAAAATATTTCAGATAGCACATTACTTTTAGTTTAGTGTTAACGAAATTTTTGAATTGCATAATTTTGACACGATAATTTGTATTAAAATTTTTTTTACCTCTTGTGCTCTTGTGGTAGTAATATAAATAATGAAATGACATGTGTGTACTGTCAACTTAATTTTATTACCAGTCAGTATAATCGTAAAAAATAAATAAATATTTTACCTCCCGTAATATCAGAAAATACAACATCGCCGTAATTGAAAAGGACTCCTGTTCTCCTAGTAGGTTTTTGGATCGCAGTCAACTTTGCACGAGTGTGCGTTAGGTTGCGTAACAAGTTTATACTGTTGTCTTTTGTTTCTCTTTTTTTTTTGTTTCCCAGATGCTCGGAAATAGACGTTTTTTGTTCTCTTAACGTAGACGTGTCTAAATAAATATAACTTCTCGGAAATTCTGAAATGTTGGCGCAAAATGGGCGAATTTTCTTTTGCCTATACATTCATATTCTATCGTAATAGAAAGATTGTTTTTCTTGTGTAAAAATTGTATGATTTTAATTACTTTTAATCACGGTATAAGATATTTGAAGCTAAAAATGTATAGTGAACAAAAAACATCACTTGACTGTTATTATTTTTGTATTTAAACAATAATAATTGTAATTTTTAATTTTTAAGCTATTATGTACAGAATATTTTTTGCCTGATTAAAAATTCAAAACTGTTTTATTGATTTTCCATATTATGTTGCCAGTTCAATCATACAGACTGTATTTATTATTTACGTTGCAATTTAAAAAATAGTATTCCTGCTATACATTTTCCTAAAAATAGCTTTAGTTCATCATTATACCAAATATTAAAAATGATAAGTTGGCGTAGGGATCCTGGGTATGGTTTTGACACACAAAAATAGTGACAATTTTTCATGCTGTCAAATTTTTTTATTATTCGTCGTACAGTATTTCGGACGTTTCGAAGTCAATGTACCTCATCAGCAGCAATCTAATAAGTTTATACAGTGTACACAAATGTTACATATTTAATAATGATTTAGATCTTTAAATTTGAACAAAACATTTTTTTAACCTTGTGTGGTAGGTAAAATGGTTCATGTCGAGAATGTCAAGTGACAATAAAAAAAACACCAGACAGACAGAACACAAGTTCAAATTGTGTTCACGATCACGATTACAATACTTCCCTCTATTACATAGGTCGGGGAAGTAAAAAATCACAAAATTTCTTTTTGTGAAAATCTCTCCAAAGCCAACATTTACTCCCATCTGTCAGAGACATAATTCAAATCAATTTCCATACGACAACGTCCTCCAACCTCCATCAAATCAAGTCATCGTGGCACTCTCGTCACATGATAAGCACTCTCCAGTTTCACTTTGTCCGGCAACCACATTCGAATGTTTCAGAGCCAGAGCCTGCTATGCGGGTAGGGTTGAGTGTTCAGCTAACTTTGATCCTTGCGTAGGTCGCTTGAGTTGGACTTGGACAGGACATCTCTCTCTGTGCGGGTTGTTTGCTTGTCTTTTGTCTCTTGTTTCGGATTTGTTTGTTCGTGTGGGTGGAGATGTGGTGTGAACGACATAGTGTTACGATGTGGTGGGTTATTAGGGGTTTTTCGGCATTAGAAAATGAGTGGGTGGACTAGTTAGAGAAATTATTATTTATATATTATATGTGTCGGTATCGGTAGATTGGAGTACCTAAATAGACTGAGAGTATGGACAAGGAACTGATATTTTCTATTGGTAGTCATTTTTTCAAAATTAAAAATACGTGTCTCAAGTTTAGATCTTTTCTTTTAAAATGCTTATTAAAAGATAATTATGCAAAAAGCCCATTCCTGCATAGAAACGACAACTCGAGTCAAAAATTACTATAGCTTCGCTATCATGATTTAAATAATATTCACTCGTTTGTACGTCACGTCTATTCATAGTTTTACCGATAAATTATGAATCTTATTACATTATTTATGATTATACATATATATATATATATATATATATATACAAAATTATTCCTCACATAAATATACATGCATTGGTAAATGTCATTACCAAATAATGACATTATAAAATAAAGTATTGATTTCAAGAAATAATTTTAAAATATTAGATATTAGTATCCTTTTATATCATATTTGAATTATTTATATTTATAAAACATAAACTGACGATATTATTTTAGTAAACGTGACATGCTAACATAAATTACGTTAGCAATCCCCGCGTGTTACCAAATGATATTATATAGGTTACTTTATTCCGTTATTATATAAATATATAAAAACTTATACACAACGATGTTGCATATTATTTTACTAACATTAAACGCTTTATTGAAATTGAAAAGTTAATTTCATAAACTTTAGATTCACTGAAAGTTCACAAAACAAGTTTAATTAAATGTTAATTAATCTTTGAACACAGTTCGAAATAAACTTGTTTCGAGAATTGGAAATTGGATTAAAAATTAAGTTAAGTTCAACATGGAATTTTGTAAATTTAATGCAATTAGGTACCTATGTACGTATACGTATTGAAGTTCAAAAATAGTTCAAGAATTAAGAACCAAGAAAAGTTGTTAATAATTACAAAATTATAAATAATGTTAAATAATAATTTAAGTCACGTAACATCTTTGTTTAGGATTTTGCGGGATTTTGTATTTTGTGACATAAGTAAATGAAGTTTTTAACAAGCGAAATTATTAAGTAATATTTATTTGCAGGATAACAAAATGTAGGTAATCTATTATAGTGTATTTTATGTTTTTGGAAGAAAGACATAAACAAGAATAACATTACTTACTCCAATTTAGTTATTTATCTTTGTTCATCATAAATAATATTAATTTATTGTTTTGAAGTGAAATCATAAAACGTGAAAATGCTAAAAAATACAACTAGAGATAATAATAAAAAAGTATTAGGTCAAAATTCCAAAAGTTGTATTTGAAAGTTAATAAATATCTCATATTATTTATTGATTATCTATTTATTTTATTAATTGACATTAAAACATTAAACTGTCGTTTATACTAAATCATTGTCAGCGAGAACATATTTGATGTCCAGGTGAATTATATGTCGATTTGGCTCTGATTGGTGATTGGTCTTTATCTATGACGTAAGCAAGTTGAATAATCGCTGTAATCAGACAAGTAATTGTCTGCAGGCAGCAAAATATTGCGTTTTGGTTGGACAACAAATCATGACAAATGACAACCCAACCTCAGTAATAACCTTAAAAACAGAGAAACAGAACGTAGGTAACGCAGGTATTTTAAGGGTATCGACTCCAGGTAGGTCAACACCGCGTTTGTCCTATGTTAATGCATATAAACGCTCGCTAAAAATACGGAAAAGAAGTCTAGCAATTTCTACAATGCTCACGAAGTTTTATAGATAAAGCTAAATTTCATAAATTTATTTACAGACGAAGAATGCAACTAGGTTTATGCCGAGTTACATTTTCTAATAAATCTCTTAATAATAAGAAAAAGCATGTAAAAAATTGCTTAAAATAAAACTTTTTCATTAATTTTGTATATGGATTTCAAAGATTTTTTTAGAATTCTAACTGGGCATAATCCTAGATTAGTTCTTTCACAAAAATCTAGTACCTGTTTTTCCTTCAAATTTTTAATATGCAATGAGTAAAGCAGAAACTGCTACACTTCTAAACACGCAATATTTTGTTACGGAGACGAGACCCTTAATGAACAGGAAACCAAACTTGACCCGTTATAAAATATTTTGACAAACTCATAACCGGAACCAAACTGGTGGTTATTTCGAGAAGAATTATAAAAACAGGAACAAAACCGAACACTATAATGCACCGTGAATCGTAAGCACTGTATTAGCTTAAGAATTTAGCGTTGAATTATCACCGTAATCAGACAGTAATAGGCTGCAGCCAGCAAAATACTGCGTTTTGATTGGACAACAAAGCATGACTCATTGTGAAACCCAACCCTCAGTTCGAAACTTTAAAACCAATACCTCTCAAATTACAACCTCAATATGGTAGTTTACCATTTTTTAAAAGTTTTTTATTGAAACTTCATGTTATTTAAAAACGATTGAGAGTACTGATAAGCCTTAATTGTTCTTAATAAAACTGTAATTAATTTTTAAAGTTTATGTGACGTAGATGTATAGCTGAAAATCTTCTCAAACAATGGGACTGGAATTAAAATTTACTCCATGTAAAATCAACTGTTTTAAAATGTTACAAAATATAAAATACAATTTGGTAGTTTCTTTATTACTGTTTATTACTGTAAGTAAGAATACACGTGAAAACGCATTACTG
This sequence comes from Agonum fuliginosum, assembly GCA_947534325.1. Taxonomy (NCBI): domain Eukaryota; kingdom Metazoa; phylum Arthropoda; class Insecta; order Coleoptera; family Carabidae; genus Agonum; species Agonum fuliginosum. The sequence goes on along the minus strand of OX384033.1, from coordinate 35,267,823 downwards.
CGACGTAATGTATCGATACGTAAAATCCCAAATATTTAAAGAACTATTAACTTTTTGAAAACTTTTTTCATGGCGATAACTCATTTTTGAGGTCAACTTTCAATACAAAATTGATTGGATTGCTAATTTGCTACTATGGTAAAGTACCTTATTATTCATAATTCCCCCATCATTCAAATTTCTCCCATTCTCTGACCCCGTGACGTCAGAGCGTTAAAAAATTGAACACTATGATTGGCGAGGCTGCTTTGAATTCAGAGCAATTCATTTTTTGTCACTTTTAAATTATAATAACGAACAATTTATTATTTTTATTTTTATCAAAATTACAAATCAAAGTGTTTGACATTATTTTTCTTTTTTAGTAATAATAATTAATAAAAACTCAAGAATAAGCATATATTTTTTTGTCTGCCAGTGAAATATCTAAATAAAGCACTTGCAGGAGACCGTTAAAGACAATCGCAATATTGTATGTTACATCATGTGACGTCAAACTATTCGGTATTCGGCCGAATGGTAAATTAATATTCGGTAGTTGGCCGAATAATGAAAAACCTGCCGAATAGGCAGAATACTGAATAATTGAAACTCTAATTAACTTTGAACCACAATTCCTTATTCGAAACAAATATTAAAATATTAATTTTGAAGATTAGGTAGGTAGGTAGGTAAAAATCAACTTTTCAGCTTCAGGAAGGGCAAGAGTTCCCCCCCTGGCTACGTCCCTGCTCATCAACCCCAATTCAAAACTTAAAACCCAATACCCCTCAATTCACACCTCCCCATCATTCAAATTTCCCTCATCTTCCCCCGTGACGTCATCGCGTGCCCTGCGTCGACTCCGGAGTATTGATCCGGTTGGCAGTTGCCATTCACACACCAACACACCTAGACAGACGACAGCGGCTTCACAGCCACGACGAGTCAGACACCCAGTGAACCCGAGCCGGTGCAGTGACAACGCCTTGGGGCAACTCGGACCCCGCCTAGCACCTGGAGGTCATCTTCAGCGACCAGTGAAGTGATTAGTGAGGAGAAACAGTGCAATATGGTGGACGACGGGCCCGAGATTAGGGCCGTTGAACGCGGTGAGTCTTATATTTAAATGCACGCTTAGGAGAACGGGGAAGGCTTCAAATATGTTTAAAATGTTCATTTGTTGGGGACAACACGCAGTTCAAACTGTACAGTTTAGGTTCTATGAGTCATCACTTTGATTGTAGTTGTTTTAACCAGTATATTTACTAGAAATACGTCAAATATACTACACCTACAAATATATACTGTTTGCTTTCGGTACTAATGTAATAATGTACATATAAATACATAAAATAGCCATTAACAATTAACTAAAACAAAAACTAAACATTTAGAAAACAATGTATATTATTAATTAATATTCAGGCGTGTAATAATCATGTTCGAGATTTGCAACTGCGTGATCATTACCCTGTATTGGACAATTTTTGTGCTATGTTTATTTAGTAAATAAATCAGATTTTATTGTTTTGCGTATTAAAGGAAAAATTGAGGAAACTGTATAAGTATAGGTTCAAATGTATGTAAAATGTCAATAAGATTGTATTAAAGATGAAAATATGAAACGTATGCAGGAGCACGTAATACATATTCATGAAAAAAATTGCGCTTGATTTCACCACATCTTGAAAAATAAATTTTTCTCCATAGCTGATGTTGAAATGCTACTTTATTGACTATTTTGAGTCGATAAAATAACACTTTAACCGCAAGGGTACAAGTAAAATAGAGTAGATAAAGTTAAACTTTAACAGCAAGGGTAGATAAAATACATTTCTTCTTCAAATTCATTTTCACACTTTTTCTACATCCGTGTTGTGAAAGACGTAAGTTGCAAAACATTACAACCAAACTGCGAAATTGTGTTTTAAAATAATAATTTAGTGTAAAATTGGATTATTTTAACATCAGCTATAGAAAACGACGATAAAATTATATTATCGACACGAGAAAAATAATTCACTCGCTCCTTCGTCGCTTGTTAACAATTTTCTTTCGTCGATAAAATATAATTTTATCGTCGAGTACAAAAAATAACTAAAGAATATCGTTATAAATTGTTATGATATCTAAAATGGTATTATAGTTATGAGTTCTTCATATATTTCAAAATATTTTGTTAAATTTTTAAATAAATCTATTATATCAACATTTTCTTTATTATTATTTCGAATGTATGTCCCTAAAAGAGTTTATATATAAATATATAATGACTAAAACATGAAGTTCTTTGACTGCGGACAATAATTATTATTGTGTAACGTAATGGACATGTTTCCTAAAAATTACTGAATGCGCATAAAAATGAATATCTAACTGAGAAAATAGCTTACTTGAAATTACCAATGCAGTTCAATTTCAAAAAACTATTGTTACCTACGACTGCTTTTTCAGGAAACGATTAGCAGGAATCTTGACCAAACATCTTTCTCTTATATCTTGTATAAGATTAAGCGTAATTTAAAAATATGCCACATATTGTACCACCTATAAAACTTATAAATTTCTTTCTGTTTGTTTATTTCTCATTCTAATTCATAAAAAGATAATTCACAACAGTTTTGTTAGTTCATTTTATTCTTATTTATTTCTGATCTGTTGTTGTTAAATGTTTTAATTAATAAAGAAATAAACACAATAGTCCAAATTAAATTAATATTAAAAATATGGCTTAGATCGAAGATTAAATATTGGGCGTAGGCATAGAAAAGTGTACGAAATAAATTAAACCAATCTATAAAATTCTATCCAACTTAAAATAAATCTAGGTTAGGTACGGTTGAATATCTTAATTTCATCTGTTTTCTCTATTTTCTAGCAGGAGAATATTTTTACACTCCGTGATCTCTTGAATATTGATATAAAGTATAAAGAAAAGAAAGATATTCCAGATAATGTTCTAGAGAAAGTAGCACGTTCTTGTGCTACATTTTATAAAATTTGAGGGTGAAAATTTGCATTTGCTCCGAATTCTACAACAGACACAGGTCATTTACATAAATGAGTCATACTCTTGAATGTGATATTTTAACTTAATTTCGCTGTTGTCTTTGTACTAAATCAAGTTAAGAATTGAAACAAAGAGAAATTCCCTACTGCTTTACTTTTATTTTAAAATATACTAAAGTAGATAAATAATATAGAACAATGACTGCGAATTGTCTTTCTAAAGACTATTTGACATTGAACAAGCGCAACGGGCAACTGCAATCAAGTAGAACAAGAAAATTGCAGAATATATTTTTTCATTTTACACTGAGCAACATCAGCAACATGCAATTACTTATTTAATGTATAAATTTACCAATATTTTGTTACTATATTATGTCAACTTAACCTCTTGGATTTGTTGTATTGTGTATTGTTAGAAAATAAGGATAGAATGGCATTATAATCACTAACGCCCTAACTTTTAAACACAAATTAATCTTTTTGACGTTTATGTTCAGTTGGTAGCATCATAACGAACTAAAAATAACTAGAAATAGCTGTGAATTGCCTCAAGATTGCTTCTGCCTGTTGGGAGTGCAATTTCTGTATTACACTCATGCAATATCGAATCAATTTGTCAAAAGTTGCACTTGCATCTGCAATATTGCTCAATGTAAAATGGACTTAACAATCTCCCCTGTAGTGTACTCACCAATAATAACCATGATCTGAGTACACGGTAAAATGTATAAATCCGATATACATTCTATAACCGATGACTAACACTTTGATAAAGCTCTTGATTTATAATAATATGTATGGTTCATATTTTTGTAGCTATTCAATTGGTTCCGAAAAATGTATTGAACTATAATTGCATATAAATTTCGTGGAAATTTAAACCGTGCAGCACTTATAACAAGAATTTCATAAAATAATTTTCCTAAACAAAGAACAAAGCTTTGGAAGATGTGTCATAAATACAAAAACACTGTATTTCAGGAAATGTTTTTCAATCCAATCCATAGAATGAATGAATCATCAACTAATCGATTTCGTTTTAGTGCAAAGTAAACAAACCCTTGACTAAATAGTATAATATTGCATTACTTTTAAATTATATTTACCGTAGATAAAATCTGATAATGTAAATAATTTGGTATTTTAAGAGAATATCGTTGGAATTTAATTAAAATAGAATTGAATCTGTTTAGGTAAATATTCGACTAAATTAAATTTTAATGCGCTAAAATAATGTTAACAAATATATATTCTTTTTGTTGTGGTAGCATCATATAATGAGTTATCGGTATGATTGATTTTTCCACGGGTGCGGTAACCACTCATGGATACTCCTGGTTGTCAGTACGAGAGTACACCACAGGGAGATTTTTTGTGCCAGAACAAAACCACAATCGGTTACATAGCGTATTTGGCTATCCACTCTATTTTATCAAACTGTCAATTTTTTAATCGTATCATCAACTGTTATTATCATTTAATATGCAACATTTACTGATATTAGCGAAACAAGTACCCATACACATAATACATTAGTTACCTACTTATAATACATTAGATAGGGGAGACCGGGGATGAAAGTAACATTTTTTCGTTTTTAATTTTTGTTTTCTAAACCTTTACAAATTTTGGGCATCTATATTTATTAAACGATAGACCAGACATTCAAGTTACATTGGAAATTTTTATTAGATATGTTTTGTCAAGCAAGTTAACAAAAAAAATATATATGTGGGCAGAGAAATGTGTTACTTTCAACCTCAATGTTGGGGCAAAAAGTAACAGTCATTGGGGTAAGATGTAACAGTTGATTATTGCAATAATTAACAAGAATATGTAGTTTTTTTTTCATATAATTTATCAACAAAACTGTGAAAAATATAAAGAAACATAAAAGACAATTATTTAATCTGAAAAGCTATCATCTGAGTCATAATTTCTACATAAGAACATTATTTAAAATTTAACACAGTTAACATGAGCCCATAATTTACATTGGAGACACTGCACCACTGCTCCCCAGACAAACTGCATTAATAGGATTCACAACACATGAGGCAGAATGTTGCGACAATCTTTTTAGATTTCTGGACTGTGGTCACTCCGTTTTCATCCACATTCCAGATATGTGATGTACTTAAGTTGTGTTTTCTCAAAACAGCCTCCAACTTATAAAAAAATTCTTGACATTAGCCTTATTAAAAGATGTGGCCCGGCTTAAACTTGTAGCCTCAGGTACGCGAATTGATAGAGTGGGATTTCGTTTCATGAATGAGTTTGTCGCTTCTTTCTTACATAGCAAATGAGAGTAACGTGACAAATATTTAACTCTTTTGTTACTGCTCTAATCGGCCTGTTTTCACCGATGACCAAAGAAACTCTTTTTATCAAATCTGAGGAGACAGTTCCTCGATTTGTTTTCAGTTTATAAGCTCTCATCTGCAATTATAATGGAAAAATATGTTGGGGTTGGTTGTAACACTTTGTTACTATCAGCCCCAATGGTAAACTAAACAAGTTTAGAGGAAAATTACACATAACCACAATTTCAATGGTGAATTGTATCATGCCGACCGATAGCTAACTAAAAATAGATTAAAATTATTTACTTACATTTTGATTATTATTAAAGAGCTTCTGGTAAAACCACTCATAAGAGAACACAACGAATTTACTTTCAGCCGAAAAACAGGTACGAATTTTGTCTTGAACGTATTCTCAACGACAATGGCAAAACTCTACTTCGTGTCGACAGATTCATGTCTTTAAATGCTATAATAGCACTTATAGTGTCATTTACCAAAAACTACGAAAACTATAGGCGATGTTACAACCTACCTCTGTTACTTTCATCCCCGGTCTCCCCTACTTATAATTCATTAGTCACGAATTTAATACGTTAGATACAACCATAATAACATCAAACCTTCCATAGCAAAATGTTAACTAATTGACAGAAAAAAGTGTTGATTTGTTTTAACATCGCTGTCGTTGATGATACGATTAAGCTTTGAATAAAGCGTGAATATATGCGGGTGAAAAAAAATTTGTATTTTTAGTGTATTGAAAGTGATTTTTAAGGTTATGGTTTCAATGCAAATATTTTACTTAATGGCTGATTAATGTAGGTTTTGAAACATTTTACGTATAACCTAATATTAGTCATATAGGCGAGCGGCGCACCCCCAAAAACGTGCCTAGAAAAACAACTTAACCTCTCATGGAAAAACTAATGGTTGCAACCAGGTGGAATCGATCCGTTATTTTATTGCAAACGAAAAACCTAAATAAAATTTTTTGATCCGAGTGGCAGGAAATTTGTTAATAACAAAAAAGTTGTAACATTAAAACAAGATAAAAAATGGCCCCGCAAGTAGTTTTATTAGGTTAATTGGCTCAAAATAATCACTTTTTGTCTCTTGACATTTTTTTGAAAAACGCACCCTTTTCGAGATATAGGCGATTTTAAGTCGAAAAACGGCCAATATTGTCCAACTTCAAAAAATCATATCTCAAATTCTAATGCACCTTTTTTAATTTAGAAAATTGCAAAATGATCTTCAAGACTTGTACTTTACCCCTATATTTTTTCCATATAGCCATCTTTTTGTTTTACTCCCCAAATTTACAGCTAAATTTTGATAAAATTCTTAGTTTTCGTTAAAGGGGTGGAAACGCACAAGTATTGAACAATCAGTCTGAAAACGATTTTTTTTCCATTAAATTGGTTACATATAATATTTTCTGAAACTTTTTATCAAAATGAGTGAGTATTTAGTTAGTTTTAGGCCTTTTTTCGTTGAAAATGTAAAAAAATCAGTTATCAAATTTTTTCTTTTATTTCCACGTTGCTTTACGTTATATATAGTAATATTTATTTTTTTAAATTATTAACTAATTAATACATATTTATATGTGTCAAATATTTTTTAAATATCTACAGAAACACACTAATTGAATTTATAAGGAATAATGCTCATTAATGGAGTCTAATTTCATCATTCTAATTCAGTCTCACTATCTTCTGACAAAAATTCTGTATGGTCATGGTCAGGTACAATTTCATCATTTTTACATTGAGATGAACAATTACAGATGTCACAACATTTAAATCCTTCCGAACAGCAAGAACAAATTTCTTCTTCTACACAAGGTGTTTTACCACTGCAAGAACAAATAAATTTTTGCATGAACTCCATCCCTGTATCTCCTTCAAAATAATTCAGGCATAATAAATTGTTATACAATTTCCACCCGTATAAATTTGGTTCAAAAGACATTATTTTCTCTGATCTTGCTTGCGACCTTTTTACTCTTAAAACGTATTGTAATAATGTAGGCTCTGATGGAGGTAATTTATCAACTGTTACATTTTTAACACCTGCTATTATAGTATATATTAGATCATTTATAGATTTCACTAAAGTTTTCTGTTTATTAGCTTTACCAGCATTATAAATAATACACAAAAGTTTCGTGACTGAATTTAAAGCCTCTGCATTTGATAAATTGACAATGTCAGATAGTTTCAACAATGCAGCGTATGCTTTTTTTCCAATAAAGTAAAACGAACTTGTGGTATCGCAACCACTTAAAGCATTTTTGAACCAAATTTATACGGCTGGAAATTTTATAACAATTTATTATGCGTGTATTATTTTGAAGAAGATACAGCGATGGAGTTCATGCAAAAATTTATTTGTTCTTGCAGTGGAAAAACACTTTGTGTAGAAGCAGAAATTTGTTCTTGCTGTTCGCAAGGATTTAAATGTTGTGACATCTGTAATTGTTCATTCCAATGTAAAAATGCTGAAATTGTACCTGACCATACAGAAATTTTATGAGAAGATAGTGAGACTGAAATTAGACTCCATTAATGCCAATTATTCCATTAGTATGGTTTTGTAGATATTTAAAAAAATTTGACACGTATAAATATGTATTAATTAGTTAATAATGTTTTTAAAATTTAAATATCATAACAATGTAACATAAAGCAACATGGAAATAAATGGGAAAATATTTTGATAACTGATTTTTTTACATTTTCAACGAAAAAAGGCCTAAAACTAACTAAATACTCACTCATTTTGATAAAAAGTTTCAGAAAATATTATATGTAACCAATTTAATGGAAAAAAAATCGTTTTCAGACTGATTGTTCAATACTTGTGCGTTTCCACCCCTTTAACGAAAACTAAGAATTTTATCAAAATTTAGCTGTAAATTTGGGGAGTAAAACAAAAAGATGGCCATATGGAAAAAATATAGGGTTAAAGTACAAGTCTTGAAGATCATTTTGCAATTTTCTAAATTAAAAAAGGTGCATTAGAATTTGAGATATGATTTTTTGAAGTTGGACAATATTGGCCGTTTTTCGACTTAAAATCGCCTATATCTCGAAAAGGGTGCGTTTTTCAAAAAAATGCCAAGAGACAAAAAGTGATTATTTTGAGCCAATTAACCTAATAAAACTACTTGCGGGGCCATTTTTACCTCTCGCATAGAGAGGTATAGGGATCGTGAAAAAATTCGATGTCGAGATTTTTGTCAATTAGCACGTTTTAGCACCTTTAGAACCTATTTTGACTATTTTCACGATGATGTCTGTGTGTGTGTCTGTGTGTGTGTCTGTGTGTGTGTATGAAAGTCTGTATGTACGCCTACTATAGCCTTTCGTCCCGGTTCATTATCTCAAATTCTACTGAACATAAAATTATAATATTTTGCATTATACATTTATATATGTTAATGAAGAGCTGAAAAGATTTTGGTAAAAATCCACCAACCGGAAATGGTACTTTTCTTGTAGCACTATAACATTTTTTGCAAAAATTGTATAAAATAATGCGATTGTTACAATTTGACATACCACACATGAAAGAAGAAATTACATTGTACAATATTTAATCTTACTTGTTTCTATACCTTTAACCAATAAAGAAATATAATTTTTTTAATATATAATTTTACCTACCACGATTTGTGAATCCCGAAATAAAAATAAAATTTAAAACAAAAATAAAATTGTCAATGTGACAGATAAACAGATGTCTGTGGCAAGGAGCTTTCTCTGTGGTGTAGGGCATGTGTAGAGTGTGGTGTAGAATTTTGAAATGTTGGATATAGTATAGATATTAACTGGACATAGTATTATGTAAATATGGTATTTATAAAATAAAATTATATATTAAACTAAGAGCTGATTAGATTTGTGAAATATATAATTTATTACCTAATTAAAGCTTAATATTTGGTTAAATACGAAGTTAAATAATAATACTTCAATGTCAAGGCGAGAGGTATTGTAACGGCCACGTCAGATTTTTTATCTTGTTTTAATGTTACAACTTTTTTGTTAATAACAAATTTCCTGCCACTCGGATCAAAAAATTTTATTTAGGTTTTTCGTTTGCAATAAAATAACGGATCGATTCCACCTGGTTGCAACCATTAGTTTTTCCATGAGAGGTTAAGTTGTTTTTCTAGGCACGTTTTTAGGGGTGCGCCGCTCGCCTAATAATGTGGTATACAATTATAATTTATAGCCTAAAATTTTGATTCACTGTTCCGTCTTTTGATACGCAGTCTTACAAATCCGGGTAGTTACGACGACTACAAAACCGGGTACCTTATAAAACTGAGTTGGAAGAAATGTTTTTAAATTTCTGGTTGTAGGAGAATTAAAGCTAAATAAAATAACAAAATATAGTGAAGAAGACTATATCAAAGCAAAAGTCTGCTATCTATCGAAAATAGATTGTTCAGTGCCACTAATGGTCACAACAACATGTCGCCTGCAATGTCTGTGATGACGTAGATGAAATTTTATTTCCGACTTCTGTTCATAACACTGTGTTTAGTTTTGTGTTTTCCGTTGCCTTGTATTATGTAATGGTTTACGTAATTATTATATGGCTACCCGGTTTTATCTTATTGATTGATAAAATCTGATATTTTGCCATTTTAATAAATATTTTGTTTTGACTAACTGTAAGGTTTTTATTAAAAATTATTAATGGTAGGCGTAACTGATGTAATGTCGTAATATGTTAAAATTAAAAGTATGTTTATTTCCGTAACACAGTACCTACTATATATCCACTATTTTTTACTGCTACCCGGTTTCATCCGAGTATTCCCTACATGATGATTCGCAACTTGAATACTGAATAGTATACAGAATGTTACCCAACCTGTGAAACAATATTTAAGGGTGTATAGTATAGTATTGGTCGCACTGATCATGAATCAAAAAGAATTTTGTTGAAATTCGCAAATTAACAAATGGGTCTAAGCAAATGAGACAATTTTTTCCTGTTTGTAAAATTATGATTTACATTAATGTAATTACGCTAATAAATACTGCATAACTATTGTTTAACTTTTCTTGTATTTAATTGTGACAACCAGTGTATCCAAAATGATAATGTTTTGCAAACTACTGTTAATTTTACAAATTTCAACAAAATTCTTTTTGATTCGTCCAATACTATACATTCTTAAATTTTGTTACACAGGTTGGGTTACACCCTGTATATGCTATTAAAATATATTTATGAAGTTGTGAATCTTTCTGTAGATAGAATTCAATTACCTATTTGTATACAATTTCATTTTGTTGGTTGGCACATATAATATACATTAATATAATATCTACCTACTGATGTTAAAGCCGGAATGTAGCTGTCTATGATTTTGTCGAGAAAAAGGAGAGATACGTATATACAGATTTAGTGTGTCGAACAAAGGCAGCAATAGCGAACGCGCGCTAAAAGTGGCATCGTATTTGTATTATTGTATTTATAAGACAAAAGAAATAATCAAACGCATTATTTATAAACTGTATAACATGTTACCTACAATGCGACGCATGATTTTTAATACATTTTGTATTTAAAATGCCCTAAATTAAACATGTAAAAGTATTATTTTTCTTTCTATTCGGCATTTAATAATATGGCAAAATTTGGTAAAATCGATGCGTCGCACTGTAGAATGAATATTAAATATTGACGTAAAAAAATTCCAATGTTCTTACGTTTGTATTAGATTCAATATTTAACAAACCGTAGAGCACTGTTTGTCCTCTTTATATATACAGCTACATTCCCGCCTTAATTATTTTATTTTACTTATTAAGACACTGTAGAGTGTAGATCTATAATTTATTTAAAACTGCCTGTAACAATACACAAACAGCAAAATGTTACGGTCAAATTTCCTTTTCAAATTCGTATTACCATTTCTAGACCTCCTAACCTCATATTGACTTTCCGAGCTGCGTTTTATGTCCTACTCCTAGTCGCAATATCCGAAACCCTGCGGTGTATTCCATTCTACCCAGTGTACACTCAGTGCACACTCGTGCACTCCACATCGGATCCACTTACGATTAATTTGATTCAGAAGATGTTCACAAATCCATTTCGTGATGGTGGATTTAATTATGTTTGTATTTCACAAACTCGATTTCGGACTACAGTGTATTTGGCAATAAATATTGTGTTGACGATATATATTTGAAAGGATCGTCTAAACGGAAAGTTCAAAGGATACATGTATGAAAGGGCAAAAATGAAATAAATATTTTGGAAATGATTGGTTTATAATTGAATTGAAAATAAAGCTGTTTTATTGAACAATTTGTCAGGATCGAGTTGAAACACGTGGACATGAACGTGACATTGAAACTAAATGAGTGAATTATGAGACTTTACTGTTGATTTTATGATGAAGTAATAAACTTTTTCACGTTAATAGTAGTTATACAAATATTGACAAAAAATAATCGAACTAATAGGTACTACTCGTATTTTCCAATACTCTTTATCGTTTCAATACATAAAAAGTATTTGTTTCTGTGTGATATAAAAATTTCGAATATAACAGTAATAAAGTAATAACCTAGGTAATATACTTACCAATAATCATAAGTAACATCAGTTTGAATATTCGTATTTTTGACTAAACATGTGTCTGTAATTTGGGAGAAAAATAAGGATGTATTTTACATGAACATGGAACAGAAACAATTTTTAAAAATTCTTAAAATTAAGGGATACATAAATGTAGCGTTTTATATAGAAACCAACCTAATTTATTATAAAACAAAATCGCTCCGTTTATGAATTCAATGAGTAATGTATCCAGATTAGTGTATGGTATGCTTTTGTTGCCCGACAATTATTTATTTCTGCACATGAAGTAGGTGAAAACATGCAGCTTCACAACACTTGACAAAAATGTATCTTTCTGTTATAAAGCATTTGACTTTAAGAGGCCCGTGTACCTCCTAAAATCCAGCATAAAATGTACTAATGTAGCGAGTGTTTTCTGGCTACAAGAATGATCAAATTTTATTTCAACATAGATTTAATAGACAAAGAATGGATCTACAGATGTGCCTTTTTAAAATTTTAATTTAAAAATAGTACATTATTATAAGAATTAAAAACATTTCCAATTTATGCAAACTTTACACGGTTATATCTCATGATTGAATTGAATTTTTAAAATTTTAAAAAGGCACATCTGTACATTCATTCTTTCTCTATTAAATGTTTATAAAAAAAATATCCTGTCAATAATAAATTGACAGTTTATCCGCAACGAAAACGCTTTTACAGTATTTTTCAATTTCAAAATGACATTACATAGCTAGGATTCGGCAAAGTACGAGTTTCGGGCTAGTTTCAGGCAGCCGTAGTAGTGTGGAAAAGAGTGGAATAGAAAAAAAAAGTAAAATCAAGAGTATTCTAGGAATTCAGAAAAAAACGTAGTAAAAATAAATTTCGCATGCGGCGCATTTTCTTTCCTGCAACAACTTTAATGTTGCTCTTTCTACAAAATATTTGGTCCTTCCTAGAGACATAACCTAGCTCATTTTTGCTATAAATTGTTGTTATTACTACATAAATACATTTAAAAATTTGAAACTGTATATAATAACGTAGAAATGTTCATAATTTAGTTTAAAATTTGGTTCAAATTTTTTGGATTATTTTTCAACGTGTTATTTATTTTTAAACCCAACTGACTATACTTATTTACCCGATACTAGTAGACGATCAGGATCAGATCAGAAAAAATATATTCTTTTAACTTTATAATTAATCTTTTCTGTAACTTCTAATAAGAAATATTTTTTAAATATAGATTTTGGGATTGAATAGGACAGAACAGTCAGGATCGTTTAAAATAAATAATAAAATCATTGTGACAGTTTTCGCAGTACATGTAAATCTTGTAATGTTATTTTTCATACGATAATTCGTAATGAATCTGACATTTTCAATCCATGGTTTATGCGGGGATTAAAGGATTGCGTATAAACACATTTCATTCCGCTTTTCCAGCATGGCGTTTGCACAAGTTTTCATCATTTTAATTATAAAGTAACAGATCTCTTTGCAAGAATACACCAGTTTTTAATGTTGTGACCTATCTTCGCGACTTTTTCTCGCATTTTATTTACAGTATGGAAAGGTCAGTTGCTCTATGTCTATGGCGTGACATAACCGTGTTCTAATTTGACAGTTCATTGCAGTTTTCATCCGTGACATGCGAAACCGACCTATGACAATCGATTATGTTGGTAGTAGAGTTCAGAGTGGAAGCGAACATGCAATGGCTCTAAATTTATTTAGTTGGTCCGCCATTAATATTATACGTACCTAAACGGTAAATTTAGTTGCCCTACATTTAAGTAAACAGATATATTGATATTGTGGGAAATATTTTGTGATTAAGTATCAAAAACCTAATTATTATTAGTGAAATAATTATTGACTGAATTTGGAATTTGAAGAAGGAAAATAAAAATAATAGGTGTACCAGTCACTTTGATTACTATTATTCTTTTTTATTCATAATGTCGACGTTTCGGTCTTAAATTGAGACCTTCCTCAGGTCAACTACAAAAAATACAAAATATGGAATGTCTCAGCATACAGGCAACAATCAACAATTTCGACAATGTCGATATACAGTACAACTGTATGTCCTGAGGAAGGACTCAATTTAAGACCGAAACGTCGACATTATGAATAAAACAGCATAATAGTAATCACGGTGACTGGTACACCCATTATTTTCCTTCTAATTATTATTGTTTTTACGACAGAAGTGGGAAACACTAATTTTTTAATTGCGTTGTTTTATTTTAAAAAAAGATTGAGAGCCCTCTATTAGATAAACAAAAAATATATATCATTTGGAATGCAGAATATGCTTATCCTTTTCTTTGCCAAATTATGATAACCAGAGAACAAACTGAAAAACTTTTTTTACTGTTACTAGAAAGTTGTTTAATTCTATATTAATATTTTAGTGTATAATGTTATAAACTTAGTTATTCTGTAATTATACCTAATTGTAACTTCGTTTTAAGATGTTAATCCGTCGTGTTACATAATACTATGTTGCTCCACAGATCATAACAAAATATTATAGGTAATAGTTTTATTAAAACAGGTATACAGTGGTAGGTACTCGAGTTAAAAATACAAATGTAATGTATACTTTCTCTTATAATACCATAAGTAGTCGTATTACGTTGTTCCTTTTGCTTGGTTATACGCAGCACGAGTAATATTCGCAAGAACAAGGTACATGAGTGTATAATATACTACCAGAAAAATAATCTACTTAACTATGACTACGAATGGTATTTGAGAGATTATTTAAAATTTAGATGTAAGGATCCAATGTGTTTTATGTGTTATTTTGGTGTTTCTTTACAAATTATCTATAGTGAAAAATATTCTAGACTTTTGAAGAAAACCTAGAGACAGAAATGGTGCAATCAAAATGGGAAATATAAATTATAATAAAAATGTTCATTTGTTAAATAGTCACCTAAAAGAACTAGTAGTGAATAGTCGACACACAACCTTACTAGTACAAAATAATCAAGTCTACTGATTTTGATTGGCTGTGAAATTCAATATTCTGCATTTTTATTGGTCTTTTTGACAAATGACAGACGATGTGAATAATTAATATTATTTTCATAGTAGATATTAACTTTTGGTTCATATTTTTAAATAAATATTTTCAATTATTTTTTTGGTACCTACTTTATATTTGAATTTATTTTTCTTATTTTCATTATACCTTGGTATAGTTTGCGCGCTCTGCTTGAAAATGCGATCTAAATTAGTGGATTTTCAATTAATTACAGGTGCTAGAAAACTGAAGTCTCAGTCTTTAAATGCTTAATTAAACTTTTTCTTTTGTCAAATAATACAAATTCATGTTTCATGCAAGTGCCACGTTCGTTCATTTAAAAGCTCCAACTACACGACTCAAATATTTTGTCAATAGTGAATGACATACTTTCTAATACAAAGATGGTTACCAAAATAATTGAATTTAAGTTTTTTTAAAGTCTCTTTGGCATGATATGGCCTCGGAATCGTATGTCATTAGCTAAAAGCGAGGCCATTACAGTAGTAATTTTATCTATTTTAAACATTACAATCTAACTAGCCTTGGGTGAGAATCAAGCCCACCTACAACCCCCAGGGTCAGCTTTTAGCTTATGCTATAGACACTAGACACTGGGCCGAATTCAGCAATTACCATGGCAACATCGATTATTTCTTTTTTATTTACAGATAGAAACATGCGTGTGGTTTTGTTTGTTATTTTTAGTGAAGCTTCATTAACTTAGAGAAGAGTGCTGAATTCGACCCAGTGTCTTTTGGATCTTGAGCATAGAAAGTTTCTAACAGCCTACTTAAGGTGATGTCGACGGTCTGCTGTCACGGAGTTAGGGTGTTTTCAATTATTGTCAACATAAGATTATATAATCATTCCAGATTGATTCATTATATTCTTTAGTCATGGGAGAATGTATTGCAATAAACAAAATTATTTTTTATAACCAATTGTGGACGTAGCGAGGAAACTCGCATTTTCGCCACCTGGCAAACGCGTTCCCTAACAGTGCCCACAATACTTTACAAATTTTAACCTGCCCAGGTTCAAAAGATGTTTTGAAAGTGAGAAAATGTAATGAATGAGTTGCAGTAGTTGATTTAGCTTTCCAACCGAAATATTTGCAAAACTGCAAATGTCGGTAATAACGCCGTCGACTCCACCTTAAGAATGTCGTTTACCGGTTTACCTAAATGACCAAAACATGCTTCACACAGTTTGTGACCATTGGTCATTCACTATTTTGAATTATCTTGTTTTAATAAACACATTTTGTTTCACAAAGCACAGTCTTCGATAAATCAGACATGAAAGAATAGAATATACATCGCGAATTTTTGATTATTACATTTGTTTGTTGTTAAATAAATCACAAACTCGTGTGAAGCATGTTTTGGTCATTTAGGTAAACGACACTCTTAAAAACACAAACTATTAAATATAATTTCAGTTCAACTACACCTCTTGCATTTTATGAACGGACAAAATTATTATAATGCAATAATATAATTTTTTTATACCAAATTATTATAACGATAAATATATACAGCTATTTGTGAGTAAATTCATGCTTACCCATATTCGTGTTATGCGCATTAGAGATATTTATCGACATCAGCATGTAACCATGTAGCCTATTGTGTCGTTTTAGAGTTAATTTTACAAATTATGTTGGTTATCCGTCAGCAAAATGGAAAAGTACCATAATCTGATAGTTGTTACGATTGTTCTGAAATATATTTTAAGATAGTTATAATAGGAAGAAGGTAATGTACGCTGTAAAAATCTATATTCTTTAAAAACATATAATCAGGTATTAAGTCATTTGTAGAATTTCTGAATGGAATGGAAATATCGGGAAATATTCACCTCCGGTTTTTGCACTAAAATTTATTTCTGTCAAGTAGTTATCAAATAACTGCTAAAAGATGGTGCCAGTAAATTAATTTTTCACGACATGCGGAGAAAACAATTTTCTTCTCGCGAAATAGTGAAGAAAGTAAGTTTTTCCTCTCTAGAGAGGACAGTAAGCAGTGTTACCCCCAGTGATATTTTACATTAAAATCCAGACAATTTAGTGTCATGCATTGCTGCAATACAATTTCGGATTTAATCCAAACACTTGAGATATTACAAGTGAAATAGTTATTTGTGGATTAAGAGCGTAAAGTGACTCTTTGTTACTCGCGCACGGTAAGGCGAGAGCTGCAATTGTGCAAGAGGAACAAATACACTTTACGCTCGTGATATACACACATAATTTTATCTACGACTGACATTATTTGTTATTAACAATAATGTTGTTTAGTTAGTTCAATCTATGTTCAACCAATTATGTTTTATTTGTATCTATGACGATACCAATAATATCGAAATAAATAAACAAAACATTTTGTTTGATTCTGTCATGTTCTTTAATTTTATGTAAACAATAAAACACTTTAGAGCGCGTTGTCATAGGATACGCGCAATAAACTGCTTTTTTACTTGCAGGAACAATCAACTTTACGTTGACAATTGAAAGCATAAATATTAACTTTTCATAGTAGTCATAGATAAATAAATATTAGTGCAATGTTTTAAAGCAAAAATTTATTGACAAACTTTCATTTGGATAACATTCTGACATGAGATAAATACTGTGCTGCTTTCGATATTTTATGTAAAAGTACTAATTAATAATTTTTATCATTATTACTATCAATTATAAATACATGAATTATATTAGCAATAGTTCCATAAATATATACATAAAAACATTATAAAATATGTATAAGGATATATTATAAATAATGAGATAATGCGCTCGGGAAATTTTATTTGTTATCTGTTCCAATATCAACTATCCAAAAGTAGCTTTTTTCTAGTGTGATAACACAAAACATAGATAATAATAAGTGGTAGGAGGAATAATTTTTATAGGGCGACAATCCTTGAGGTCTGTACAGTAGACACTCAGAAGTCAATATGCAGTTTAGTATATACTATTTTTTGTTCGCCTTGGCAATTGGCGCTGAAAGCGTTGGCCGCCAAACATTCAGCGACCCTAACATGCCGATACAAATAGTGGAGTCTAATTACGGCAAAGGTAATCACGAGCGAGTTACATACCTGAGGGCGGAGATATATCCTCGTCATCTGAAGACGAAACAACGCACCGACTTTCCCAAAACGAAGTTTATGAAAGAATATTTCGACCAGGCTAAAGCCGAAGGGGACGAGCGTGGCCATCTAGTGGCATCTCAGTTCTCGGGACCACCGACATGGTACAACCTCTCGCCGCAAAATGTTCGCGTCAATCGTAACGTGGGCTACGAAGCTATCACCACCGACTGGTACGGAGCCGAATGCGAAGTGCGAAAGTTTCTTAACAAGGGCGGAAAACGTTATGTTCTCTGGATTGTTGACTTGATTTATTTGGGAGATTCTAATAGACCCAATCAGTTCAAACTCGATGTCGAGTTCCATGAAGATGGACGTGTTGTTAATGCCATAGACTCCTTGATTCATAACCCACTTTTGAAGGAGGATAGTACTTTCTGGGTTTGCAGAACGTGTCGCAGAAATAGCCACGATCTTGATTGCTCACGAGCAAAATAATCACTTCTAATACCATAGTCGTAGTTATGTCGAATATCGCCCTCACCTGTCAATGTCAAAAATCAACCAATTAAATTGACGTATTTTTTCAAAACTAACCAATCACGAATTAATTGTGCGGATATTTTGACAGCGACAATTTGCCCGGGCAAATTGTCGACAATCTCCCGCAATGGTAACTAAGATTGTTTTATAATATATTTTTTACATTAAAAAAATTGATGATGCGTAACCAAGGTAGTCAATGACAGGATGACAGGTATTCAAGTTATACAGTTTTTACCTTCCGCTTACCTGTAAAGGAAGGTATTGGAATCATGCAAAAAATCGGGTAGTGAGTTTTTAGTGGATGAGCACGAATTAGGGTCCTTACAACTCATTTTTGATAGTTTCCCGATGATGTCTGTATGTATGTGTGTGTGTGCGTGTGTGTGTGTGTGTGTGTGTGTGTGTGTGTGTGTGTGTGTGTGTGTGTGTGTGTGTGTGTGTGTGTGTGTGTGTGTGTATGTGTGTGGTCCGGGCCGATGCCGTCTGTTGGATAACTCAAATACGAATTACGCAAAAATTTTGATATTTGGTATTTTACAATTGTATACGAATAGGAAGAGCTCATTAGATTTTGGTACAAATATCTTCACCGGAAGTGATATTTTTTGAAGATTGAAAAGATTAAGTGTAAAAATTTCTATAAATTTTGATAAATATAGTATTTATTTGTAATAAGAATAAGAGGAAAAGTTATTTGCAATCCACGTTATAAAAAAATTGTCTTTATCTGGTAGCATTAAAGAACTGCAGTAAAATTTAAAAAATAAATTTATCAAATAAAACATTGAAATCTTGTAATCCATGTTCGGTTGATTTTTGTTTTTGCATAAAAAATATTGACAGATGAGACGGGTGACAAGTTGGCATACTAGCGCTATATAAGTCATAATTAAGCTATTAAATGTAGTTCCTAACTGAACGTAGGGTTGCTTCAACACAGACGAGTTTTCGTGTGAATGAATCTTTTGATTCAGGTGATACTAATTTCTGTGTTTGAATATTTTAGATTTTTATTTGTATATTTTAAATAGGCACCAGATTGTACGTATACATTTCTGTTTAAAGTCTAGATATGGCGGAAGGTTGTGTGATGGCCACGTCAGATTTTTAATATTGTTCCAGCGATATTCTAAACAAATATCCGTCGTTCAGGCATATTACGGACAATTTTCCCTTCCTCTCTACACGCGTGTTTGTTGCCCCTTGAAAATTGCCCTCGCGCTTGGGCAATTTTCGTTGCAACAAACACTTGAGTGACAGCTCGGGCAAATTGTCGGTAATATGCCTGGCACTTGGGATATTGTATATGATTAATTTTCTGGTAGCATTACGAATGTTCCTTTTGGATATGAGTGTATAACTACCAGAAAAATAATCTACTTATCTATGACTACGAATGGTATTCAAGAGATTATTCATTGAATCAGATCCAGTTTTAAGTTAAAATGACAAAAATGTAATTATCCATGATTTCAGAAAACAAATATTTTGATAAAATGTAGACGTACCTAACGTCAAATGTGTTTTATGGGTTTTTTGGTGTTTTTTTTACAAATAAAATAGTGAATTTCAAGTGAAAAATGTCTAGACCTTTGAAGAAAACCCAGAGATAGAAATGGTATAATAAAAATGGGAAATATAGATTATATTAAATAGTTTCATTTGTTAAATAGTCACCGCGCACTAGCGATCTTATTGCTGCAACTTAAAAATCATCAAAATAAAATACATTGAATTACCTATATGAGGTAACGCGCACAGGCAACTATTTAACGAGAGCATATACAAAATTAATAATTAGTGAACAAAGACATGCTACTTCAGTAACATTCATCATGTAAAAGACAAGATGACAACTGACAAGTGCAAGTACAAGTCCACGGCAACTATCTAGACGATAGTTTTTTTTAAATAAGCTAAGTTTTAAATAGGTCAACTTTAAAATCGCTAGTGCGCGGTAGGCCAAAAAGTACTAGTAGTGAATAGTCGACACACAACCTTACTAGTGCAAAATAATAATTGTCTGTGAAATTCAATATTCTGCATTTTATTGGTCTTTTTTGACAGATGACAGATGATGTGAATAATCAAACATATATTTTGTTATAATTACTTATTTGACCATATGTTATGTTGTACTTTTTATCAGTTTTAATTACACTAGAAGTAAGTATTTATTTTGTCGGATAAACATTCATTTTAAACAAAAACTTGGTAAGCTAGTAATTAGATTTAAGACTTGATAAAAATGTAAGTAAGTTTTTAGAGTCAAATTACTTAGGTATTGGAAAACAAGTTTAAAATTATAAAATGCATGTTATTCAATATAAAAAGATTATTCACTTGTTTTAAAAAAATTATATTATCTTTTTATCCGTTATAGGTAAGTAATTGTGATGTTTACATGGTTTCCAATTGTTTGTTTAACATAGCAGTGTAATTTTCACTTATAATATCACGTGTGCATTAATTCTTTTAAAATTTTTTGAGTGCTTTACAACAAAGTCTTCATTAGCTCGAGTGGTACACGAGTAGTATTTATAATTTTATTTTATATATAATATAATAAATAAACAGTTAAACAGACGTTCGAACAAATGGAACTAATATTTTCACTAGCCTTATTTTTGCGAATTTTGAAAAAATTCTTATTTATCTATAATCAGTATATCAAATTATATAATCTATTAAAGTTTCGTTCAGAGGTATAGAAACACCCGTATATTGTAAGCGGGAGATTTAAAACTGGACAAATAACGACGACTTAAAGACTACCGCATAAGACGTCTAAAATTCGACCAATACTATTCTTATGCCGTCTAGAAGATCTACGTCTTATACAGACGTTAATACGATCGATGTGTTATATGGGTAGCTTCTTATTTTTCGTCTAGTTTGTAAGTTAGCAAATCATTTAAAGTACACTCCGTCGAAATAACACACCTACTTCACCTAATTTAAACCTACCCCAACACCTCCACTAACCCACTCCCACCATCCAATACCCATAATCCATACGCTGGCGCCATCAAGTCAGTCACCTGCGGCAGTCCCATGACTCATCGAGCACTTAGCACATCGCTGCTGCAGGATCGATGCAGGAACAGCGCGCGGCCTTGCAGGAACATGGCACGGACATGCGATGTCCGGACATGCACCTAGTGCATGCGGTGAACACGCCAAGGAATGTAACGTGCTGAAGCTGAAGTGAAGGTATTGGGTAATGTTGAGGTGGCTACTTTGATTCTACAGTGTGGGAGGGTTGGATGTCTTGTGTACAAGAGCTATTACCGAACAGGATAAGCGGCGTGCAAATTTCATAATTTTTTTCCATTTTTGTACCAAAATAAACCGTCAAATACAATAACTACCTATAAACATATTAATGCGTACAAATATATATATATATATATATATAAATTAAAAATTATGTAGAAAAATGAGTTTTTATTTAATTTTCAATGTAAAATAAAAAATCTGATGTGGCCAGCACACAACCTCCCGCCATATCGAGACAATGGCCGTTTTACACTACGCTAAATATTGAACAAGAAATTGCGCAACAAATTAAACAATATCTTGAGCAATAAATTGCTTTGTTTTTAATGAACTCTGTTTTATACTGAGACAATTTTATATACCTACCTACAATATTTAGTTTGTGATTCTGCGCAGTTCGCAAATAATAATAATTTGACAGCCGCGCTTATCTATATTTTCAGACAATTTACGAAGCAATGCGATATTTCACACAATTTTCTGTATGATACTACACAATTTCAATTCCCAGCGCAACCGACAAAAATACCACTAGGTCCGAGTGGTTGGATTCCACTGTAATAACATCTACCATTCTATAATTGGGAGTTAATCCTGTAGGATGGTGACTAGCAAAAATAAATAAATTTAGATTGTTTCAAAAATTGAACAATATCTTGTTCAAGATTTAGTGTAATGTAAAACGGGCTTATATGTACGTACACACAAATAATGATATTTGATATTTTGTTTATTTTGCAATCGTTTTATGTCATTACCATATAGGTAGGTAACATTCGAAATATTATAATGAAATATCACATCCCATGCTACTATACAGAAAATATTTACTTAACGAAATGCATCAATATCAATCATAAAATATACCAATACATTCATTTATCTTAATTTACCGTCCATAAAAATGAAACATAAAAGCGGTCATAATTCAATGGGTACCTATACAGAGTTTATGTTACTAATCAACACAACGAAAAGATTGAGTAGTACGCGCTACCAACAATTTTCTACAAAAGTTTCAATAAATCGATAAACGTTTAAAGACAAAGTTACGTAATGCACAATTCAACAACTATTAATTCATGACAATTGGCACTTTGGTATCATGATACTAATACTGTACAATAGGCAATAATAATAAATATAATTTAATCTCAGTTAAATAATTGTCAGACTAAAACAAGATTGATTCCGATTCCAACCACATAATTTTCATCCAAATCTCATTTTAATTTATAAACATTCCCTAAACCTTCAATAAATCTCACAAATCCAAGCCTAAAACTCAAGCTGAAACTTCCCCCATTATAATTACAACCCAATCCTTCTAACCTGAAATTTCATCCAGGACTGGATCAAGACATTTGTAAGCCTTATTAATTTATTTTATGTAAGTATTCAAGACGATCTTTTTAGACCAGATTGAGAGCATAATTCTATTTTGTTTTATTGTAAATGCTTTTCGACAAAAAATAGAAAGCGAAAAATTTAAAAAAGTTTTTTTTACAATACGAAAAAACCAAAACCCCTTAATTTTCTGATTTCACAAATTAATGATTCTTCTTATTTATTTTTTTTAATACCTGCACCGAAAACGCCACTTTTCGTCGTTATTATTAGGGATGAAAATGAAGTATTTCTGACCGGTCAGTAATCTTCCTCTCCAGGGAGGAAAAGTACCTACTTTCCCTCCCGCTTTATGCGGGATTCCAAAATTGATTATTTTCATTATTTTTATTTATTTTATGGAATTATTATACATTTTTCCAATGTTATCATCATCCGGTTCATCCCTATTTTCAACTTCTAATTGCTTTTAGCTGCAGATATTGAAAAAAATATCATGTGCATCTCGGGACAATAGTATGTTCTCGCTTCCCTCGTGTTGCCAACTCCACACTCGTCGGAAAAACGCCACTTTCGTCCCTAATCGCACAATATACTATTAACATGAAACATGTGATTTTTCATATTCATGGTTACGAATTTGACAGCAATGCATTAAAGCGTCCTTTTCGATAATGAAACATACCTAGAATGAGAGAATAAAGTTGAATTTGTTAATTAGTGTCACACTACTGCTACCTGTAAATACAATGTATTGCTCAACAATAATTAAAAATATGAATTATAAACTGTACTACTGTACAGCTGTCCAAGTATATCTTATGTTGTTCAGGAATGATTTATACAAATTTATTCCATAAAATTTCATTTTTACAAGGACGTTATAATCTTCTAATACATTGCTGTCAACACTTTTAGAGCACATAATGAATATGATCGATTTCAAGTTTTCTATTTAGTTTTTAGTAAGCAAAGGATTGAAGCAAACTTATCATGAAAAAAGCGACAGTTACTTTGTGATCAATATTCCATCTGAAAATAACCGATACAGGAGGCACGTTCGATCACCAAAAATTTGACGATTTAGATCATAGTTCATTTTTCATTTATGAGTTAAACGGCTCGTCTACGTTTTTACCGAATTCCTCTAATATTCTCGATTTTACTATTTTTTCCATTCCACTCTTTTCCCCACTACTAGAGCTGCCTGAAACCAGCCCGAAACTCATACTTTGCCGCATCCTAGCTATGCAATGTCATTTTGAAGTTGAAAAATACTGTAAAAGTGTTTTCGTTGCGAGTAAACTGTCAGATTGCTATTGACTTCAGGATAATGTTTTTATAAACATTTAATAGAGAAAGAATGGATCTACAGATGTGCCTTTTTAAAAATTTTAAAATTAATTTCTATCATAAGATATTACCGTATAAAATAGGAAATGTTTTTGATTTTTTCGGAATTTTTATATTCATGTACAACTTTTTAATCAAAATTTGAAAAAGGCACATCTGTAGATTCATTCTTTCTCTATTAATTCTTGTTGATATACAATTTTACCATTCTTGTACTGGCCACAAAACACTCGCTACGTCAATTTTGCAGATAAATGAACTTCCAGTTCACTTCCACCTACAGAACATCGGCAATAATGGCTGTGTTCAGTTCTTCCTTCTTTAGTTCTTTCTTTTATCCTTGCGGCTTCTAGGTGTGACTGTGAGTCATCACAAAACCGACTTCATTCACACAAATTCCTGCGAAAAAAGGATTCTCTCCTTTGTAAGGAATTTGATTATACTAGAACCTCTTGTTCAATTTACTCCGTTCAATGGATGTATTGACTTTTTCTAACCACAGTTGAAAATGCGTTGGAGTGAATGGACGAAATAAATTCTATAAAAACGAGACACGTTATTTGTATAGCTACCTAGTAATACTACTAGGTATAACATTGGTTGCCACTATTTTCAAACACAAATTCAATTAAAATGTACAGTTGCACTCTTCCAATTTAAACTTCACATCACTTGTTTTTGACAACAATTTATATATAACAACATATTTTACCAAGTGTCAAATACAAATTTTCACTTAATAATGTACATTGTACAGTATGCTCAAAATTAGGTCGGAATTAAAGTTGCGAGTCAATTTGAATGCAAAACTAAGCAATAAATTTTTGCAGGTAGTATATAAATCGAAGAAAATTAAATGGTCATAGGTAATATCGGGTGCGTTATATAAGCGCATTTGGCCTTTATCAGTTTTTGCTTATCGACGTACGAAAAGCGCAGAAATTGACGTTATATAAGCGCAGAAGGGGACATTTGAAAAGCACAATGGTTTTAGGGATTGTACGACAGTTTTTCTACAATATTTTTTGAATTTTTTAAAACTAACCTAACCTAACCTGACCTAATATTTTTCTGAACTTAACCCCATCATACTCTGGACTAACTTGTTATGGTCAGAAATCTCATTTTCGAAAAATGCGCTTATTGAACGTTACGATCTGCGCTTATTGAACGTTACGATCTGCGCTTATTGTACATAAATTTACTGATTATATTTCTGCGCTT
Organism: Agonum fuliginosum; assembly: GCA_947534325.1. Classification (NCBI taxonomy): domain Eukaryota; kingdom Metazoa; phylum Arthropoda; class Insecta; order Coleoptera; family Carabidae; genus Agonum; species Agonum fuliginosum. Next base: position 35,242,035 of record OX384033.1, on the reverse strand, counting down.
TTCATACGTTTTGATGACCTGAAATGCGCTTTTACAACTCTCCGGTAATATCACAAAGTTGAATTTTTTATCTCGATGAATGCGGTATTTAAAAAAAAAATTATATAAGGGGGTTTTATCGCTCAGCGTTGCTAGCTCACAAATCCCCGATATATGATATGTGTGATGATCCCATCATGTAGAATTAATATTAAAATAATGTTCATTTTCATTAAAGCAGTTTAGATTTACAAACTGATTGTTTAATTAATTATAATTATTACTGTATAATTTTAAAGTGTCATGTTTACTACTCTATATTACACAGAGAAAATTTCATGTAATTTAATATCCTTCGATATAATCAGTGCTCCTTTCTGTCAAGTAACAAGTCTATCATAATTATCCTTTTGTACATCAGCCTAATTAAAATATTTGTTTGGCATAACAACATAACAACCCTAAACAAACTAATACCCCACGCACCACTGCTTTCCTCTCAAAACAAACGAACCTCTAATAACTCAAACAAAAGCCTACCGCACAGAAGACAAGTGAGCGTGAATCATCGCTCTCTTTTTCCATGTCATTTACCATCAAGGGAACAAGGACACCTAGCAATAAATATCCAGGGACGTCGGCGGAATATTTTTCAAAGGAACAAACAAATGTTGCAAAGATATCAGACCCTGACAAAACATCTCCAATTACAAAGTAGTCTTGATAATATGAAGTGGAAATTCTAGTGCTTTATGTGACAGATTGGGGTTCTGAAAACTCAGGTTCGAATCCTGTCAGTTACACATTCAGATTTAACTCAAAGTAACAAAGTAAAAAATTAAAGGCTGGTAAAATAATAAAGTAAAATATTTTAAAAGAAGATCTAGGAAAAGGATCTATTTAACCATGCAACTAAAAGCGGAAATAGCATAATTATTGTATGTGGAAATAAAAGAAATTCTTTGGAATCAGTCAATTTATTTAAAAAATTAAACCCGAGTGGTACCATATTTTTAAAATAAATTGACTCATCCAAAGAATTTATTTTATTTCCACAAAACATTTCCAGTCAGTTCTAAAATCGTAGTACGATGTTTGTAATGGTTGTATTTTTAACCCGATAATAGTCAAAATCTTAAATTAAAAAAAAGTTTATTTCTACTACTGAAATTTTAAACTTTTACATGACTCATTTTGCACAAGATTTCTGCATAAATTTCGGATAAACGGTGTAACCTACAATGAAAATTACATTGCACAATGAAAATATATTATATTCCTTATTGCCTTATCCTAAAAATTATAACTGTAATAATAGTTCATTTTGCATAATATTTATTTCAATTTAATGAATATTGCTCCTTCTTCTTTCATTTCTACTGCAAATTATATTTACTTTTATGCATTCTTATTTAGCATAGTACCTTGTCCAGTCAAATTAGATCATATTTTAAACAGGAAAAAATTAATAGTAAGCTGGATTTTGGTATACCTACCTACACCTTCTCAGTACCTTTATCAACAACATACTAAAAGTCTCAATCGATTGGACTGGAGCTTCGTCCGCCATTTATTGTCTTGTAAATGATTAATATTACGAAAAAACTGTTAATAACAAATTGTAGAGCACAAAATTTGCTATAAAATGATATAAACAATTTTTATGAAAGTGGTACAGTTTTCGAAACAGTCCTTAAAATGTATTTTGAAAACAACGATCAATTTTGATCAAGTAGTAGTTTTTGTCACATCACCCGTGCGTCAGAAATTTTGATATTAATTTTACTCATAGAAAAGTATTCAGGAAATTCTGAAATCCTGAAACCGAAAATCAATATTTTTTATCATACAAAAATTACAGCCGTTTTCGTATGATGTCAAAAAAGTGACACTTTACGGCTGTCAAAAGATACGAGTACGTAAAACAACTATTTATGCCGAATTTATGCAATAGCCACCTAAAAAAAATATTGTGTACCGATAACTCGTCTGCAAAATGTGTTTAGTGTCCTCGAGAATTTTTAAGCCTCGCCCAAAAATTCTGTCGGATGCTAAACAGACATTTCGCAGCCCCTAGATATACAAATAAATATTTTGAGGTTGGAAATATGAACAAATCCTTTGACTGTTGGACTCTTGGGGTGTGTACACACTCCAAATGAATTTTAGTTTTAAATAAAATTTCATATAATGTAGGTAACTCAACTAACTTTTTAATTTATCAACATGTTAACTTCTGCTTGAAAATTTCGGCTTAATAAACAATTCAAAAAATAACTATTATGTTAAGAACGTAGAAAAATCGAAGCACCAAATATTTCGTTTTCCATTTTCTCTGTCGCCGCCCATGGAATGACATAGTGAGTGAAGGGCTGTAAAGTGGGCTAATTGGGTAAATCTTGTTGGGGTAGGTGAGTTAATAGTAGGCCATGCAAAGCATAGGCGGCAAGGACAGACAAATGGAAATCGTGTGTATGGTGGGTTAACCCTTGCTCAAGGGTAGACGCACAAGATACATGTCGCCACATATGTTACCCTAGTTGAGATAACGGGATACGTTTCTGATGGAACTTGATATTTAATCTGATTTACGACAGCTAAGTGCAAAGAGATTACGGTAAATCTTACATTTGAAATTCTATATCACGAAACGGATTATGTCCAATAACGGATTCTCGAAATGTGTTCTGGAAAACTCTTCATGAATTAAGTTCTGTTTGCTTATAAGCTCTTTTAAATCATTTGCTAGAATTTTCATTGAATGATAAAATATTGCATTGATCATGTTAACTATTTTAGTAAGTTTTTAGAGCATTCTGTACAGGAAGAATATACACGTAAAAAGCACTTTACACGCATACACCTCATCGACACATGGTTGCACATTTTAACAAAAACAAATTTTTATATGGTAGATAAGGGATCAAACTTCTTTCTATTAGTGCCATTTTTTCTATTTTGTACCGAAGTTTTAGTTTATAAAATAAAGAAAACTACAAAAATTCACATTTTTTTATCTCTAATTTTCTCGAAATCAGAAAGTTTTTTCCAAAAAATAACACTACCCCAACGTAGATTAAACTTTAAACTACATGATTCAAGTTTAAAATATCATGTTCTGCGAAATATAAAGAAAAATCTGTAGGTGCTTCTAAACGCCTGCAAGCGGTTGAAAGTAAGTAATTTCGACCGTTGAACGTGCTGAAAAATAAAAAATTGCACTATAGAACGAAGTTTTATCCCTTATCTACCATATACAAATTTGTTTTTGTTAAAATGTGCAACGTGCAACGTGTACATTCTTTCTGTACAGACTGCTCTTAAGCGGCTCGTCTACGTTTTTACTGAATTCATAGAATACTCTCGATTTTACTTTTTTTTCATTCCACTCTTTTCCTCACTACTAGGGCTGCCTGAAACCAGACCTAAACTCGTACGCTGCCGCATCCTAGCTATGCAATGTCATTTTGAAGTTGAAAAATACTGTAAAAGTGTTTTCGTTGCGAGTAAACTGTCAGATTTATTATTACCTTTACGATAATGTATTAGAATGGATCTACAGATGTGCCTTTTTAAAATTTTAATAATTAATTTGTATCATGAGATATAACCGTGTAAAGTTTGCATAAAATAGGAATTTTTTTTGAATTTTTCGGAATTTTTATATTCATGTACAATTTTTTAATCAAAATTTTAAATAGGCACGTCGGTAGATCCATTCTTTCTCTATTAAATCCTTGTTGAAATAAATTTTTACCATTCTTGTACTGGTCACAAAACACTCGCTACGTTAGTACATTTTATGCTGGATTTTTGGTAGTAGACGGGCGTAGACGGGCCTCTTAATAATAAAATCTCAAATTTATTATTATACATTATACATGTAAAGGACTTTTAAAACTAAAACATGTTTAAATCTTGAACAAGGCAGTGTTCAAGAATTGACATTTTATTAATTAAAATTATTCAATGAATTTTTGATTGTTTCGATACTGCCCGCATTGAAATAATCGACAATAAAAACAGGATTAAATTTGATGGATATTTTGCATGTAATTGTTTTTTTCGGAAATTACAATTGCGTATTAGCAATTGACGTATACGTATTCAAATCATCAAAATCTGACACACAAAATACAATTTATTATTTGATTCATTACTCAAATCAATATTGATAACGTCATCATTAGTATCATTCATAATTATTATGGGGATATGAACGGCTCTCTGCGTTTGTATTGTAATTGTGTTACCCATGTATGTATGTATCAAGTTTTATAAACGTCACTTTAGTCACGAGTTTATAAACGAGTTACATACTATATACTTTTTCTACGACCACAAATTAAAAAACATAAATTCATAAATAATTAAAATTTCATTTATAATAATTTTAGGTTAAATCATAATGTATTATACATAGCTACAAAATTCTACTTAGGCAAGTGTATTTAATATTTATATGAGAAATACCGGGAAATACATTGACAATAATTTTAAAAAATCATTAATTTCCTACAGTTTTTCTCAAAAATTAAATGTCAAATACAGGAACCAACTTCACCCCGTGCTTAATATATCAATTGCTATGTTCAGCCCGTGACTAAAAACGGCCAAAGCCACGGCTTGCCGAAGTGTGTTTAAAATGTTATTTAGCGCCATGGAAACCAGTTCGTTAAATGATGTTGTAATACCAGGAGTAGAAAAAATATATTAACGCTAATTTTGATAATTTTGTTCGTTTGAGATTTTGAGAATAATGTCCGACCTTTATGGAATTAATATACTATTTTGTAAATGAAAATCGAATGAAAATTGAATACTAGACATATAGATAGGCACAGTAGTTAATCTTTACGTTTATCTAAAACTTAATTATTGAAATCAGACTAAATTTAATGTTCAAAGAGACTCGGTTTTACCTCTTCGCTTAGCAACATCCTCGGTATTATAAATCACATAATATTCTTGTTATATTATTAGCTATAATACAATTATTACTTCACACAGGGCCGGCAACTTTACGTATTGTCGTGTGCTGCTGTATCCTTAAGTTGGACGTAGTTAAAATCTGACCTGAAGAGTACAGCACCATTATTTCAAATGTAATCTCCTAAATTAGTTTATTAAGTTTTTTCAATTATTTATTTGACAAACCGAAGGTTGAAAAGTGCGAACTTCGTACGGAACATTTGAAAATCCATTAATTAATAATTGGTTACATTCTAAATACAGATTATGAATATCAATTTTAAAGGCGATATAATTAAACTGATTGACGCATAGTTTATTTAACCAGGATTAAGATCACTATTTGTGATTTATGGATTTTGTATCTCTTAAATCATTTTTTTGTGTGTTGCTCGTATCGTCTACTGTGTTGTTCGAGCTGTCAAGCCATAACTTTTGAATCAGCGACGATTTGATACACCGTATTTAATTCCGTGTCTCAAAATATAAAACAAACAACAGACTAAGATACCACTAACCTTAAAGTTTTGTACCTAATGGTAATCCAAGATCTGATCCACGGCGAAACGTCATTGCCAAACAGCTGAAGAAGATGCACAACACAAAAAGTATCTCTTTGCGTCTCACGAATACTCAAAATGTTTATAAAATGTCTTGAAAATTTAATGTGAACATTTAGCATGCACGTTCACTACTAAACTTATCTTTATCAACAATAACTGCAACTTCTTATGTCCAAAATATCACATAACCTCTTCGACTCTACGATTCGCGAAATAATATTGCAAAATATCTGATTCAATGAAATGTGATTTAATGTAAAATAAATTAACACTAACTGAATGTTTCTTAAAATGACGCACTTTGAAGAAAATCACTTATTTGGTCTAACGGTTCCGAATTTCAACAATCCTACATTCTGCGTTTACATTAGCGGTGACGTCTACACTTACTAGCCTGAAGGCTGAAGCACTGGTACGCGCGAAAAACTACATAATTCAAAAATGAACACAATCTTGATTTGATTCACAATAAAACATTAAGATAAACGTGGTAAACAAAATATTTATTTAGAACTCTGTGGTTTAAATAAACATTAGGTGATCAGAATAAATATCCAAAATTATGAAATAACGGAATACCACGATTAAAGAATAATTAGGTTTGCCAACATGATAATTATTTCTAGCGGTCAGAATGTGTAATAGAATCTAGCATGATCTAGATATCCCTGGCTACCTATACTACTATAGATACTACCTATTCCAATAGACGATTTACATTATACAAATCGAAAGATTCGCCAGCGGTTGCTGGTTGAACTATTCTAACAGCAGTATTTAAAAACGCTAAATTTGATCAGTATTTTGACGGTGTAGAACGTAGAATGTTTGCATTACATTACAATAAAGAATAATACAAAAATTTTATTGTAAATAATTAGTTTTTAACCCTGCTGCACTGTTCGGGTCTGTACGACCCGAACGCGTTTTTACCTTCCGCTTACCTGTAAAGGAAGGTATTGGAATCATGCAAAAAATCGGGTGGTGAATTTTTAGTGGATGAGCACGAATTAGGGTCCTTACAACTCATTTTTGATAGTTTCACGATGATGTCTGTGTGTATGTGTGTGTGTATGTGTGTGTGTGTGTGTGTGGTCAAGGGGTGTTAGTCGCATAACTCAAATACGAATTACCCGAAAATTTTGATATTTGGTATTTATCATTTGTATATAAATTGGAAGAGCTCCGTAGATTTTGGTACAAATATCTTCATCGGAAGTGATATTTTTTGAAGATTGAAAAGGTTAATTGTCAAAATTGTATATAAATTTGGAAAAATATAGTATTTATTTGTAATAAGAATAAGAGGAAAAGTTATTTGCAACTTACGTTATAAAAATATTGTCTTTATCTGGTAGCATTAAAGAACTGCAGTAAAATTTAAAAAATAAATTTATCAAATAAAACGTTGATATCTTGTAATCCATGATCGGTTGATTTTTGTTTCTGCGTAAAAAATATTGACAGGTGAGACGGGTGACAAGTTGGCATACTAGCGCTATACAAGTCCTAAGTAAGATATTAAATGTAGTAATTGAACGGAGGATGGCTTCAACACAGCAAAGTTTTCCTATGAATGAATCTTTTTATTCAGGTGATGCAAATTTCTGTGTTTGAATATTTTAGATTTTTATTTGTATATTTTAAATGGGCACCGGATTGTACGTATACATTTCTGTTTAAAGTCTAGATAAGGCGGAAGGTTGTGTGATGGCCACGTCAGATTTTTTATTTCTTATAAATCTTATATTTATTAAAATATATTGTTATAAATTTTTGACTTTGTCTAATTTACCATAATAAAGGTAGGTACACATATAGATATTGACAAAAATTATTGTAATTTAAACAAATTGTATTTGTTACACTGTCACGTTCGGGTCGATGTGACCCGAAAACAAGGTGTTTGGTAAATATTTAAGAAATTATTATCACAAATAGTAGTATTTTATTAGTTATGACTTATTTTTACAGCAATTGTATGAAATTCCGCTTAAAAATAAATAAAAATGTAGTATGATTTTTGAGCAGCGAACGACAATTTGATGTAAGTTGAGAATAGACTTGTTTAGTGGTTACGTCACACTGGTTCCAAACAACGTTCGTTGCTAAGACCGTTGCTATGCAAGTCGGTAAAACAGGCTGGTTTGACGTTTGCCGTTTGACAATAACTGCGTCTTTAAATTTATTTTGAGATTTAATTGTTTTAAAGTGGCTTAAAAACACGTAATAAAGTTTAGTTCCGTAATAAATTATTTTATAAACGATTTTTGATTGTCAAACCAAACTGTTTTATAGACTAGCATAGCAACTACCTTAGCAACGAGTGGCCATTTTCTTGTTTGGAACCAGAAAGTGACGTCACACTAAACAAGTCTATTTTTGTGCATTTTTGTGTGTTAAAGTAGTTCGGTCGTCAATTGAAGTTGTTGATGTTGTATTGAAAATGGTCTGGTTGAATAGAAAATTTAATATTATTTTCAAAAGTGCCAAGAAAACATGCCCTTGCGGTACTCGTTTTTGAGAAAAATGAGTTTGAAGTTCACTGTTTTTACATGGGCTCTTATGGAAAATGACACTTTTGGTTAAGAAAAATTGAAATTGCGCCGTAAAAGTTCGTTGAATAAATAGTGGCAAATTGATATTGGGAAAGGTAATATATTAAGGCTTCGTTATGCATAGTCAAAATCCTACGTTACCGATGTAAATAGCCCAAAAACTGGGAAAATATGTGACATAATCACGACCAAGCGGAAGCCGATCGGTTGTCACGTTCTGCAGGGTTGCCAACTGCGGAGCGTGGGAAATTTAAGCGCAGATTTGAATGTTAACCTTTTATTTCTTGAAACAGATGGGATTGAAAAATCAATGAGTTTCATGATTTTAAGTCATTTATCAAGAACTCGTTTTTATAAACACACTATCGTATTTATCATTTACAACATAGCTTCAAACAAAATTCCGAACTGATGTAGATAACTGTGAATGCCTCGGACAATGTTGCCAACTGTGTCGACGCCATAACCTGGCCCGAGTCAAGGTGCGAATGAAATTACAAGATGTGTAAAATACGACTATTTGTTTGAGAACCAGATGCATAAAAATTAATAATAAAATATTAAAAACCGTTACAGTCGAATTTCACTTCATAAATTGACAACAAAAAACGGAATGATTTTGACTAGCGTCAACGACGACCGAACTACTTTAAACAAATATATTTTTAAGAGTTACAGGAAAATTATTTATTCTCTCTTGCCATTTGTATGGTCAACTAAGGGTCCAAATATTATTATTTAGTTATAACATTTTTGTTAATTTAATTTAACACCAATATTTTTTAAGCCAATAAAATACGCTTGGGTCATATTGACCCGAACATAATAAGTGTAAATGCGAACAGAGCAGCAGGGTTAAATCATGCGTTGTGCACACGGTTTTTAAAGCCATCGTTTTAATTGAACTACTGAATGTTGATTTATCGTATTGTATTTTAATTTAGACCTGGACACATCGTCTTCACTTAAATGTAATATATTTTTATCCATAACTATATTTAAATTACAAATATCAACAAACAACCGTAACCAAAGCTAATGTAATTATAGTCAGAATAATTTCCAAATCTGCCACAGCGCTGTAGTCAAGTGACGTCATAATGGAAATCGTCTATTGACATTCTAATTAAATTGGGTGGTAGAATACCTTTTCTCGTCATGGAAATAAAACAACAGAAAATAAGCTCGTTATTTAATGCTCTTTGCTCCCACTCAATGGGACTTAACAAACAACAAAAATAACTTTTAATTAATGAAAGAGCTTTATTTATTTTATTTTGTAAAATAAACAATACAATATGAACCTACGCAGTTACCGTTTATTATTTATTCAGCTTCAGAAGCGAATATTCGTATATTTCAATATTTATAAATAGGTACTGTGTAATAATTGTATTTTATATTTCGTTTTTCCTAAAGTAGAAGTAGGCATCACATTAGTGGCTGAAAACGTTAGAATTTTAATATTTAATGTCACAGAACTTTTGAAAATTTAGGGATAAGTAAACAGTCATAAAAACTACATTCTTAGATAATTTAGAACTTCCATGCAACGTGGAGTCTTAAGGGGATGACTACTTCAACATTTTAAAATAGCAACCCCTGTCGATTTTAACACGTACACACTCATACACACTAGACGTACTTAATAAAAATATTGTAACATACAATATTGACAGGATTGACAGATTGTAAAATATTTTCAATTTAGGTAGTTTGAAAACTGAAAATTAAGTTCTTAATTCTTTAATATTTATAAAATTTAAAACTGACAGTCAATCGGCAACCGGCCCACATCCAGTCGGCCCACCGTAAATTTCTCGATATCCCGTCGGACTCATCCGCCTCTGCGTTTACTAGTCTTTTGGAAGTTTAATTTGTTTAATTTGTTTAGTTTGTTACTGATCAGAGATAATTTTTTGGTGTTTTTATTTCAATTACAATATTTCAAAATGTAGTAGATACCTACATAGTTTTATTATTATACTTAAGTAGGTATAGTAGGTATAGGTTAAGTAGGCAGAGCGAGGCTGATAATTTAGGTAAGTCTATAAAGTCAGATTATGCACGAGATGCATACAAAGCTTTATGTTCGACTGCCAAGATGAGATTTTCTTTTACAATTATGTTAACATTTCTAGTTAACAAAAAAAAATGCACCTCATAGTGTGCGATGTTTTGTTTTGTTTAACAATATTTTGATATTTTGTGAAAAAATGTTCTAATACCTCGGTCTTCGCAATAAGCTCAATTTCAAAATATTATGCAATCCAAGAAATGGAACAATATTCAAAGAAAGTAAAAGAAATTATACCTATATTTAATTTATAACATTTATTTTGACATGCTATTGACAGCTGTACAATTTTGCATTTTTATCTTACTAGCCCAATAAAGTACCCGTTTATGGACAATAAACAGTGTCATAAAACAATATAATATGCAGTCGAACATAAACATATTTGAATTTTTTTCCTTATTTGGTAATTAAATTGTAAAACCTACACGTTTAGAAGAAAAATAATTAATTAACAATGTATACTCTAATTATTTAAGTTTCATAAGTAAATATTTGATATTAAGTACTGAAGCAAATTTTTAATAAACTGTGAAAGAAAAACTTCCAGCACGAAAACTAAAGTAAACGAATAAATAAAAAACTTATTAAAAAACTTTTATCTATAGATCTTTAAAACTTCCAACTTGCCTGTAATCTTATCAAAAACCTTCTATAGTCTTATTAAGCTACCGAAATTTAAAGCAACATATTTTATACTGCCATTAAATTATATTATATTCATAAAGTAAAGAAAATGTATCTTGTAACACCGTCGTAAGTTGCCTCACAAAAGTACTTTACATTTTAATAGAGAATGAGGGTTCACGGAGACCTTGAGCAGGGTCAGAAAAAAGTAACTTCAAGTCTCGAAGGATTCACTAAGCCGCCAAATACGAAATAAAGTTGTAATACAAGTAATAAAAACACCGCTGTTTTATGGCAACATTTGACGGGGTATATCTATTTTAAATGACTCATAAACTTGTCATTTCTGTTATATTTTAAATTGAGTTAATTCAGCCCAGTTGATTAATAGATAATAAACAAGTGAGTAACAGTATATTATTTTTTTATTAGTGTCTAATATTTTTATGATTGTTTCCACATACTGTCAATATTTGTGCTGTTATCAAAGAGCTTTTTACTTCCTTGTACAGAATAAAAAGGAAGTATTGTAATCGCGAAAAATTTCGGTTTTCAGATTTTGATGGAAATATCCGTTTTGACCCTTTCTGAATCCATTATAACTAGTTTCGTAGTGACGTCTGTACGGACGGACGTACGAACGTATGTGTGTCGCATAACTCAAATACGGTTAGACGTAGAAAGTTGAAATTTTGTATTTAGGACTGTTATAGCATCTAGTTGTGCACCTCCTATTTTTGGTTTCAATCTACAAACCGGAAGTAGTAAATTTTTAAAAAATTTCGATAAATATTTAATTTAAGACAATTTTTTAAATTTTAAATGAAAGATTATGTGATTATTACCTACAATCGGTATTTTATAAATATGTTTGTATCTGGTATCATTTAAGAATAATTAATTAAAGTATATATTTATAATTTAGTATTTCGGTATCTTGTAGTCCATGATCGATTAACATTTGTTACTACGTAAAATTTAAATGATTATGACATGACAGTGACAATAATAAAATATGCTTTATATCTTCTTCTGCAGTTTATAAAATGACTAAAATATATTTGTGAGTATAGTAGCAGTAGTAGTAGTAGTAGTACTTATATATTAATATATTTTTGTATAATAAGTTAAAAGAATAAAGTAGGTATATGGCGGGAGGTCTTGTGGTGGTCACGTCAGATTTTTTTATATTATTCTACATTTTAGTTATTAAGAAAAGTATGAACAGTTTAATATTCGTACAAGGAAGTCATGTGGTGTCCACGTCAGATTTTTTATTAACACGAATTCAAAAACAACAACTACACCTAATTAAAATTAATCTTGTTGGAGACAATTGGAAAAGTAATAATAAAAGGTATAAAGACTCGGTTTCAGATAAAAATATAACGAACGTAACTCCAACACCATTTTAAGCGATAAAACTGAAACTGATGTCGAATATTTTGAAAGAAACAAAAGTGAAGATAGATAAAATAAAGGACTGGTGAGCGTTAAGCCTCATTTCCACCGTTTGTTTTAATGCTTAAGAACTATGTTTAATACTTAAGTACTAAGATCAACGCATAAGAACAAAACTTTGCAAACTCCAAACATAAAGCCTCATTTCCACCGACTGTTTTAGTGCTTAATGCATAATGATTTGTGCGTAAGTCGTAATGCATAATGATTATTTATTAGATGGCCATTTCCATCTATTTTGTTTAAGAACTAATTCGACAGAGATAACATTTGTTGTCGAATTTTGTAATTTAATCATTACCGGCATTTTTGCGATATTAAGGAGTGAAAGAACTGTTAATTTCGTAAGTAAGGTATTCAGTTCCATATTTAGAAACAGACAGAAATTGACAGCTCAAAACAAATAATAAATATGACACATGTCAATCATGTGTAGACCACTTTTTTACTGGCCCACTTAAAAAAATCCTAGTTACGTTCCTGTAAACATGGAAAAGTCTGAACTTTTATGAACAATAAGCTTGTTGTTAAACGCATGCACATGCAGGGAACAGAGCAGCTATCAATTTAAGTTAGAATGACGTTTTTATGCCACTACATAAAATAAGTTAATCCCATATTGCTACATTGTAGATTATAAAATTATAAAAAGTGGATTATACCGACATTATTATCCCACGATAAAACCACAGAAAATGTAACAACGTTTATTTCTATTTCTCTGTATTATAAAAACGTAAATAATTTATTCACACAAATGAATAATATAAAGCCATTTTCAACGTAACAAGCAAAAAATGAGATACGTTTATCAAATTTTCTAGTAATTTAATTTAAAAACTAAGTAATTAATTACATCTGGGAAAAGCCGTAACCGCACACATGGTATAGTATACAGGATGTTTCAAAACTTCGAGTACATACGTTAAAGGTATAATATGTTGTTTGATATGCTGATTACGAATCAAAAATAATTTTTTTTAAATTTGAAAAATTAAGGGTAGTTTATCTGCAGCATTTTTGTAGTACTGCACTGGATTCGTTTTCCAATTAAATAATAGAAGTAGATAAACAACACCTTAAATTACAACATAGTACTAGTAAACAAACAAAATTTAATTATTTTTAATGAAACAATAATTACTCCTCCCAGTGGCAGTGGAAACGAAACATTTTTGATTGGGAAACATGGAAATTAATTTAGCGATTAAAAAAAAATTCTTTTTGATTCGTAATCAGCATATAAAACAACATCCTTAACGTATACGGGCGTTTTTCCATATAGTGTAATTTTTCGTTAAAAAAATGATTTTGTCACGGTAACGTTCTGGGCTGTCGCGGGAGACCGCTTCACTC